>JABVXU010000001.1:0-600000 GCA_013365365.1 Cruorifilaria tuberocauda | reverse complement strand
TAAGCTGAAAAACTCTGTCTGACTCTCACGTAACGTAACTTTTTCACCTCTATTTTTGTTTATCTTGACGTTCTTTCAAGAATAAATATAAGGACTGTCAATGGTCGATTTTTCAGCTCCCAATTCAACAATCGAAGATACAGCTTACAGTGGAGGATGCTTTCAGCGATATCATTGGTGTACCTATACAACTCGAGTACCATTTTTTTTGTATAGTTTCGCAGCCACGGCTCTTTTTGGGCTAGCATTTCCATTCTTGGCTTCACCTCTCAGTACACTCTATTCCGAAATACTCGGACCAAGAAATCAGGTTAAGAAGTAAATAATAAGTAAAACTAATTTAACTATAATATTTGCTTTATATTTATTTTTTGTTTTGCCCTACTTACTTAGTTTACTTTCATTTGAGTTTTACTTACGTCTCAGAAAAAATGGTAGAACAGTTACACCATTATTTGTTTATTTTATTCAGGGCTTAATGCAAGGTATATTTGAATTCTTTGGCAGCTCAGCTCGATTCCTTGGACCAATCATTTCCATGTATGTTATAATTTAACAAATTACTAACCTTTGAAATCTATTAGAGATTTCAGAGCTTTTTCAATTTTCTCATGCATTTCATCAAAGATTTTTATACGTAATATTAATAATGTTTATGATATCTTCCCGTGCTACAATTTTTCCAGCCAACATTTCAAATTTAATTCGTTATGGTAACTTGAAGATGAACCAAATTCAATTAGTTGAACTCAAAATTTTAATTATACGAACTAATTATTCGAGGTTCTAATTTGAACCAAATATTGGCGGAAGATGACATAAAATGTGAAGTATTTTGAATGCTTATGAAGAACTTCATAGTCTCCTATAATTCTGCTATTTTTTTTAAAGTTATGAAGTCTTTTCATATCTGAACAATTTTTGAGATTTTAAACAATTTGAATCTAAACAAATTGATGTATAACAAACAGGACTGTATTCGAGAAATCCGGTTACTTGTGGCCAATGTTAGGACAATTAACGTTATTGATCACCGGTATCATTCTAATTATCCTCTTTCGACATCGGCTCATTCCACTGCGTTTAAAACCTGAAATCGGTGTTCCTACAAAATACAAATTTGGCACTTTTTATCGGTTGTAAATGACAAAGATTGTTCCTCTGGGTAATATGTTCTGAGTGAAATATCTGCTATCATCTTATTTGATAAGAAATAAAGAAGTTGAAGAATTGAATCAGTAAGCTTTTAACAATTTGACATCGACATATCCATCATAGGTAAGTATCGTCGAGCACATTTTTCTAACGCAGAAAATTAATGAATGCTCAAACTTGAAATTTAGAAGTATTAAATTCAACTTAACTTCTTATCTATTACGGAGTATAAATAATGCAAGACAGATATTTCAGAAATTTTAGGAAAATGATAATTTGATAAAGAAAGCACATAGATTCATCAATCAAGAAGTGATTTCAACAGGTCTATCAAGGTAAACCTGATACGAGTTGGTCCTATCTTGATCATATCATGATAAAAAAATACTGTCTGAGCCACAATATCTCTCAGTAAATTTAATTAAAATACTAATTTTTACTTCAAAAATGCTTATTTTCATGATGAAATTTTTTTTTGTATAATGAAATTTAACAGTTATTCATGTGATCATTTCACATTACTCTCTTATTGGTGATAGTCACTTTTGATACCGACAATCTTTACTTCCATTCTTACATTACTGGATTCGTGGAAGATATCGATCAGTTCATTTCCCATTCCCTACCATCGAATAGAAAAACGCCCATGTGAAAAGAGCTCAGATGACTTATATTGGAGAAGTACAGTAACGTACTCCATGACTGCACATATGCAATGTTAAAAAGAAACGGTACTGTATCCTTGTACATTTTGCTTACTGTATCTTTGTACGTTCTGCTTACTGTATCTTTGTTCATTCTGTCTCCTTCCCTTCATTTACTATTCTCTTTTACAGTTCAGAAGATGTAGGGAAAAGAGACTTATGAGAGTTGTTGTTGGACTGATAGATATTCCTTTTTTGAATTATCTTATTGGGGGTTTGATATTTGATTGCGGGATGGAAATATAGACTATAACTTGGGGTTGTCTTATCAGATTATCAAGTGTATGAAGTGACTACGATCTGTTAATGAGTTGACTCACATCGATAAGTTATTTCTATTTAATTCTACCGGTCCTCATGTAAATGATAATTGGATCATTTATTCCATTATTATAAATCTTTCTTAATCGATTGAACAGTTGAAAGTGGCACAGATTTACATATATTTTCTATTTTTCATTAGGAAAGCTAACACTTATGTTTTAATTGTTCAGCGCTATGTTCATTTTACGTTATGAGTTCATTATTTAGCCAAAATTAGATCAGTCTATTACTGAGCCAAACTTAGATCAGCTACAAGTTACAGTCTATTTGATCTTTAATCAAAAAGAAATCTCGCAGTGTTTATTGTGTGCTTTTTCTTTCTCGCAATACCGTTTGTTAAACTTTTGATAAGTAAATTACTATTCAAATTTCCTGAAAAAGATTTTTCCTTTCTAAGTGATTGTTTCAGTGCAGTTTCTAACTGATAAAATGAAATTAATTAATCATTTGAGGTCAAGAGAGAATTAATCAACTGAAGAGATGTCAAGAAGGAATTTATTGGATAAATTATCTTTCCAGGATATCGATAAAAGTTTGCTTTTTTTTAAATTTTCCCCAGATTATCTTTAATTTTTTGTTCTAAATCATTCAGTGCAGATTGATTTATTTGATGGTAATTTCTAAAATAATTGTTTGAAATGACGAGAATATGATAGTATTGTTTATCAAAATTATTTCAGTATTAGACGAAACTAGAAGAAAGCCTGTATCAAGGGAAATGAGCAAGAAAGAAGTGACGCAAGGTTATTATCAATGATAATTTTTTTCCTGATTTATTTTCTTAGGTAAACAATGTATATTGCTCATCACTGTATCAATTATTCAGCTTAATTCAAGTATTTATAGAAGTGGATTATTATGGATCGTTCGATATGCAAACCTCTACTACTAAAACTTCGCAAAAAGTATTGCCTATAAAAAAGCAAAAGGCCGGTCACCAGCTACTTATCTTGCAAAAGACCAAGGTAATTTGAGTTTCAAAGATGTTTGCTCCTTTACTTCATAACTTTTTGAAATGCTTATGCATATCAGAAGAAATCAGATGTAAAATGCTAAACTGTATATTTTTAAAGAAGGTAAAGCTTAGGTAGAAAGGAATATAGGTTCAATGTAAGAGAAAGATTAAAAGATGAAAGATAATGTCATGTTTCACTAGAGAGAAAAGATTTTGACAAAAATCGAGTATGTGTTATATAAACGATTGAATTAATTTCATAATTAAGTAATTTTTATCAATAAATTAATTTCGTATTTTGATTTTGCTACATATTCTTTTTCTTCAGCAAACAGATGAAGCTGTGGAATCAGAAATGAAGGGATGTAGAAGTTCAGGTATTTTACGACGAAGGGAATTGTTCCGACAAAAGAGTTACAATGTTTCTAAAGTATTTAAATTTCTCTTATAATTTGTATTGTTTAACTTCCAATTACTTTGCATAAGCATAGTGACAAAGTGCATATCCATCGATGTTCTTAAGTTTTACTGTAGAAATTTCAAAAAAGTTCACAATATTTGTAATTTTTAGAAGAGAAATGCGTCGCACTTTCTACCTGCAACAGAAGATGGCGATGAATGCTTAGAATCTGCAGTTGAAAGTCAGATATGTTTCGAAAATTACTGAATACCAGTTAAATCGGAATTTGAATATTTTGTATATTAAACTTGCATTATTTTCTGCTATTTATTTGTTTTAAATCATTTTTTCAGGAAAAGCAGAATCTCTTTCTTCAATGAAGCTTGATTTCGCTATTGTTTTGAATAAGTTGGCAGATAGAAGATGTGAACAATGTAATGCCAGATTGACCTCTTTCAATCTGATCAAAAAGCAAGCACAGTGCTGTTCAAAAACTTGTAAAACATTAAAGCTTTTACAGCAAGACACACATACCACAACTAAGAAAGGTGTGTTTCTCTTTTGTTGAGTTCTGCTCTGCTTCCGAAGTTCTTAATATTATCAGTCTTTATCAGCAGGTTTTGATTAATTAAACTAACATATAAACAGCCTTTCATTTCTTTTTTATTGCAATGACTTTTATTTGTTTATACGGAATTCGAAGAGTTAAAAAGATTTCTTAGGCTTCTAGCCAATGCATATTGCGCATTACATTCTAGAATAATGAATTTTTTCAATATGCGCTAAGGAAGCAAAATCAATGCCTGCAATTCCTTTTAACTATTATCAACTTAATATTTGCACAATCAATACACTAGGGGAAGTTCTCTTGTACTGTCATGAAGCATTTAGAAAGATCAAAAAGAGTTTTAGTAAATGATCATGTATGTGGAAGTATCCGAGGATATAAATATGAAATCTGGTTATATTTGTAACACTTAGAAAATGATATTTTAACAAAGAAAGCACATTGTTTCATCAATTAATAAGTGATTTTAAGAGGTCTATAAAGAAGACAGAGTGAAGCTCAAACGTGATGATGTAAAACGTTGCAAATATTTACGCAGTGGCAACGATAAGAATATGGGTTGGTAAAGCTTTTGTTTTTAAAAAACTTTATTTACGTAATATTAAAAGGCTTAATTTCCTTTTAAAATACTGTTCATTCTGAAGAAAACATCAATTTCGTGTTAGAAATTAGTTTCCAAACAATATTCGGAAGACTCAGTTATAGTTTCTGTTTTTTTGGCATTGTTTTTGTAGATTTAAAGATTTCTAATATAATGAATCTTGCATGCATGCATCTGATTTAACAAATGAAGCGATAATAAAATGAAAGTCAATGAAACTTTCAAAGCGTTAGAATATTCATTGCTGGACAAATTTTTTCTTGTTATAGTTTAATTATCCTTTATTTTTGATGCAATAATTGTTTTGAGCTTTCATTTTATTAGAAACATTATTTGTGATGCGTGATGATACAAAATAGTCTCATTTTAAAGTTTACAGAAAGGTCCCGTACAAAAAGTCAATCTTCTAACTACCGTCTGGATCACAATATATTTTCATATTTAGATTATATATTCTGCTAGTATTTAATTAATGTGCTAATCGGTCAGACTTTTTTATTTTTCTTTGACTTAGTTTCTGATTGATCCAGCGCTGATATTTTTTGATGCGTTTTGAAAAATAAAATACTGAATTCGAATGCAGATATGCTTTTTCATTGCTTAATAATTATCTTAAATATTGAATTAAAACGTTTTTGTTTTTTAAGAAGGCTAGTGAAATTGCTAGTCTTGTAGACCGAGGAATTGTAAATTCTAAGAAAGGAAGTTTCGTTTGAATTTATTTAACTCTAATTTGAAAATAGAAGGAATATTTTAATATAATGAATTTTTATACTGAAATATATGCATTGTGGTTAGTTCTGTTCTCTAGGTATGTCTCTAGAATTTTTGTGGCACAATTTCTGCTGTTCCATGTTTTTCAAAAAATTTTTTAATATTTTTATTTTTGCGATATCTAAAAAAATGATGAATCCCAAGATGAAGTAATGATAATGGGTTTTTTGAAATGTAATTCATCTTTAGCATTACCGGCTTTAACTATGTCAGCGAAAAGCTCTGAAGAAATTTTACTAACTAATGGAAACATTCATTGCGGAATTCCTGCGGAAGAATTAATGAATGAGGAATACATTCTTCAGCCAGGTATTTCTTTGGACATAAGCATATTTTTGTCTGAATAAAAAAATGAATAAAATGCATATAAGGAATTATGCATATGAGAAAGTTTGTTTACTTTGAGAATTTTATTCCTCAAGATTGCAAATCAAAGACAAATTCATTGTTGTTTTTTTCAGCTAAGAAAGTTTTACCTGCGCATGCTGCAATTGGCTATGTGGAATAGAGAAATTAGAAATTTGAAATATTCTTTTTTCTATTTCTTTCCTTTTTACGATATTCAGAAAAATGAAGGAAGTGATGGTTTTTAATAGAGTAGCATTACCAACTGCTCAAACAAAAAATTGCTACTCTGTCAAATTCCACAGTTTGAAATAATCACTGCTGACCGAATTTTCTAGAACTTTAGAGTTTTAGAGAGACAGCATGTGTCTAACATACTAATAAACATAGAGTTTCTAGGAATTCTGTTTTATTATGGGATAATCCAATATTAAATGAATTTTCGTTCAAATTTCATTCCTCTAGTAGCAATAAAACTTTTTGAACTTTTCTAGATTTACTAAAAGTGTTCAAAACCAGTACTGTTAATTGTTTTGTAATTGATGAATTTTTTATCTTGTATTTCATTAATAAAAAGTCTATTGGATCCTTACCACGACTGCTTTCAGTACATTTTTCAATTTTAAATGTTATAATTTGAAACATTTTTCAGCAAGTTTTTAAAGTCTTTAAGTAGACTACTTTTTCATAGCAATGTAAAAAAACAGGGATGATAATTATGGTAATGATTATAGAGATTGATCTGAGAGTTTTGACAACAAGTTACATCCATCTATAGAATAACAAATCATTTGTAGTATTGTAGAATGTTCTTTTATTCCTTCATGTTTTCAGTTCATGATTTTATAAAAAAGGCTAATTTTAGTGTGGCAGCTTTAAACTGCTGTAAAAATCATTTCTTTTTTCCACCAAGTAGTCAATCAATTAATTAATCCAATCATATCATTCCATAAATACATAATATCACTGAACAAATATAGTTTCAATAAAAAACTAATGAACAAGGAAAAGAATTGAAACAAGCAAAATATTTATAGGAAAAATGAATAAACGAATAGCGTTAGTAATGCAAATATGAAAATGCCTCTAAATGCATTATATAAGGCAAATGATGGATATAATTCACACAGGGCAGAAATTGTTTTCGGGAAAGTAAAAATGTAGCAAAAACTTTTCAAAAAAAACTTCTTCAATTGAAAGCTTAAACATTTACTTATCCAGATTTACGATGAATTTGGATAAAATGATTATTGACAAATTTTGATGCTGTCAGCGACAGAATTGGATGTAAAAAAATTCTTAAAAATTTAATCAGAAATATTGGAATGTATTCCAAAAATAAATTTCATCTTCAAATAAAGGTATTGAATGATACTTCTTATATTATTGAATGATAATGCAACAAAATGAGGATAGATTGTTCAAATTATGCAGCATTTATTAATACAATATTTACTAAATCGCAAATTTTGGACCTTATACTTGAATATTTGATGATCTTTGTTGTTGTTGATCATTGGGTTGCATTTGTTTGCAATATTGTAGCAAAATCCTGTGATAATATTCCCGTGGCGTTAATGTTCTTGCTGTACTACATTTGCTCGTATTTAAATCCAGTGATTCCATGCTTGCTAGCACACGTTCCGACACAAGTGAGAGCGTACGTGGATGCTCAATCCATTTGAAATAATAAATATCAGTTGGTACATATGGACGACCATCTAAAAGCATCCTAACGACAAATCCTAATTAAAATTTCTCCAAAATTTACAACATTGGAATACTGTTAGTAATTGGAGAAAATCACTCATTCAAACACAGATGTATTGAATAGATTTTCTTCTCATGTATATTTCAATTTAATATATAAAAATGGCAAAGTTCAGAAAATAGAATACAGCTCGAAATTAATATTTAAACGCCCTTTAAACGGATTAAAAAAAATTACCAATCCAATTTAAATCAGGTTGTCTGCCATTAATTAAGCATTCAAGTAAATATTCTTCTGGCAACTGAGCTAACTTATTGATCTGTTCTGCAGTTAGGCCATATTTCCTCTGCAGAAATGCTACATAACCAAATACCTAAAGTACAGTTTTTTATAGCCAAATTATTCCATTTCAGGTCTTTTTTCCGTAAGATTCTTTTTCTACAATCTACCATACAAATAAATGATTTCACAATGAATATTATGCAGCAGTGTTAAAAATAGTTTGTTTCGTTAAATATTTCATTTTCGATTATAATTAGCAATCGATTATAATTAAGTCATTAAACAGTCAGTTAACAGCAATATAGTTTCTTTTTGATTAAGCCTAATATAAATAGCCTTATTTGCGAAGAAATATCACCCCAATTTATGATAGATATACTAAAGTAATATGTAACAAAGAAATAGAAATCCCATAACAGGAAAGGTTAAATATGTAAATGATGAAATTATATATTATGAAGTTTTTGTATGGATATATTCAGTTAAAACTCATCTATACTTCTTCTATTTCAATTTATCTGATAATTCATCTTTTTATTTTATCATTGATTTCATCATCTAGTTAGGATGAAGCATTTGCCATTTCAATGATTTATTATTTCAACTAATATCAAATGTCTCTTTTCCCCATCTAGCAATCCTTGATCTTCATAAACTAGCAATTGCATAAGCCTAATAAGTCATCCCATCAACTAGCTCAGTATCAATCATGCCCGATCTTTACTTCCACAACGCCCACTTCGAATCGTATAAAAGGGGAACAATCTTGGCTCCGGGAAGCTCTTTGCATTCATCACTGGTTGTTCATTACTCATTGTTCATCATATTATATCAGATCCATTTCATCATCAATTTTTGGGAACTCTTTTCCCTTGACTGGTTCACTCACGATCATCAGTGCCCCAGTCCTCTTCCCACTGATATCAATCCAATACTCATATAGCTTCCCGAATATTCAAGGGAACCTATCCAAAAGTATCTCTTATAAAAGTAAACGACATTCTCACCGCAGTGTGTTCAGTTGTTATTACGTCTGTGTAACGAATAAACGTTCTTGGAACAACTCAATTGTGACACACACATCAACGTAGCAACTCTCTATTTTCCCGACATTTAATATTAACTTAATTGATTGTGACTATAGTGAAAACAAAAATCGAATGAATTTAATTATAATTGTTTAAATATCTTTATTAAATAAGTTTAGTGTCAAAATTTTCGATGAAAAAAATGAATAATGCATAGAACTAAAGAAATAAATAAAAACTAACTTCGCCAAGATGTATGACTTTATCGCCAATCGTCATAAAACTTCGACCCAGACTTCGACCGTAGAAATGAATATCGCGAATATACTCACTTCCCACCAAATCTATAATTTATTTATTTGGTTAATTTATATTTCTAATTTTGTAAAATGGTAAAGGTTCAATGAGGAAAACATCGAAAGAAAGCGTACCAATACACATCGTTGTGATAATAAGGCCAATAATGATATACATGAGCGTTGCCGGTAGAAAGTCCGCATTCTGAGGCACGATATCTCCAAAACCTGTAACCTCCTTTCTCGAATGCATTTATGAATTTCTAATCGTGAACTGATCTTCTGGAATTACACTGCATTGGTCAGTAGCTAATTACAATATCTCTTATACTTGATTTTAAAATTATCGTTAAGCAGAACTTGAGTGCAGTATAAAAGAATAACTTCACGACAAACCGATAGTTGTTACGGTGACAAAACAGAAGTAAAAAGATTCCATAAATGTCCAATTTTCCCAAAGTTGCATAAGGCATGCACCGCCAGCAGTATAACCTATAATTTTTCCTTTTTTTGATCAATTACTACATTTTCTTAAAGAAAATTTGGCTGATTTGAACTTTTTTCAAGTTAATTTTTAAAATAACCTATCATAATAACGAGTACAAATAGCACAGAAATGCGCCTATCGTGATGTAATTCGTTTTCCTCCAATTCATTTCCTCTTGCTTGTATATCTTCCGAAAGTGTCTTCTCGCTTTCCTGTGTATGAATTTCTGATATATCTGCAAAATTGGTATTCATCATTTCATCCTTAAATTCTTGTTTCTTGTAATTAAGTTAAGCAATACAGAGTAGATGGAATATTTCAAAATGCATTTTACTTATAATATCTTCAGAGATTTGGAATCAAAAATTTGCTCAAACCAATCTAAAAAAGATCAACTAAGATCAACCAATACTGATAGGATAGCACACCTTCAAATGTGCCTGCTTCAGAAATTGTGTCGATATGATTCTGTCGCCGTCGTTTTAATCTTTTAGCATTTGTCAAATCATTGACAGACATTGGCTTTTTCTTTTTTCTGAGAAAAAAACAAATATTGTCGAATATTAATGAGACACATTAATTAAATACATTGAAAAAATAAAATTAATATTTTCATTTCCAAATTAATTTTGATCAGTGACCTCCTTTATGATTATTATTTCAATTAACTATAACTTATATTTTCAATCGTAAATCTTAAAAGTTATTGCAGTAAATGACAGAATTTATTGAGAAAGAGATTAACCCGATAAAAGGAATACAATTGCAACAATAGTTGCAAAATTGTGAGAATTTTCGAAACAATTCCAAACGCAGCAATTTCATCATGTAATGAATCCAAACTATGCCAGCTGTAACATTCAAGATTAGCTATTTAAGTCCGAATTTTCCTCAAGCGAAACTCAATTCTAAAAAAATTTAAAATTGAATACAATTTTTAAATATCAAATGAGACTGAATGAGAATACAAGAACACCTGAGAGGAATCGCCCGATATCGGCAATGGTGACGAGTATTAATGGAATGCCTAATAATGCATACATAAGACATGCTATACGACCTTCGTTTGTCCTCGGCACTATATGCCCATAACCTGAATTCAAATTCAACATTCAAACATACTTGGAATGTAGTATGATTTATTTCAAAGCCTGAGATAAGATGAAAGAAATGAAAGTTTGATATTAAATTTCAAGGATTAAATTGCTAGACGAAATGGAAGTGGCAAAAGCAAAAATTCGATTTTAATAAAACTGACAATTAATTTAATAAAAAATGAAATTATATTATGAGCACAAATCAACGCATTGCAATTTTACGGTAAGGTCTGCTGTAAAAGTAAAGATTTAGAAAATATAAAAGCTAGAAACTTTGCAAATGGAAAAAATCGTATATGCTTTCTGATCAAAAGTATTTACTCAACCATTAACTTTCAAAGTTAGAAAATTGTAATCCATTAAATTTCGCTTTTGTGTCTAATTTAAATTTGTGAAATTTTTTTTTTAACGGAATCAATGTTGTAGTTGCAGAAAAAGTACAAAAATAAACTAATCTCACATTTATTGAAATAAGCGAAAAAAATATATTCGAAAAAATAAACAGGACGATTTCAGGTTTTATTCATAAAGCAACTTTTACCAATGGTTGTAATGGCAGTCAATGAAAAAAATATGCTTGAACCGAATGACCATTTCACGGGTCCAGCACCTTTGATTATATCATCAGGTGTCATGTAATTCTTCGTATAATCAAGAAATACATCGCGAATTACGTCATTAATACTGCAACTACCTCACTTTATAGTTTTGAAATTTAGAAATTAAGTTTAATGGAAAAACACAATTATTCATTTCTCTGAGCAATTTAATGTGAAATCAAAATGATTTTTCATAAAAAACTTTAGCTTTCTTCTTTTAGTGAGAAAAGAATTCTTTGTGCTGCAATTGAATATTTTTTCATTTAACCCATCAGTTAATAAAAGTGAAACAATTGGAACAGCTGTTCATATATTATCTTTCTATAGTTTCATGGCATTGAAACCATAATGGTCGCTAATCGTAGGCTAATGTAGCTAATATGGAACTAATGGTTTTGGCATGAAAAATCGCTTTCCGTGATAAATTATTTAATATACAATCTTTAATCTCTTTTCAATCATCTATCAACTCAGACATTCTTTTAAAGGATGAAATTTCCGTTGTTTTACACTTTGAAGAAAACAAATCTATACGACCGGAAATTTGTGTTTCGTAAGTTAACTTTATCAAAACTTTTTACAACTAATTGAAAAATTCTTTAGAATAAAATATTCTTTCTATTCATTGTATGAAAATTTTTCAGAAAAAATTGCGCCTCAAAAATAGGAAGTTATTTTCCAATCGAAGACAAAATTCATAGTTTTTGCATATGAAAAGAGGAAACGAACCCGAAGTGCGCAGTTTTCGACCAAATTTCGAACGTCACTTCTTCGGTATTGTTTCGGGCATGTACTAGCATCCATAAATTATCGATAATTTTTTGTTTTAAGACTTCGATTCGGTGGGCAGTCTTATTACGAATATATACTTCGTATGGCATTTCAAACTGATAATAAACTAATTCAAAACTGATATTTAAAGGAACAATGATAGGGTAAGTATCAGGGTAGAAATTATCAATGAGAAATGAAGGAAATTGAATGATAAACTAACATGATGAAAGATGGCAGCACCGAGAATTGTATAAACCGTCGAGAGAAGCACAAGGCCAATATGCGGCAGAGCTATGCGTAATTTCTATAATGTAATCGATTAAATTCAATTCATACTTACAGTAGCAACTGAACGGTTTAAAAGTTGACTTTTATCTATCATACAGTAGCATAATAATAATGATACTGTAGGCATTCATGTTGTAGCAAAAAAGGTGTAATACTGCATTGATGAGAATGAAAATGTGTAAGATGGAAAAGCGATGTGAAGGAAAGTGAAAGAAAGAAATAAACCTGTCGCATCTGATTATTCTCCGACTTGATTGCAAAATCATTTGGCTTCTCTTCGTTAATTTCTTCCAAAACTACATCTTCTCTATCTTCTTGTCTGATCAAATAATTCAAACACTCGGCACTGTAAATGAGAATTCATTTCATTTTAAAATGAAATAAAACTTCCTTCAGAAGTCTTTGATTAAAATTGCTACAGTAAAATTCATGAATACTATTGTAAGCGAAAGGCGATTATTGTTATCAATGATGAAAGCTCAATTTTTTCGTAATCCAAATCACTGATTATCTATTAGTAATTGAAAGTTTTATAAAAATTGCTCTTCAAAAGTTTTGCTAAGCAATAATTGATTTTATTTATAATCAATTGTATTTTTTAAGAAACCAGAACGATTCGCATAAAATTTTTGATAGAAGCACGACTGACTTTCCAGTCGCCCTTGTACTCTTGGACTCTTTTAAATTTCCACAAATTTTATAAGTAATTAATCGGCATTCGTAATCCATTTTTAAATCTGACTTTTGAATTGGGAAGGAAAAGAAAGGAAGTAATAGTGTTCGTTTCGTATTGTATCAAAAACAATCTCAAATTTTTGTTAGTGTCGTGTCGCTTCTTGTCGTGAAAAAACGAATTCACAGAAGAGGAAATGTTAAATTCGTAGATGTTGAATATGCTCAGCCTAAGCAGATCGTTTGCTTTGTTTTGTCGCAGCCCACTGTCACTTCACTTTTCATCTTCAAGGAATGACTAAAAGTCATTTACTCTTATCACAGTTTCATCGTCTTTAAAGGATGATGGAGGATTTGCACTCACACAATATTTCAATTAACTCATATATCCCATGACCTTTAACCTTTATGCTATATCGGTTAACCATTGTACAAAAATTTCTTTGTGCTCTTTTTATGATGGGCGTTATCTTGCCAAATATGAAAAGATTACCCTTCTCAGCTAATTGCTCTTACTATCACTTCTGAATAAAGCATTGACGTTGAACTGTACGACCAGCAGAGAGCTCAATCCTCTCTCAACTGCAGTATAATTCGGTGGTGTTCAGCAACTCAAATCCAAACCAATATTTGTCAGTGAAACCCGAATTCAAAAAAGTTCATGATACTTCTCTTTGGAATTTTCTCATTTCTTATCCAAAATTGGCTAACTGACAATTTAGAATTCAAAGATGTTTATTAAAATGAAATTGTTCTAAGAGATTCTATATACTTTTACATACTTTAGTTGATATTTAGTGACCAAAAACGATCAATGATTTATCACTTGATATATCAAATTTATTTTGTTTTTTAATCTTTCCTATAAAATAAAAGTTTAAATGATTTTTTAATAAATTTACACAACCGTTTTTTCACTTTATTAAAATACTCAATTCTCTGTTCTTCGAAATTTTCATAAATCGCTCAATTATAGATCATTTTTCATTATTTTCTCAGTCTAATCACTTCCGGTGACTTAAAATAAGTTAATGATTAGCAGAGAGCAAGTATTACAATTTCTGAATAGTACCTTTGTCTTCAACGTCTCACTCAGTACAGCTCGAAACTCTTCAATCGAATTCAATAAGATGAAGTGTGAAATTTTGTTTGTTTCAAAATGCAACGCAAATTTGTTATCAAAACAATTTATAATTGACTGTATTTTAATTCTCATTTCATATTCGTTGAGTTAATTCTAGGGATTAGTTCTATTTTAGATAAAATTTTATTTCATTCTCTGCCATACCACATCTCTTCCCTCACATCAGTAAATGATAAGTTATTTGTAAAGAAACCTCAAATAAAAAGTTTTCAAATTACTGCGACGTGAGATCACGTGGCATCAAATTCAATAGACCAACGCCAGAGATGTATAGTGATTTTTTTAATTCTACTTAGTACTTAAGATTAGGAATTCAAATTTAATCAGCAGACAACAACTAACAATTTTATCATAATGGTACCTCCCAAATTAATGAGAAATATAAATGAATATTTTTATCCGAATTATCTTCTTTCATGATCCTTCTTGAGAGATTACAGTGCCATCATTTTAAAATTCAAGCACTTTATAGATAATTCTTTGGACTTCAAATAATATATTTATGGCCCATTTTGAAATCAAATCTGCAAAAAAACACATAAACTATAGAACAGAAACCGAAAAGTGCTTTTTGCATCTCTCAGATAAGTATTCCCATGCGATCAGCTCCCATCCAGCTTTTCTCTGAACTATTATCTTTTTACTATTTTCCATGTAAACAAGACAACTTCATTCATCAAGATAGTATGTAAACAAGAAAAAATGCAAAAAGACACAGGAAGAAAGCCCTTCAGTGGTTGACCTTTCGACCCCGGAAAGAAATTTCGAATTTCATTTGATATAATCAGTTCTTTCCCTCAACTAACTTGATGACTCAATAATGCACTAAAGCTTTTCATTTGGAATAGTAATTTTTTATGTTAGCTTTAAACATTTCAAACAATAAAACTTATACCGTTTGCTGAATTATCATAAAATTTTTAGTTAGAAAAATAGTGTCGCTTTAAAATGGAAATTAAGTGTACTGAGAAAATTGCACTGAAGTGAATTTTACTGCTACTGATTGCAATCTTTAAAATTTTTTATCTTTAAATAATGTTTCAAAATGATAAAATTGTAAGTCTTAATTGTTTGAAATTAGCCAAACAAACAAATTCTTGCATTTCAACCGTTTGATGACTGTCTATACACATTAACGATTACTTTAAGACTCAATTGTTATATGATGATACAATTTCGAAATTTTTGTAATAATGGTGAAGTCTTCTTTCATGACTACTTTTAATTTTAATTAAGTAACTATAAGGACACAACCTTTATAAAAAATAAGCGTTGGAAATAACTGGCAGAATGTTATGATACGAAATAAGGCTATTGTCATTTACTGTAATTGCCACATATATCTTCCAACTGGATGTTTTCAAGAAAAAGTATAGATTTGTTGTAAATGTGAAGAGTGAAATTCTAAACGTTTCGTTCAAAATAAGCGCACTTACTGTTTCACTGCTCTTTTCCAACACTGAATCCATTAATTTTAGCAAACGAACAAATATAATATAGCGATGTTGTCAGAATAAAATCAGTTTTGAAAAGACTTTATCAGTTAGTCTACAAAAACAAAGCTGCCTGTATTCTCTCCGCTATGATAAGAAGATTTAAGACTGAAATCAATCAACGAACAACACATCCATCAACTGTCAATTATACATTTTATCATTTGGAGCGATAAGACGGAGAATATTTTTCACGGAACTCAAATACTTCTTTGCTGGTACTGAACTGATTGATACAGTTCTTAGTATTTTTGATTAGCGACTATCTTTTCATGGCTAGTAAATATAACAGCTAAGATAATACAACAGCCAGATATTTTGAAATTTGCAAATCTTGAAGTAATTAAAGTTGTCGAAAATGCAAAAAATGATTGAGACATACAAATCCATCTTCCTATATAAATCAAGTGAAAGTTAAATCTGTAATTTTAAGAGAGGGAAAGTTATTTTGAAAATAAAAGTTACATAAGTATCAGACTAAAAACACGACAATTAGAGAAAGCTTCAAGGTTGTAAAGGATCGTCAAAATCCTAAATGATTCATATTTCTCGAAAAATGCTATAACCTTTCTGGAAAACGAACTGTTCGGGAATAAACTGATAGAAATTAGCAATGGCTATTGTCAAATTCAAAAATTGATTGAAGTAATTAGCACTGAAAGTAATATTACTAATACTACTATCGAAAGAGTAAAGCTTTTGTAATTCATATTATTTCTACTGTATTCATCTTCGTTTTCAAACTTTAAAAATGAGCAAACTTTTTTGTTATCTTAATTGAACTTTCGTCCTACAGGACAAAAGAACTGGACGACAAATTCTAATCAGCAAAAATTTAATAGATGAAATTTTTGAATGAAAAAAAATCTAATAAATGAAATTTTTGAAATAAAAATCGAAAGAAAATCCCAATAAACAAAAATTCCAAGCAGTAAATTTAACAGTAAATTGAAGGGAAATATCGAAATAAAATTATGAAAGGTGTTTCTGACGGTCGTTTACCCACTGCCTTAATTAATATTAATTCTATCATAGTTCAATTTGTCTCAGTCCAAATCTCAATTCTTTGTTAAATATTATAATCTTTCAAATAACAAAATTATATGAACTATATTTTATCGAATTATTCTTATTGATGAATTTATAATGGCATATTTAATTTTGTAATTCAATTGGACTATTTTTTATAAAGTCACATTTTTAAATTGAATGTTTCGATAATTCGAAATGCAATTTATTCATTAAACAATTGGATAACTAAGTTTTAATTTGGACATATTCAGAATCCACAATACAACAACTTACTTGAACTCACCCAAATTTTTATTTCAGAATATATTTTGTTTGTCGAGAATTTGTTTTAACGATGCTATCACCTAAAACTTGCACTTCATTTTAATGCAGTTAATTTAAGCTTCATAGCACATTTTAAGTTGTTTTTAGATTCAAAAGTAACAAATGCAGTAAAAAAGCATTGAAATTCTGCTTCCTGTTATTTTATTTCAAAACTTTTGAACCGTTTATTGTCGACAAAGTATTTAGACAATTTTCAATAATCATTTGATAGGAACAGACTGCTGTATGAATTCCTTGACACATCACTGATCATTATGAAGTTTCATATAGGTTTTTCAGATATTTTGATATTAAATAGATTATAATTTGCAATGGCATCAGAAGTATAACTCTAAAGCTTAGAGTATTATACTAATTTATCCCGATGATTTTCTCGTTTCTTCTGATAGAGAAAGAGAAATTGTTTGTCTGCGGGGAAAATTGAAGGTGATTATTAGGCTGATATGAGGGTGGAGTGTGGATGACAGTGGAAAACAGAATGGGTGTGGAGGTCTCCACCTGATCAAATCAATCTCGAAAGCTATAAGGACTCAGTATGTTTCATGAGTTCATCTAGGAAGGATCTCAGCTTAGAGACGCAATTTCTTATTGCAGTAAATGTATCGCAAGGGAAATGCATTTCTGTCTCCAAAAACGCAGACTGTGAGGTTGCATTTGATTTAGACGTCAACAAGTCGTCAGATCTCTTTTTTCGCCTGGGGAAGAGCGAAGAGAATTTAAAAAATGACAAAAGATTGGAAAGATTTGAACATTTTTCAAACCTTAATAAGATTGATACATTTTCCACTCGTCGACCAAAGAAAGCTTTTCAGGTTCATAGAATTACATATCCATTATTTGAATAATTTATATTACATAACGGCGATAATAAAACTGAACTAAAATCTTATTAACAACAGAGGGTAGAAATCTTCCATAAAAAAGAATCAAGATAATTAATCATAATAAAGTACTATCATATATGAATATATATCGTATTCCACTGATAATCATATTTTTTAAATGCCTCTTATTGCACACTTTAGTTATTCATGAATAATAGATCTCACATATTAAGATCAATTAAAGTTTAAAGTGCTTAACTTTACTCGTTCCATGTTGGAAAATGCAAATTGAACTAAATTGAATTTTTGATCATACGAATAAAAAGGATTTATAAATCTAAAAACAAAGCAATCTTACATCTATAAAGCGAAACTGCCTTATAGGAACTTTATAGGAACCTCGAGAAATGATTCCATCTCTCAACTTGTATGCGGAGTAAATTTAAATAGAAATTTTGATATCCTCAATTTTATCAGAAATAACTGTTTCTGAAATTTTAGCTTCATTGAAAATAAAAATTAAAAATTTTATAATATTGTTTTGCACAAAAAATTTTGAATAAAATTATTTGAAACTTTTTCAAATCAATTCATAACTTCTAAGAAGTTTCAAAAATGATAAATAACATAGGTATCTATTTTTGCACGAAGCGTTAATTTTTAGAGTCTTTTCGTCTCAAATTCAACAAGCCTTTGGCTGTCAAGCAATTCACGTAGGCATCTCTCGCATACTCTGTCCGTAAAGCCAATTAAAAGAAACGAAAAAGTGTTGCGCTTACATAATTGATCAAATAATTTTCTTCTGACCGGGAAAGCAAGAGATAGAAACTGAGATTGTGATAACGAATGACGATGATATAACTGATCATTTTGATACGCAGAATAAACAAATACCGATTTCAATAAGAATGAGAAAGGATCGCGCTATCGAAGAAATTTATTCCTTCGATTTTAAATTCTCAAAATCTTACAAGAATTCGAAATAAAATTGTATTAGTAAATTTAACGAATATCGTACAAAGGCTGAGATAATTAATTGCATTTGTCTTGAAAACAAGTTATTTTGTATTTCCAATTTTAGAAAATCTTTAGTTCATTTAAAAATAAAAGAAAAGAATTGCAAGAAAAAAACTTAAGATATTAAGAAATAAATAAAAATAAACTTATTTGGAATTAAAGTTCGTATCAAAATTGGTCTTATGCCTAAGTAATAAGAGATGTCTTTACGATTTGCCAAAAGTGACTAGTGTTTTTAAAGATGCCTTTCTCAAAAGGCAAAGCACAGGAAACAAAAAAATCCATCTTTGTTTTGAAAACACAAATTCCACTCACTACATTTTCAGAAAGGCCTAACTTTCCATACCTTAATTCTGCAATATCCTGCAAATTGCTTGGTAACCAACGGGAACCAATCGGTGGACGTGGTCGATAATGCATAGAATATATTAAATAAAATGGAGCTACCAGTTCATAATACTACTCATCAATGCTTTCTTCTAGAATTGAAAAAATTTCCCAATTATGAATTCGAATTCGTTTCCGAGAATAATAATAAAACATGTTTGAGGTACATTGATCATCTGGAACATTAATCATTATTGCTTTAGCTAATACTCCACATAGTCGATACTCCATAAAAATAATTCAGTGAAAGTAAGATCAGGAATATTCCTTGTCCATCAAATTGCCTTTTATTAGCAGAAGAATAGAATTATTGTTATCCAAAAATCAACAGCAATGACGTTCATAATACCTATTATATTAATACTAATAAAATACAAAAACGAAAAGACGATTATCGCTCGTTAGAGACAAAAATTTGAAATGAAGATATTGGAATTTCCGAAATTAATTAGTGCTGTTATAAAACTTATCAGTGATAACGAAAATAACACTTATCCAATGCATTCTCATCCCAAATTAAAACCATCAAAATTCTCAAGCACAAGCTGACAAAAAAATTCTCCATTTGGGCGTGTTTCGACTCCTTTCATCAATATGCGTTCTTTTAGAGCTTTTCCAAAATTTTTTTATATTATCAATGCTGCAAAATATCATTTTAATGCTAATCGTCTTTTTACGCTTATTTACGGATCACTGCATGATCAGTTTATGCCACTTTCACAGTCAACTAAAGAATCACTGATTTTTTGTCAACTACTTTTCTTATCATTTTATCAGTTTACAAATGTTATCATTCGCAGATTATTATTTCATAATTACTTCATAAAAATTGATTGAGCGAAAAAGAGTCTTGAAGTAGAATTATTTCATTATTAGATAAAGTGATCATAGTTCCGTGATGGAATCAGAATTATGTATTCGATAAGAAACTAATCACAGAGGGAATGTTATTGATCCCCAAACATTTGTCTGGATGATTTATTTCGATAGCTATTACAATCTCTTAAATCGATATTTCAATATTAAATTAACTTTTTAAAGAAACAAGTAAAATAAGTTCGGTTAAAAAAATTCTATGATTCATCTATATATAAATAAAATTCTCTTAAATAATGCATGAAAAAGAGCAATTTAGCATAGACAATACTGAAATATCTTAACTGCGAAGAAAGACGAGCTGTTCTCTAAAGAAAATCTTTCGTCTAATTGGTATGAAGAAAATTATGAAGCAAAAGGGAATTCCTTAAATGAGAGAAGTTAGAAATTATGGAAAGGATAAAAAATGTGGAATGAATTAAAGGAAGAGAGAAAATGAAAAGTTTTTGCTCAATACTTTCTCAATCAAAAGATACTTCCCATTCCTTCAATTTTTTCCTTTTTTCCCTTGAAATGTATTTTTTAATCAATCAAAAATTTGACAATCAAGCAGATTAAGAGGATCAAATAGATTTGCATGCTTTTGAAAGGATATTACTTCTATCGTATATGCTTTAGCTTTCCTTATTTTCATCATCACACCTCAAAACCCAATCCGTTCGTTGTAATTTTTTCAAAAATGATTTTTCCCAATGAACATTTATCTAGAAATTACTTATGACCTGAATAATCTTTCGTATAACTTTCATGCTTTCCAGCATGTTCAAATATTTTTCGCATAAATATACTAACATTTTTTGTACTTGGAAATGATTCGTACCAGTGGTATTGGACGTGGTACCACTGGTTCCTTGCCGTACAGAATAAACGGGACTGATTGATCGTTTCTGTTGACTATGTGCATAGATACCTGCAACAGGTGCACCGCGATATTGCGTGTGAAATGAAGATGGCGATTTGCGAGATGTAGCCGCAACTACCACCGAAGCTTCTTGTATTCTGGAGGTCATCCGAGTTACCTGAATTTCATCGATTATGTAAACTATTGTCTATAACTTTCTAGACAAAAAAGAAAAGTATCATTTTCAATGAAATTTAAAAATTGAATTTAGGTCTCAAGTGCTAAAGTTCGATTTAAAGTCACTGAACTATTTGATATTGAAGTTAGCAAATGCCAAATTTCAATATTTTCCTTTTAGTCGAATTGTCTTAGTCTTTCCAGTGTTATTTAACTTGTCTTCCTTATTGTTTCTTTTCGTCGTTTATTTGATTTATGATATGAACAAATTATTGGATTCGTTTTAATTCTGTTTTCATATTAAAATCAATGCCTGCATATTTTGCATCCAAATTGATGTTATGTGAAAGCTTACACGAAAAATATACGAAAGAAATTTCGAACTCTAAATTTTCTTCCTGTAGTATTTTAATACTGTTTTTCTTATTGATTCATCATCAAACTGTCCGATTCTTCCTTCCAATTGTAAAGTGCAAAGTTCATGCGACAAGCTTTTCCATAGCATCGCTAAACATAAAACATCTTATCTAAATCTTGATTTCCAATCAAGAATCCGCTGTAAATTCGGTTATTATATGTCATTAGCTTTGATGACTACGCTGCAACCTCTAAATCTAAATATATCCGGATCAGATGTCAGCTTATTTCACTCAGAAAAAAGGTTTCATTCCGTTCTTTTGTCATTTATGTATTGATTTTCGTATTTCATATTAAAATTCAGACACTGAACAATCAGTTTTCTTCAAATGATACTTACTACGTAAGTGATTGAATTAACAAGCAAAGAAACTAAGATGAGTAAGGATAAAGCAACAATAGTGTCCACTGATTGCTTTACTTTCGTGCAGGCATACAGTCTTTCTAATTGTATAATGAGTGCAACCCACTATAAAGATAACCATCAATACTACCAGTGCTTCTTAGTAATCATTTATTCACCAGAATAAATGGATCTGTAAAAAGATAAAAAAATATTTTGTTGCAGAAAAACAATTATTTATTCTTTATAATTTAAATGTTATAAGAGATTGTCAGTGATATTATAAAGTTATCATTAAATTATAAATGTATGCAAATTGAGGATCAAACAAGCATTATAAAGATTCCAAATAATTTTGATAAGAAAATTCCCTTTCGTTACAAATATTTCTTATCTAGATTTTCAATTACAAATTGATAAGCTAATTACTCACAACAGCAATATATTGTTAAGGAAAATACTTATCGGCAACATCATCACCACCATGATTCATCGATAGAGTCAATTTGTTACAGTTGTGAAGAGACAGAGCATTTTGAGACAATTTATTATTGGCTGTCTAAACTTGCCAAATTAAAAAGCAAAGATGACCAAGGAGAAATGCAAAATTGTGTTTGCTTTAATGAGATATTGAATTTCCTAAAATGAATGATTAGTTTGCTTGCATTTCTGCGTGAAATGAACTGAGTGAAGCAGAGAAATTCTCCCAAAACTAAAAACAAAGGAATTGCAATTGACATTCTTTTACAAAAGTAAAAATGCGAGACATTAATATTTTTAGAGACTTTTAGACGTTATCCTCAACTTTTCCCATCTTGTTAAGTTGAGAGTGAATAGTATTTCTATAAAATTTCGTTAGTTTTTTATTGGATGGAGGATAAAGATGTCTATGATAGTTTTTTTGATAGAAGCAGTAAAGTTAAAAACCATTTGAAAGCATTATTTAAAGGGGTTAAATTAGAATAAAGTAGAGAAAAGAAATGAGTGTCTTTGCTGATTGGATTGAGTGGTTTTGACTTTATCAATTAAAGTGTGCTCCTCGTAAAATCATAGAAATTCAATGTTAGCCTAAGACTTTTTGAAATTATTCTAATGGGAAATAAGAGCATTAATTGTTGATGAAAGAGACAAAGAAACGTTTGAACTTTCAACGGTTTGTTTCTCGAAACTTTTCATTCATGTTGTCCTCAGACATTCTTATCAGCAGTAATTGTTGATCTCTTATTGTTATCAGTTATTTTTCTTTCTGAAAACATTCATTTTTGTCCGGAAAATTTTCAAGTTATCACAATATTTGTGGTTTAAAATTCAACTTCTATTCAAAATGTGATTTATATAGCGTATTATCACACTACAATCTAATTTATAAAGCTTTGGGTAGGCTTGATCTTTCGAAATTCGCATTCCACAAATCGCTGAAATGAATGTCAAAGGTTGTTTGACTGTTGTCAGGACACAGTAAAGGAAGAAGAATGATTAGCATATCTTTCCATTTAACAACAAGCTATCATAAGGAACATATCGATAACCTTTTAATAAATGATCGCTTACGGAATTCGCTGTGATAACAGGTCTTTTAAATATAGACTATTTAATGCATTCAGAAGGACTATTCTTTGGAGGTTAGCTTAAAATACATCATAATTGCAACATTATTTTAATTTAATATAATCTCAATAGTGAGAAGACAATGGAAAACGTTTAAAAGTATCCATTTGCAATATGCAAGAATGCTATAAGTTAGCACTAAGGATTACAATTTTAATTAATTAATTAAGCTTATTTCATGCCTAAGTACATACTGAAATACTTGGGATTTATACCAATGCTAGAATAATCTTGTTTTCCTGGCTCTGTGAGAATTCCAAGAACAAATATGAAACAGACAATTACGTTGACGTATTTTTATATAAAACTTTGAAAACTGAAAAAAAGGAAATATTTCCACGAATTTCATGGAATGGAAAAATTTCTATATACATTAAAGCGAAATAAACATTATTAAACCAGCTTAGCAAGAAATTAATTGAGAGGTATACTAAACTACAGCTTTTAAACTTCCGCAAACCTATTAACGTAAACCTTTCAACGAATCGATTGATTAACGAAGTGATATTGACGTTGACTCGGTTATGAGTGATCCTGAAACATCACTTATCAACGCATTTCACGTAAACATCATGATCGATAAACCATAGTAAAGCTTCGTCATCATCTACTGCTCTTCTAGGTCAACTTTCTTCACTGCCATAACTTAAGAGAACATTTAAATATAATGTTTTATACATCCAAATATTATTTCAGTAATTTAAGAAATTTTTGCTTTTTATTCATTATCAAATAGGTAATAATCAATTAGCTGAATAATTCTTACAGAGTTCTTCAAATTTAAAAGTTGCTTGCAATGAGTAATGACATCATCAATATTGGAACTACTGATAACAGTTGTAATGAACTCAAGTTTGCTTCCTTTACTGTAGCAAAATGAGCAGGCGGATATTGTCGGGATAAACTATTGGTACAACGAAATTGATTCGACTATTAGGCTCAATAGGCTATCACTAATTCAGGAAATTATTCTTTGTTGAAAATTCTAGAAATTTGAAGATTGTTTAGAAATTTTAGCACATTGAATATCAAAAAAATATAATTCAAGCGTAGAGGGTAGAAGTCAGATGTTAACTTTACTTTCATATAAGTTATTTTAAGAAAAATTTCTGTTTAAGTCGCAATGAGTATTGAAAATTTAATTCTTGCAAAAAAACATTTTTACCAATGAAAGAATAACATTTATTAATTTTTTATTAACAAAATAAGCTAAAAATTTTATATGCCAAAACTTATTAGCATTTTATAAAGTTTACTGTCGTGCTTTCATCATTCATTTTAAAATTTCAATTTTAAAAAAGTAAAAATTTAAACAAATTAAACAAAAGTAAAAACGAAAATATTATAGCAATGGAATTAAATATTTCAGAAGTCTTCTATGAATGAGTAAAAATAACACCTTTATCATAGATTATGTAGGTAAAGTAGAATGATCTTTTTCATGAAGATAATGAAGTAATTCAGGAATTAAAGGAATCTTAAACATTAGTTTATTATTAGAAAAAATCAATTGTGTGTAGTTTCATTAAATATAAATTTATTTGAAGGCTACCGTTACTTTATATTAATGTTTGCTATTAAGTAAGATCTGATCAAAGATGATTAATTGAAAAGTTTATGTGAAAGAAAGCATGAGAACAAAGGTATGTTAATAATTATTGGTTGCATAAATATAGCGTGGACGTTGTTGAATATAATTTTCCCAAAACATTCTCATAAATTGATAAAGATATTCAATCCTCTAGCTATTATTCAAATCTTCAATAATAAAAATTGTTTCGCACCTCATAAATCAATTTTTCAATTAACGTTTAAAAATAGTATGAGACTAATATGTCACTGATAACATGTGTTAATTTTTCATCTTATTTATTCCAATTGAACTTTTCAATTGAAGTTTTTTAAATTTATCCTGAGAAGATTTAAGTTCCTCAGATATCTCAAAATAGGTCTAAAACATTCGCAGTACTGCTACATGTGTGATCAGGAAAAATAGCTATGAAGTTTCAATACTTTTTGATTAAAACATAAATTCCGAATAATTCTAAAGAGCGTTTGATTATACAACAATACTTCTTCAGTTACTCAGTAATAAGACTATTTATTAATGAATTGTTAATTGTTAATCAGAAATTATAATTAAAAATAGCACAAATGCAAGACATGGAATTCGGCATAAAATTGAAATTTTTATTGGAAATTAAAGCTATTCTATGAAATTATGCAAATATTTTTGAACATGAATTTGAAACAAATTAGAAGTGAACAATTGATGAGTTTATCAATTCTGCGATAGAAAGCTATTTGTTTAGAGTTCTTCTGAAGTGTTCGGAGCTTGCATTGTGACTGCAACGTTTGACATCTAAATATTAAATTTTAGACATTAGGAATACAACATTTCCTTATAAAACTAATAGTGAAGAGATCCTAGGAACCCGAGGAACACCAGTGACGGCAATGTCACAGAATCTTAATTAACATTTCTAATGTCTCAATGAAATCTCGAATGCTTAATGAATGGAGTAAAAGGATACAGAATGCGTGATGCGTCGACCACGGACAGGTGGAAGTTTCGAACAATTCTTCACTCGCATTTTCACCAGTGAATTTTCTGCAATATCAGCGCGTTCTTCAGCATCCTCAAGCATGTGTTGTATTTGGCGATATTTGTTAAGATTCTGAGTGGCTAATTGTTCCTAAATTAAATTAATATCCTGAGAAGTCATTGGAAGGAAATTAGAATGTGAAACACAAGCTAATTCAGGTTTGTTTGCATCTCTTTTCGTTTGTGGGAGAATTTCAATTGAAATGTTAGGGGCGGAAGAAATTTTTCTCAATTGATAATAACCAGATGCACATTTAAATTGGTAGAAAATAAATTTAAAGTATTTTAGTCGATTTAAAATAACTGAAAAGTTAATAATGACCGCTTCTTCCAGTTGCCGCTTGTAAGTTTTAATTTTTGTTTGCATCTTTTCGATGATATCATGCATCCTTTCATTACTTTTCCTGTCTTCATCAGCTTGAAATTGAAGCTCGCGCACTTTTCGTTCTCTGTTGCGATAATTTTTGAGAGTTTCCGCATGACGTCGGCATTCATCTGCTAATTCGATCTCAAGATCATGCACACGTTGCTCCAACTTAGTTAGCATACGCTTTTCACCTTTCAACGCTGTTGCTTCTGTTTCATCCAAACGCGCCCTCATTTCCTGAAAAAGAAATAACTTCATCAAATGTCGAGAATCGAGAATTCATGCTATATTGAGTGCTCCTTTATCCTTATCATTTCCCTCCACTGCTTCATGTAATTTAAATTCAGATAAGCGCCCAGTTTTGATTGAAAAGAAACTTCCCCCAGTCATCCAAATGAAAGAGAGCCGCAGAAACCTTGATCCGTGATTCTAGTCCTCCCCGCTGTCGTTCGAGATTCTGTGAGTGTTCCCGCTCTGCTTGCAACTCTTCTGCCAGTTTCGTTGCGTCCGTTACCGCTTTCTTCTGCTTTTCCTCAGTATTCTTCAATCCACCAAATGCTTCATTCAGTTCACTATGGAGTTGCTGAAAAGCAACACCTACAAATGTTAGCAGTATTGTAGAATAGCATTAATTCTCTCTCTAGCAAGCTTGATAAATTATACGAAGCAAACATGGAATGTTCTAAAGTTTGCGTTATCGATTAAGAGATATCGATTAAACGCACGGAACAGATATAAAGTCAGATTATAATAAAATTTTCAGGAGAGAATAAAACTGTTCAGATGCGTTAGAATTAGAAATTGCTAATTTTATTCATTATTTGTGGACGAATTAAGTTTAGTAATTTTGAAGATGATATCATCTCTAATCACTCACTATGATTTTGCAGAGAGTTTGACAATAGAAATTATTCCTGTAAAAATTATTTGTTTTTTCAATAAACAAACTCGAAGAATGAAATTGTCGAAATTTCGAAACACGTTAAATTAATTAGACTAATGAGTGACATTTAGAAGTTTGAAAAGGGCATAACTTCACAGCAAAAGATGTAAGTTTTGCTATAAGTATCGTGGAATAAAAACTATTTGACAAGAATTTCCACGCTCAATACGTCAAAGAACCATTGCTTTGAATTTGCACCTGAATTTCAGATTCCAATTTTCGTTTCGTAGCTGATAATGAGTAATTATTTTGATTTAAAGCATTTACTGCGTCCTTTGCATCAGCAACTTCTTGTTCTGCTTGACGACGAATTCGTTCCGCCTAAATTAATTGGTTTGTCACAAAATTCCAAATGATAATACAGAAGTTACAAAACAAACCGGACGGAAAAGTTTGTTTCTTGAAGCAACTGCATTTCAGTATTGTTAAGAAGGAATTTGTAAATTTAAAAAGAACACTCGGACTACAACTTTTAATTTTATATACTTTTCAAGCTAATCTGATGAAAGATTTGGAAAACTAATTGAGAACCACTCGTAACGACTAATCATTTCAGTAAAACGGTATTGGCAAGAAGTTACCGAAGAAACTCTGCATAATGTTATTTGTAGTTTAGCACCGAAAAATTGTTTCTTATCAACCTGTTCAAGAGTTCCGGTTAATTCCTCTTTTTCTGATTGTAGTGCTTGTACACGTCTTTCCATAGCGTTCATTTCTTCTCGTAGCTCATCACGTTGACGTTGCTCATCTCCGATTTGAGTCTATTATCAAGATTTATGAAATTACTAGCATGCTAACAAATTTAGGAAAGACTAATTTCATTGATCTATGAAATTTAAAATGTTAAAATTTTATTCAAAAATCATTTTAACTGAAGTAATTGAACTTTACTTGAAGGGAAATTGAAAATTCATATTTTGCATTAATTATATATGACAATTCATTTATATCTTTCGGATTTCCTTAAATACTCAAACTTGATACCACTAAGCCTTTCGAAAGAAACTTGTCATATTCCGTGTAAGCCTACTAGCAGTAGAAAAAACCAGTCTTTCAGCTCTCATGCAAACTGTGTAGATTTAAACTCGAAAACTTCCCCTGACATCAACAAAACAGATATAAAGGAATATATAAATAAATAACTGTACTGGGAAGATATGACGAAAGCTTCCCTTTTGAATTTTCGATACAAAATAAAATGAAATTTTTTTACCTGTAATTCACGTACATTATCCTGATAACGTTTAATCGTTTTCTGAGCATCTACATTAGCATGATTAGCATGATCCAATGCTACTTGCAATTCCTGAAAATCCAGTGCTACTTTTAACTCCTAATTCCTAATATTTGATCCATTTTTAGGTTAGAAAGATGAAATCTATTTGTAATTTCAATTCACTTATTTTGTTCAATAACTCCCAATATGATGTAGTCAGAAAGTTGACATTAAGCAAAATTTACAGTGATGTCTGACTCCAATTTCTTTTTCATGCGAAGCAAATCAGCTCTACCTCGTGATTCTGCTTCCAGAGAGGCCTAAATATTAATCGTATCAATTACAGCGAAAATTAAATAACCTGAAAATTTGTCTTACTTTCTTCTAAAAATACGAAACAAAAAATTAGGGTGGCTCAAATCCAATGAAAACGATGGGACACATAAATTAATATTAATTACTGAGAAAGTTGAAGTATTTAATTTTTTTGAATATTTTAAAAAACCTAATTTTAGAAAAATGAGATTAGGAATCGAGGAACCTGCATGCTTTCCAAAGCTCTTTGATGATTGTTTCGAGTATTTTGGAATTCCTCGTCTTTCTCAGCTATACGTTTTTCAATTTCTGATCGAATTTGTGAAGTCTCAATTTGGGCTCGCAAAGCTTTATTCTCTTCGATTTCCAACGCATTTTCAGCGTCATCCAATGCTTGCTGAATATTTTCTATCAACTTTTGAAAACCAGAGTCATTGAAAATTTGTTTTCACTACCAATTTAATTGAAAAATCAATACTTGCAAAACCATGATTTCACTGATATTTTTTGATAAGTTACCTGAAGTTCATTCTTTTCCATTTCTAATTTTCTTTTCTGTTTCTGTAATTCATGTAAGCTTCTTCCTCCTTCGCCAAGCTGATCAGTAAGTTCCTTTAGTTCTTCTGTTAACATTTTATTCTCTCTCCGTAATGCCTCCATCTAAACATTGTGCTTAATAAAATGCAAAGAACTTAATGATAAATTAAAATTGCAAAATGTTTTCTATAAATATCTGGGGATAACTCTTGCATTTTTACTCTGACCAGGCTCCTTTTCGTTGTTTCATTTATATGGGACTGAAAGAAAAATCACAGATAGGAAAGTTGCTGATTATTGGTCTAAGTAAAGGTTATTACTTAAAAATGATAATAACAGTTTGGGAATACAGTTAATTAGCATTTTAGAAGATAGGGAGAAATAGGAAGAGAAAGCACCTGTTCTCCTGTTTCCTCTATCGTACTCCGGAGTCGAAATACCTCGGTGGCCCCGTTCCGTGTTTCCCGTTGACTTGCTTCCAATTCCTGCGTTAGCAAATCACATTTCCGCTTCCACTCTTCAATCGTTTTATCGAATGTTTTTTGTTTTTTGTCCAAGGAATTTGCCAAGCAGTTAGCCTAAAAATCAATCTTTATACCGAATGAATAAAGTGTTACATCAGTCTGAGTTAAGTGATTATATTATACTCATAGGTCCATCTGATGCTAGCGAAATTATATTAGAGGAATTAAAAATAAATTTGCATGTATAGAGTCCATCAATCATACAGTTTTATGCTATGATTATCGTAAAATTGTTAACATAATTAAAAAAAAATATTTTGGAAGTGTTCAAATAAATTTCACTTGGTGGAGGAATAACAGACCTTTTCAGCGTCCATTTGCGCACCCTCAAGTTCATTAGCCAAACATAAGCGAGCTTTTTCTAACGAATTAATACGATTATTTGCTGCATTTAGTGCTTCTTGCATTTCTTGCACTTTTGCTTGCAATTTCCGTCTAAAATATTCAATTTATTACTGACTGAGATAAGCAAAGCAGTGCTATCATTGGCATTGCTGCATATCACCTAATGACATTTAACCAAAATTTTAAAAATTGCGTCAACGATTCAGATGCAATGAAATAATGGATTCTGTAGATTACCTAGCTTCCTCCAGCTCTTCCGATCGACTCATACCTTCACTTTCATATCGAGCTCTCCATTGTTGAGCTTCAGCATTGGCTTTCGAGAGTAATCTTTGAAGTTCTGCTTTACTATCCAACTCTTCATCTATCGTATCACGAAGTTGTTGATATTCCAGTTGCAAATTTGAGAGCTAAATTTTATGTTTCCTTTCTTTTTAATGTTAAATTTAGAAAGCTATGATTTTCCCATTTGCTGAGTGAATGCTTATATACCTGTAAATTAAACGAATGCTTTTCTCGAGATTCTTGTTCCGATTGTCGTTTCACTTCTTCTAATTGTACGACCAATTGTTGTTTCAGACGGCTCAACAATGTCATTTGATTTTCCTGCTCTTCCAATCGACTAAACAGGGAAACTGATGGCTTCAGCTTATCTCTTAGAAGATCGATGCAGATCGCATCGACATTTTTCTACTTCCCATTAAAATTTCCTTTCAGTAATTTGCTTTTTTTTCTATTATTTTTTGCTTAACTACATTATTAGCATTCAGCATAGGACAGCCAATGACATTACTTGATTGTATCGCTGACTTCAAGCTGTAACTTGTTTTTGGTTGCAACAACTTCTTGCAAATTTCGTGTTTGTTCATCGAATTTCAATTGAACATCTGCCAGTTGCACTTCCAACTAAAATTCGAAACTTTTTTTATAAAAATTACTTACTGATTTAGTTAAAATTCAGAAAATTCCGGAAATATTAAAAATTTTATCAAAAATTTATTTTAAATTTAACCTGCTTAATAAGTTTTTCCAGATTTTGGCGTTGTTTGGCTTCCAAATCATACTGATCTTGTAAATCATCAAATTCTCGTTGCAAAGAGTTTTTTTCTTTTTCTATTCTAAATTTTTGTTTATCATTTGCAAAATTTATAGAAAAAATCCTATTTTTCTTCTGAGGAACTCTGGATGTCTTGATCAAACGTAAAGCAATAATATTAATTGGAACCAACTTGACTCGTCCCTTCTGGGCAATATCCAACTGTTCAGTAAGTTCCGCCATTGCATCGTTATGCTTTTTACGTAAATTAGCAAGAGCTGCTTCAGCGTTTAACGATACTTCCTCCTGCAACTTATTTGTACGGATCTATTCATATCAATTGAAAGTTATTCATGGATTTTTATTTGAATAAGCTTTTATTTTGCTTATGCATGACATTGTCGAAAAAAACTTTCAAAAATTGAATGAAAAAAAATGTGATTACATATTGGATCGATTTATCAGAAAGTATCACAAACACTTTCTAACCAAATCTCGACGAAGCTTAGATAATTCTGCTTCGCGTTTCTTGTTCAGCTCGACTTGCGCTTGTGTCGCACCGCCCGCTTCATCAAGACGATCACTAAGTTCGTTAAGATCTTTTTGCATTTCACTGCGACTTTTTCCAGCCTGTTAGTGATTCTTACTTATTAATTTGAATTAAGGAAAGTTCTATTCTCTTCGCTTATTGGCTGGATAAGAATTAAAAAGATGTTCGTTATAAACTGCATTATTAATGATAATTTAACAATACTGTAAAAGTTGTTTTGATGGTATCGATATTTTTGTAGAAATATTTCACATCGTTTTAATTTTTTGCATACAATATGAAAATTTTCAAAGCTCAATCATTTCCAAAAAGTAACTATTACTTTGCTGTTTCAAGGAAAATGAACGAGTAAAATTTTTTCTGCGATACAAATAATCAATTCCTGCAAATAGCAAAACGTGAATAAGTTCGATTGAATCAAATTTCCTAGACTGTAGAAAACAAGTCAGCAATTCGCCCCATTAACCTTCAGTCTCGCTTGTCTTTCAGTCTGAAGCTGTTCTTCAAGTTCATGACTATGCGCAATTTGTTCTTTTAGTTGACGTTGTATTTTACTTAACGTTGATTTTTCATCATCCATACGAGTTAGTATTGATGCAATTTCATTATCTTTCCTACAAAATTACTTCGTCAATTCTCTTTTCAACAAAAGCTTATCAATTTAAAAAACTTGCGCAAAAGTTAAATTTTTTAATTAGAGTTTGAAGTTATCTTCTCTATGGAAATTTCATTCATCTTCATTTCCGCAAAACATGCAATTTAAAGTACAATGTGTTGCAAAATTAACAATATATATATGTATCATTCATCTTGCTATTGACATGCTTAAGTTATTAAAGAAAGTTGACCTTTGAACGGAGGAAAAATGGTGCCAGTTTTATGTCAAAAATTATTATTGATCATAACGAATTACTTTTTCAATGCATCTTCCATTTCGTGTTTTTGTTTCATGAATTCATCAATGTTTTCTTGTGCAATCTTTAATTCTCCTTCAGCCTTACGCTTCGATTTTTCAACATCTTGACGTATCCGTCGTTCTCGTTCCAAATTATCCGCAATCTCGTCCATAGCCTGTTCTAGTTTATTCCGTACTTTATTCAGTTGATTTATTTTGTCTTCATTAGATTGAACTTCTTCCAAAAGTTTACGATTTGTCTGTAACGAAGAAAGTCATAATTCATTATTAGATGATGATAAAGATCCTCTGTTTCTTATACCTATTACTTAATTAAAATACTTAGAGAAATTATCCAATCCAAATCTGATTTAAAACATTTGCGTTAAAGATGTACGCTTCTCATAATTGAACAATTTTTGGTAAAATTTTAAATTAAGTTTAAAAAAGAGTTTTCAAGAGCAAACCTCTTCTTGATGCCTTTTTTCTTTATTAATTTTTGCAATTATTTCATCCTGAGATCTTATTTCATCCTCAAAACAATAAAATTAAATTATAAATCGTTTCAATTGTATGAAACTTTACGTCATTTTCCTCTATGGACTTTTCAATTCTATCGATTTAATCACATTTCATATGATCTTAAAGAGAAGAATGCACGAAAGGTGACATATAAGAAAATGTGAAATAAATGGACCTGTAAAGATCGCAGTTGATGATCTTTGACCCGCTTGTCTTGATCAAGCCTCTTATAAGTGGCTCCCAGTTCAGAGACTGTACGTTTTAAAGTTTCATTTTCCTGTTCTATTTTATTTTTCGCCTTTGATAAGGCTGCATTACTATCTTCCTGTTTAGCAAGCTGTTCGTTTAAATAAGCAATCTGTAATGTTAGAAGTATCAGTTGCTTTCTTATCATTATTACTTTATTTTTGAGATTTAATATTTATAACAATTACTGACGAAATTGATGGAAAAACAAATGACACTTACAGTTAAAGAAAAATGTTCGATTTTGAAATTATATCTCAAGATTTGAGTGAAGCAGATACTTCAACATCTTTCACTTATACAGATGTTACTTTTTCAGATAACTCTAACATTTAAAGATAACGAGAATTTTAGTTAAAAAATCTTACTTGTTTTTGAGCATCGGCTTTTTGAGCCAGAATTTTAGCAACTCTTTCTTTCCCTTCCGCATTTATATCCTTTTCCTGTTGGAACTGCAGGATAAGTTTTTGCTTTTCGGTCATCAATTTGGCTACTTCTGATTCTCTCTCTTTATGCAACTTTTTCTCATAATCAAAATTCTCTTCCAATTCTTTTACTCTTTTTTGCAATGCTTCAAATTCTTCATCCTGCAAAAATAAAAGCTTTCCTGAAAAAACTTTTTACTTATTTTTTACTTAGTATTATTTCTTAATATGAATCTTAGTAAACGATAAAACATGTCTTCGCCATCTTTAATCTTAAACAAAGTTATCGAATAAAATTAAAAATTGATATACTCATTTCCTCTCTACCAATTTAATTTTATACTAAAAAATTAGATACTTTTTTAAAAATCTTCTACCTTTTCACTTCCTTTAATTAACGGTTTAATGCGGTGGTATAGCTTAAACCAATTCCAATCGCACAATGTGATCCATGCACGAATATTATGTTGCAGTAATAAGATGGCAGCTCTAAATAGATATTTTATACTTATGAATCGGCTAAAATCACAGAAATTAATATGGAATATATTGAACAGAACGTCAAATTCTAATTAAGTAAATTTCAACTTTCCAATTTAAATTTCAGATCTCATATTTTATAAAAATTAATATTATATTTTAAATTGCAATATGAAAAAGCAAAAAACTTACTTTCTTTGCATTCTACAGCGCAGATCACATTGAGCTTGATAGTGTCTGCATGCGTTTTGAAATTTAATTATTATAATTGATAAAGCTTCATCACGAAGATTCTCAAGTTGGGCAAAGATGCCAGCTTTGAAAAATACCTACAATCACAGAAATTCTTGGATTTCATTATTAATTAAAGTTTCTGATTTTAAGTTTATAAAAATGATTCTTTTATGTAAACTTCACTTTAATGCCATTTTTAAGCTTCCAATCCAAACAATATCGAATATAAAAGATATCGATATCGGGTTTTTGAAAAAGTACCTTAGTTATTCCAATACAATAGTCTCCAGGTTTCAAAGTTCCATCTCTTTCTAATTTTGCGCACATCTTCACGACACATGGCTTAAGATCAATTTCAGAAGATGCTTCTTCAGCAGCCAAAATAGCATATCTAATTTCAATTCGTATTGTAAAGCTCAAGAAACATTGAATACCATAAATTAATTAAAATTTCATCCGAATCAAATTCATTTCCATGAGAACTGTCGACGATCTCTTACACAACTGATCTTAAATATCCAACTATTTATGAAATTTAGGGATTATACTTAAAAAAACTTCAAATTATTGATACCTTTGCTTGAAGTCAGCATGTAAGATACGATTTGGAAAACCTTTACGACAAATTCGAATACCTTCAAGCACGCCATTACAGGCGAGCTGATTAAGTACCAACGATGCTTCAACTACGCCTTCAAAAAGCTTGAAATATTGAAAAAAGAAAGAATCGAAGTCGTATTTAAGATTTGAATTTTAAAAATATTTGAAATTTGATACAGTCGGAATACCTGATTGCTTCTTTTCGTTCGGTATGATACAACGAATGAAATGTGGATAAGTTTTGTAAAGCAATGTCATCAAGTTGTTCAACGATTCGCGATACATCATTGAAACCGTCATGAATGAAGCTGATTTGCCTTTCTTTTTGCTTGTTTTACCATATTTTCCTATAAGTTTGAATAACTCTAAATTACAAGTCAAAGTCAAACTGAATTTGATTAAAATATATTATGGTGAACTTACAGAAAAGCAATTATGATAAATTTCAACTTACGAAATTTTAATCAGATTTACATATTAACCAGTAAGGAGTTAGTTTTTCTCCAGCGTCAATTTAAACGCTAAAAGCCAATTTGAGAAATAAAAGCTATTGAATATTTTGACCTTGAAATGATTGCTAATAAACTACTGTCATGTTATTAAGTAATTTAACAGTGTTTGTAATAAATTTTATTCTTCCATTAATGTTTATTAAACTCCAGTCGAACGTTCAAATACTCACCCAAATTAGCAATATCTTCTTGTGTTTTGTAATCTTCCCAAATTTCTGTCATCAAAACCATCCCAGCATTAGCTTTCAAAATGCTCACAGCTGTATCATTAAGTGGATCTTTATTCTTCTCTAGCCAACCTGTCACATTGTAACGTACCGTACCTGCGTAATGTACTATAGCCAAGTGCGCATCGGCCTAGAGCTTTTAACTATCAGAATGTTTGTGCAATCTGTTAGAATGATTAGCAAATCTTGCTATGCAGCATTAAAATTTTCGTCTCTCATTTACTTTTTTTAATTGGTAATACAAACAAAAGTTTCTTCTGAAATTTTTCAAATTAAAATTCTTATAAAACAGAATTTTCTCATTCTTTCAATCAATTACAAGCCTGTTTTCCCTTCGGTGGTTTCGGCTTCTGAAAATTCGGATGTTTTCCAAGATGTTGATCGTTGATTTTTTGTGCCAATGTAAAATCTGACGCCTTTGGCACAATACATTCTTCATCTAACATTGAAATGATGCCAAGTGGCTTAAAACAGAACTATTAATAATCAGAAATACCAGTGCTGATAATCAATTTTATACAGATTTTATGATTACTTTCAGAAATGATAAGAAAATCGGTAATAATTTAATTTTAAGTTAACTGAGAAATGGAAGAAAAAATTGTTAATTGAATAGGAACTCAATGATTTAATGAAAAATGATTTGACCTTTTCAATTAGTTCAATACATGCTTGAAGATCTAGACCGAAATCAATAAATTTCCACTGGATTCCTTCACATTGATATTCTTGCTGCTCCAGAACGAACATATGATGATTGAAGAATTGTTGTAACTTCTCATTTGCAAAATTGATCCACAATTGTTCAAATGAATTAAACTGAAATGAAATACAACAAACGTTGTAACTAATATCGATTCATAGTACGGTTACACTTCCAGCGATGTTTGTTTCTGAAAATCTTAATATCGCGACAACTAAGAAATATTTGAAAGTAATGATTAAAACGTTAAACTTCTTACATCGAAAATTTCAAAACCAGCAATATCAAGCACTCCAATAAAATAATCACGGCTACGATCTTGTGCGTCTAATGTTTTATTGCACCTCTTAATCAGCCATGCAAACATTCGTGCATATATTGCTTTTGCTAATGCTCCTACAGTCCAATTCACCTGAAATTTAATTATAACTGGGAAATAAACAGAAACTGATATCATTTCATCTATCATAAATAAAATAAATAATCGAAAAAACCCCTTACTTGTTCAAGGTTTTGACCTTTACTCACCCACTCCATACCAACTTTAACACGGGGCTTTAACAGTGAAGATATGAAGTTATCAGTATCAACCATCCATAATTTACAAGCCAAATCACCTTCTGCAACATGCGACATTCGCCAATTTGTCATTCTTATTAATTTATCACTAATTAACTTATCACTTCATTGAATTATTTATCCACAAGAATTTTGCAAGTAAACGAGAATATTGTCGTTGCATTGCTTTCCTTTAATGGAAGTGATTTAAATCGCAATAAGAGACTTTAAATTTGATTCAAGTCCCGACACTAAGTTGATTAAATTCTTAATAATTCAAATCATTTCATTAGATTAACTTACCTTGATAATCCTCACATTCTGCTTGTTCCTCTCTTGGTCGTTGTTTGAATTTTATTTCGCCCATATGCATAATGCCAGCCACTAAAGCAAATACCTCTTGTTTTTCTTGCTCAGCGAAATGCATAATATCGAATGATTCCTGCAGAAAAAAGGAATTATTTGAAATAAAATCCAGAAATTTGAAAAATCAAATAATCTGATAATGAAAAGAGAAAATGATCAAATAGTAGCGAAAGGTATGAAATTTTTACAAACTTGTCATTTGAAATTACACGAAAAAATGTATTGAATTAAGTTATAAATAACATCGGTTATTTGCATTTCTTCCTTGTCATTCATGCCATCGATAGTCACTTCAGCTTGAGAAATTAAATGATAATCAGTTATCTTGCGTGTTAGAAATAACTTTTCTGCAAATTTGCCATCAATCATTTAATTAAGTAAATTCATCCTCTAATAAATTGGTAAATTTGATTTATAAAAAATTTCAAAGTCTATTTTTTTTAAATAGATGACAATGCTTGACGAATTTTTCTAGTCATAATAAATAATTGAAGATAAAGTTATTTTACCTTTCAATCCTGCAACTTGACCAGACATAATCTGATAAAAGATATGATAGCATCGTTCTCCCGGCGCTTGCTTGATAACACGAGATTTTTCCAGTAGATCTGTAATTGTTTTTTGCTGAAATGGAAAAATTCCGTGGAAAACGGAAGACGACATCAGGCGAAGGACTTCTTCAATATGTAAATTTGTGATTAAATTTCTTTCTTATTTTTCCTGTACAAACTGATACGATAATAGACAAGAAGCTTAAAGTTGGAAAAATAATGCGAATAATTTAATAGCAACATTTGTAACATTCAACCAAAAAATTACTATGCTTTTATATCTTACTGGGAAATACAACAACTTTTTACAGTGCTCTATATCAGCTCCGGCAAGTTTTCCGCCAGTATTAAAGTAAATTCGAATGAATTTCCCGAAGCGTGATGAATTATTGTTCCGTACAGTCTTTGCATTTCCGAACGCTTCAAGTACCGGATTAGTGCGGACGATTTGATCTTCGATAGAGGCTTTTTGTTTCTCATTCTTCTCCGATTTGCTAGAATTATTAATAAAGTCTAAATTGAAATTTCCATTATTTGTTTTGTATTTTTATATTCATTATTTAAAGTATCAGTATAATAATTAATAATGGCAATAACATACACATATCAAGCAACAGAAAAATTTCCTTAACCAGAGATAATTTGCAAAGCTTGAGGACATTGATAATTAAAATTGTCTAAATGTTTGTGTGTATATGTCCATGTTTGCGCGTGTGTGTGTATGTGTGTGTACGTGAATAAATTCAAAACTCAAAATGTCACATGTCACGAGTAAAACTTTTTATCCAATTGCTATTATCAGTTACTTAATACTTTAAAATAAATAGTTATTTCTATGAATGAGATAGAGAAGTAAAGTATATGATTAATGAAAGTCGATTTTAACTTTAAATCAAACGTACATCAATGAATTTGGTGCACCAACGATAGCAAGATAAGCTATAACTTTTTTTGTGTTTTCTGTTTTCCCTGCTCCTGATTCACCGGTAATTAGCAATGATTGATTTCTGTGATCTAAAAATTTTTGATTTTTAGTTGGGTAGATATTTGATTACGTGAATAGTACTATAATTCATACTTCCCGATTTATCAAACTTCTAAAAATTTTCTAAATAAAGCTATTCTTGATATCATATTAACACAAATCATCTTCATAGAATTATCATAATCACTATAGTCAGTGATAAGCATTTTTTCATTACTTAACGATTGAAGTTTAATTCTCTGAAATCGTCTTCTTGAGAAATTTGTTGTCGGTTTTAAATTTTGAAAATTACTATTAATCATATTTCTATAAGCTTCGTCAGAAACAGCAAACAAGTGAGGTGGCATTTCAGTGCGTCGTTTTCCGATATACATTTTGCAAATACTTTCTGTATAGATCGGCAAACGTTTATAAGGATTAATAGCCAAGCAGAATAGTCCGGAATAAGTCTGAAAAAGTTTTGATGTAATTCAATTTTTACACTATTAATGGGATTTTTCCAAGAATTATGGCTCTTTCTAAATTTTTTGCCAAATTCTGCATGCGTTAAAGCTTTGACATCTCTCACTTGAACCTTTTCATCCTTTTTTATTGTAAAGCTTATTAAGGATGATTTCTTAATGGTTGCTTTCTGTTGGAAATCGGTATTTGTTATCCTAATTAACTTGAAAACTTAGATATCTTAAGCAAGTTTAAGTGCAATTAAATGCAGCGATTTGACGATTTGTTCAATATCCCGTGGAAATTGAATGATCAGTTTGTTAATTTTTTCCAAAATTTTCTGAACTTTTTCCTTTAAGGACACTTAAATTTTCATTTGTTTGATTATGCTTCAGATTTTCTGCAGAGAAAACAGGATTTATTTAAGCATCAAAATGCATAAGAGTTAAATATTGGCAAATAGTTCTGTTTGGGATATGTCTAAGTCTCATATTTGATAAACTCTCTTCCACTCTCTTCCTTTCTTCTGTATACAAATCCTAAGGATAGCTTAAGAGTTAAAGCTGAGCTTGCAAACATTCCATAATGCAAACAACAAAAAAAGAAAAACATTGGTAGTAATATATGTGAAGAAATATTTAATTAAACAAATCAACCTGTATTAATTGTAATAATATATTTAATAATATAGTATCATATCTAACAAATATATTTAATCTCAATTTTATGATTAACTATCCTTTTATTTTATATCCAATCCGTTTCGACTTTTCCGCTTCTATCCCTTCAGTAACAATCAATATGTCCGGAATGGTTAAACTTTTGTTGACCTCTGACTTGAGCTTGTGGATGAATGAAGTCATAGGCTTTTCATGTAATAAGCTTTTATCTTTATAGATGAATGTTTATTTTAATTTGATTTATTGTTCGTTTCATGCTGAGAGCTTAACAATGAGATCGTTTGAAAATGAATGACACATCTGCTCTCCGACTAACCTATGCAAAAAATTTAAATGCATTGAAAAACAACTGAACAATGCCCTGCGAATGCTACCAACGTCTAGATTGAGTGCGTTTGCAAGCTTAAACTGCAATATTAAATTTCAGCTTTGCACGTATTTTGCATGTTGGCATAGATTTGAAAAATGTTAGTGAAATTCATGAATTATGTGCAATAGTTTGTAGTAATTCGTCTAATGAGAAATAAAAATTTACAAATGCCATCTGAACTTTGAAAATTTTTGCATGACTTTTAAAAATAAAACAATTCAATGCATAAATCTAATTATTCTGATAAGCTACTGATAATGTTTTCCAAAGCTAACTTACATAAATTAACATAGAAAGGTATCGTTCACGTAAATTATGAAGTACGGATGCATCGTTCAGGAATGTCAAGTTTGCCATGTCTTCCGTTTTCTCATACTTTCGTGGATTCATTTTTTGAGTTTCATCTTTCCTCAAAGTCTTCTGAAATTCGTATTTGAAAAATGTGCAGTATTTGTTATTTAGTATATCTTACAGATTTATTCGGGGCTAAAACAATGTAAATCATTACAATACTTTTCTCTAATGAGTAATTAAAATTCCTAATACTATGAATTTTAATAAATTTTGCACAGATTTACTGCATAAACGTAAATGTAACTCTTTAGTTGAAAGTTTCACAAGCTTATATTTCATTGAATATTTTTCAAATTTTAAAATTTCAAACCTCAACTCCTTTACAAGTGATAAGAGTAACGAAATCATCTTTTGTTGATTTAATTTCTGCGACAATGAAACCTTCTTCTTCATCAGATACCCAAACCTTCTTTGAATCGGTTCTTCTTGTTGTTGTTGCAGCGAACCAAAATTAAATTTTTGGTCAATTTTAAACGTACTTAAATCTGCCTTAATGATAGATTTTTGATTGGTATTCAATCAAATGATGAATTGAAAAACTAGAAAATTATTCCTTTGGATTATTTAATCACTAAAAAAATCTCATCAAAAATATAGCAAGAGAAAGTAAAGAAATAAAGGAACAAAATATAATTAGAATTTGAGAGATATGATAATAAAATGACATGATATTATGCAATTTTGTATAACATTAAATCTATTGTCATACCGCAAAACCCTTGAATTATAAAATAAATCACCGGTTGTTGAGGTTGACGTAAATATTGCCAACCAGGATCGCTTTCATATTCTGACATTGTGTTGAGTATAGTCCGATCTTCAGAATTGTCTATAACGAAAATGAAGATATTGGAGTTGGCTGGTGCGACCATTAATTACAGTAACGGAAGTATAGTTTGAAAAGCTGTATCATGCTATATCATACTTATACATTTAACTAATTTATTTAGACAATGTCATTTAAAGCAATAACAGTTTGTAGAAAATTAAAATCCAATGGTATTATTCTTCGATATTTTTCCAGACAAATGTTTAGCATAAATAGCACTTATGGTTTATATTTTTCTTGAAACTTTAAAAATACACTGAGCAGAAAAGATTGCTTCTTCTTAAAATAGACTTAAATAAAGATGAAACAAGACACCATTATTATATTAGCGCAAGTGAATACCTAAATACTTTGAAGTAACTAACTAATTTAAGTACTATAAATGATGATGATGAAAAAAAAACTACTTTTGTCTCAAAAGAGCAAATATTAATATATGATATATAAAAATCGAGATTGTTGCTTTTACGGAATAGCGTTTGATAAACTGAAAATCAACATTAGATTACGAAAAGAATGTAAGACTATTTCTCCGGAAATTCCTTCATATATTGAAAAGTTGCTCAGTGTTCAATTACGGAATTACTTCCGAGATTATCATTGCATAACTTTGATCAATAAGAGTTGTAGCTCCATCATCCGGTAGATAATGTTCCGAAAAACTGTTCAAAAATAGGCACTGAACTGTTGGGTCTAATTAGCACGCATCACTTTTCAATATACAATCACTTGAATCCGAATTCGCTCTTTTTTTATATTTTTATTATTAAGTTCAATTTAAAGAAGGAATATTTTTTATTTGTTGTAAATTTCATAAATAAACATAAACAATAATAGGTAAACAGATGAAAATGATCTCTTCATGTTATAATTTATGCAATCATTAAGTAAGTAAAGAAGAAAGTCATAGTTGCAATTGTTCAAAATTGAAATTAAAGTAGAAGACACACTGAGAATATTTGTAAAATAATGAGAGAGTAATATCGGAAAAGTGAATGAAGATCGGTAAATGTCTCGACTTCACCTCTCACTAAGAGATTTTTTGTTAACATCGTTGACTGAACTGGTTAGCAGTCGAAGATGATGAGATGAGTGCTATTCATCAAGCCTGTATTTGTTTTGCAAAGATAAACAAACTGTTACACATATATACTTATATCCCATTTTATTAACATTCAGAGGAGCACAATGATAAAAATCACATATTAATGATGACATTAATTAGGAATAGAGAAAGGAAAACTCTCGTCACAGCTTTCATCTAATGCTAGCAATTATAATAATGATAATGTAATCAGTGTTGTCAACATATAGTAACTGATAATTTCCTATAAAGGGAAGCAAATTTGATTTGAGCATTATCACAGAGCGTAGCTGAGTTGTTTTCATTAAGTGCTTTGAGAAAGTAAGCATCGACAAACATTCTTCTTTCAAGATTTATTCTGTTAAAAAATTTCTACGCTAATTTGCAAAATTGTCAACAAATTATGTTTGTATATTTTTGAGAATGATGATGTTTCAGCTCGTTGCCCATTTAAAACCTATTTGATCTTTTGATGTCGAGATAATCTCGTATGGTATCAATTGATCAATCATAAAATTAGATAGGTGTCTATACGACTGATCAGATATTTAAATAATCATTTGTCTAACAGTGGTAGCCAATGTAAAGTTCTGTTTGCTATGCAATTTATATCGTCAAGAAAAAACTTTTTTACAAATTTGAAGAAAAGGCTGACACGATAAATTTTCAATTTCACACGTATTGTAGGTAGAATAATAACAGCAAGATGAAATAGTAATTGTAAGATTTCCGTTATATTGTATCGATTGAACTATAACCATTCACGTTGGAGTTTTGGCGTCCCAAAATGTTTTTGTTTCTGCAAAACGTGAAATGAATGCATTGGGAAATTGTTCGCATTAATTTGCGAAGAGACACAATTACAGAGCGTATCGAAACAGTATTGGTGGAGAGGACAGTCAGTTTTGTTTTCTGTTCCTCTATCATTTTGTTTGTTCCGATGAAGTGATTAATAAAATTTTAGGAAACTACTGCATTGACGAATTTTTTTCATTTAATCCTTTCTTCAATCTTTTACTCCAATTTGGAGAGAATTTAAAAGCACTTCTTAATCAATTATTTAAATGAAAGAGATTCGAGAATTCATCTGAAGAGCACTTCTATTCTGCAAGTATCGTCTTGATCATCTTGAATTCGTGAAGAAATAAAATGGTTCCTTGTTCCACGTCAAAGATATCACTTCATCAATTCCTACAAATTATCATGTCAGAAGTTCCTGCAACTTTCGAACGAAAAACCAGTTCTCTTCCATTAATAACGATAGCTTTCTTCCCCACAACTCTTCAAAAATATCATTTTTTACCGCGGGACAGAAAAGCTGTGGGATGGATTGAGAAGTGAATTCGCTTGAGGTTCCTTAGTGACCTGTGAGCACGGAAGTGAGAAGTTTCTCGAGAAGAAAGAATGAAATGCTTCAATTCATCATACTTGCTTCCTTTCGTCAAGCAAGCAGAAGATCCACAACATTATTTTTTAACTTTTCTTCATCCATTGAGCGCAAAAGTCCCACCTTCCAAACTTCCACAAACCGTTTCTCTTCTCTCAATTTCTTACATCAAAAATCAAGAAAAAAAAAATTCGATGGGCGTTTTGGATGACAAAGTGGTTAGTTCCGCAATGTGAGAACAGGCTTTGGGGGGTTCGAGTCCCTCGCTGTGTGTGAATGATGAAAAGATAGGGACATCTGCTAATCAATGATGATAATTGATTACCCACCAATACAGTGGAGCTGACACACACGTCCCTCCAGACCTGTCATATGACCTGGTCTTTAAGAGGAAAGAGCGGTAATGTCCCGGGTGTTTCTGCCGTAGGCGCTCATTTGGAAGATGCCAGTCGTAGTATCTAGCTGATACTAATTATGAGCCTTTTTCTTTCCCAAGTTTAATTTTCTTCACTTTCGATAAGAAGCAGTAATCGTGAATGACCACAGTTCGATTTCAAATTGCTGGGACAATTTTAATAATTAAACATTTAAAGAGAGAGAGAAAGAGAGGAGACTCGGCCAAAAGAGTTTTGCAATTAAAAATAAGCTTCCGAGGCATTAACTAATTTATACTAAATCAAACGTAGCAGTCTAAGCTTCACAGTATCAGTAAAACATCATTCTTTGCTCATTAGAAATTAGAATAACCATTTGCGCCGCTGTAATGATCGATTATCACGCACTGACAGTGATAAATTTGCTAATCATTTGGCTATGGAATAAAGAAGAGAATGGCAATAAATAATAAGCCAATCTGATCAATCAGTTCAATGTTTATTTAAATGATCAAATTGATAGCATAGAATGTAATCGAATCAATCTACTATGAAAATACATAATTCTTTGCTTCTTGAATTCCATTAGTAATATCTGTGATAATTGTTCTATGATTAGAATTACCAATGCATTTAATATCTCATTGCCACTTTTCTCGCAAACTGCAATCATACTATAATTTCTATTTTTAAACCTTTCTGTCATTTTTAAATTTGCTCCGATTGTTTTCGATGACCTTCTCGTCTCGGATGTCGATTCCGCCAAGATACGCATCCAATTGAGGGCACTGCCCATCAGTCTCTCCCGAACGAACACCATTACATTTCATCTCTGACGCCAGAACGACCGTTACATTTAACGCTATCTCGAGATCATCACTAACGTTATTTCTTCATCAGTTACCATTGACTATCATCAGTAATTCATTTCATTCAACAGTCACATCCTTCACGTCTTAGAACCAAGTATTCGTTTACCAGGCAAATGATAACTTCTCTTATGTTTCAGTAGAGAGACTTTAGAGTATTGATTATATTCAACTGCTAAAGTAATATCAGTGATTAAATAAGTCGACGTTATTACGTTTTTTGCATTTTACATTATTTTATTGCTTATTTCTTCTTATAGACAGAATAATAAACAAAAAGGAAATCGGCTAAGAATGAAAATGAATCATAAAGGATTATTGGAACTCATATTATCAATGCATTTAGCTTAGGAGAAGAGGAGAGGAGAGTAAATCACACTGTAGTGATCGCTATCGGAAGTTAACAATGACCAAGTGAAAGTAATGCTTAGAGTTGATCCTCTGATTAGCTCCCAAGAAGTTCTCGAACAACTTCACTCTGCAATGTTGTCATTCTACACTTTAAATAAATTGGAAAGGTGATCAAGGTCGGTAATTCTATCAGAATTGAATCAAAAATTGAAAACATTTGTTATTTTGGGGCGAATTTGTTAGAATGCCTACTTCAGTTTTCTGTAATCCTGCGAGGAATAATACCTGGGAGGTATATTGAGTAAATCGATAATATGCTGAATGACAATGAAAAGCTCAGTTCTCTTCTGTGGCTCTTCTATGACGCATAAAATTCCAGGTAAATTCAGTGTCAAGTCGAACATTTCATTGATAGTTTAGGCGATGAAAAATACTTTTTTACAAAACCCGAAGTGCTCTTATCGGACTGACGGTTATTTTCCAAGTCGATTTAAACGAAATTGCTATCGGTTCAAGGTAATGTTTGCTTTTTTAAACTATAAACGCAGCAGAATAGAAAATTCTTATTCCATTATAACTTTAATTTATGCGAGTTACCGAATTCGAAAATCCAAAATTTCAGTATTATCATATTTTAACTAAATAACTAATCTTGATTTTACAGATTAGAACTTCGAAAACACTGAATTTCATACAGACTCAGATTCTGAGTCCTTAAAATTATATGATTGCGATTTTCATCAATCACTGATGATTCTTATCAATAATAACATTAGGAGTATTTTCAGAATGCTCTTCACAATCGCCTTTATCCCATCTCGCCACTGTTGTTTTCAACGATATTCGTAGTGATCGTATCACTTTTATACAAATACCCGCCGAAACAAAATTTTCTCGTCATTTCACAGGAAATACTTCATGAACAAATTGCATTCGTTCTCAATGTTTTATCGGTTAGTACAGAACCTTAATTCGTTTAATCCATTTAACCTTAATTCGATTCTTCAGTCTGGCAAATTATTCTTCAATTTTTGTGATTGAAATAAATTTTCAAGTAAATTAACAGCCATTAGCTTAATGGGAACAGTTCCATAATTCAGAAGCTTTCAAAAATTTACAGATTGCTGTTATGAGCACATACTTACCAGTATTACTGCTCAGATTTACAATAAAACATTTATATTTTGGTTACAAAAGATATTTGTTTGAAAAAGAAGGGAACTATTCATTTACGACAAAAGCGTGGTTTGTAAGTTCTTCATTATTTTCGTCTGATAATTTTTTTATAAATCATTTATTTCGAAATTACGCAGCACAAGGTTGTGTATGTCGGGAAAGTTGGACTATTGTGTAGTACAAATTAATCGGACTGCGAACGGTTAATTTTTTTAACAAAAGGTCCCTAGTTGCAAGATTCGAAAGTTATCGAATGATCTGACGAATGGAATTGAACAATTGTTTGAATATAGTAGAGTTTATTCAGACTGAAGATTGATAAGGTGATCAGAATCGTAATCGGAGCGGGTAGAAATGATTTTAAAAAAACTTGAGAAATCTTATTTCGGAAGCTTTATATTTATTTCATTTGACCTGGACGGAGTTCGAAAATCCAATTAAGATATGGGAAAAAGAATTGATGTACTGAAATTCTTCAATACAAAAAATTACAAACATACAGAAGGATATCTGAATTACGAGAATATTTTTATATTATAAAGAACATACTGATTATTACAGTACACTGATAATTTATGAAATTTATTTCGGTATTCCGGGAGTATATCCATTGAGTCGGTTGATTGGTTATTTTGTTAAGCAACCGTTTATTCAACAAATTATTTGATTTTGTCTGATAATTGTTGCAATAAACTTCCAATAAATTTTGCAGATATTTCATCACTTATTCACTAAATTATCACCACAGTTATATTCATGCGAAGGATTGCTACCAACCTTACCACTTCCGTCACTCAAAGGTACAATCAGCAGATATCTTAACAGTGTGGAACCTTTGCTGAGTCCTGTGAGTTTTTCTTGGAGTTCTTGAATAATTTTTTCCACTTTAATTCATTTTTGAGAGATATTCTAGTATAGCTGTGATACGGAAGGCCTTAGAATTCAACAAAATCATTGAGGTCATTGGGCTTTTTTTGATCCATTCACTGACGTCACCCGCAGATTGAATGTCATTATAAATTTTTCTTCATTTTGGAACTTTTTATCAAATAGTTTAGTCATAAGTGTTTTTAATTAGATAGTCTTTTGAAACTAAAAATAAATTTAAAAAAGTTGTTTCATTTTTAGCTTTAAACAGTTAAGGAAGCTCTGTTGAGGAAGAAGAAATCCTTAGCATTCCTCTTTTTTCTTTTCTGCTACATTTGCCAGAATGCTTGATAAAATCTTTTTCAAAAAAATTTAAAGCGAAGAAGATCTTATTTAAATGAAAAATAAATTATTTCGCCTCCTAAATTCTTTAACTGATCAAAATTATGCATTTGACAGTTTAAATTAATAAACTATTATTAATTCTTTATAGGATGAATTTATGAATGTAAAGGAAATGGCTAAGAATTTTCTAAAAAATGAAGGATGGAAACTTCAAGCATTAGCATGGCTCTATTGGTGCTTCGTCAGCAATTATGTAAATCAATTTCATTGTGTAAGATAGATGGAATTAAAACAAATTAATAATGAAAATAACATATTCTGTGGTAATTAAAGTAATGCTTGGACAAAATTTGCTTGAATGACATTTATTATTGGTGCACGTAATTTAAGCAAAAATTTAGATATGTTACTAATATTTCATGGAAATATTAAAATGAAAATAATTTTTTTAAATAAGAAATTCAAAAAAGTTTTGCAGGTCACTGGCTTGTGGGAGAGATATGCATATTTGTACTTGAGGAAAGGCCTTATGATAAACAGTAGCGTTGCTCACTTAGTTAGTCCTCCTATATGTCAGTTAGAAAGAGAAGAAAAGATTTTCTTTCACAAAGCACATGCAAAAGTTTTTTCAACTTTTTTTTGAATGTATTCATTCTGTTGCAGCAAATAAAGGTTTATTAATGTTGTAATTTAGTTATCATATTTAAGCGATTTTGAACCGAAATAGATTACCAATTGTCAATGACTAACATGCAAAGTAATTGATTATTAAAAAAAATTAATTTGGAATTATTACAAAAGTTTGTTACTCCAGGACGTTTTCTCCAATATACCAGCCAATCAAGCTGTTCGAGCAGCTCATGTTGTACTGTTAGAGACAATCAGTATGCTATCAGTTGATCGGGAATCTTTACGACCTGTAACATATTAGTATATATTTGTCTGAATTAGCTTTGAAAAATAATCTTCATTTAAAAATTGAAAAAAAGGGTAAGAAAAAAAAATTAATCTCTACTTCATTTCTTTTTATTAAAATTATTGCAGCGTTTTCTTGTTTATTACAGTTGCAGCTAAGATTGAACTGTGGAGAAGTGAATAATTTTTAAAAATTAACGTTTCTTGAGATAAATGCATTAATGAGTTGAATATGAAAGTATTTTGAGTAGAGTAAGTAGTTGAAGCTTAAGAACAATGTTAGATATTGATAAAAGCATCACTATAGCTTAATAACTTAACGGCATCAAACGATATGTTTACTGCTTTTATCAACATTACTTCATGTCTTGTGTTTTTTGATTTTCAGTCGTCGGATTTGAACCATTTTCTATTCATCTTTGATTTTTTAAAATTATCAATCTCTCTTTTATCAAGGATGGAGAGAAAGTAAGAACTTAGTGAATAGAAATAAATAAAATGTGCGAGAAAGTTGCATGACTTAATAGAATTAGTTTTGTCTTATCGATTGAACAAATTATAATCCTAAGCTTTGATCTGAGCCGATCTATTTATCTATTATGAGGAATTTGCAGATAGCTGGTGGAATTATCAGTTTATCACATCTCTCGAAATGCTACGGAACAACACGAGTACCGGGAGAAACCATGGGTACTGCTACTCTATGTTTATTATCCATAAAACGATGAACATTGAAATTGTGAGGTTTTAACTTCTAACCTCTGGCTGGCTCGTATGTATTGCTTGATAAGGCACTGAATTTAAATCTTTACTTCGAATAGAAATTTTAAGATAAATTAACCATATCAGTCATTTATTTCAGATCACTTGGATGTGTATTGCGGCACTTCACGTCATATTGTCGTTTATTGTCGAGGTTGTATTTACAAATTGGATGTTTTTGATGAAAATGATTGCATTCTCAGTTTCGAAGAACTTACTGAGTAAGTAAAACTGCGTGTACAAATCTTTAAATTATTCAGCATATCAATCTAACTTTTCAAAATAAACTTTCCTTCTCCTAATTAATTTTATATGATATTTTCATTTATTCTTGTATTGTTGATAAATATATCAATATATTTATTTCATGCTTGCGACAGTATTTATTTAAGGATATTTTCGGATTTGTTAACCCGTCAAGAAAGTGCTGGAGAAGTAGAAGGACAAATCGCAGCATTAACAACTGATTTTCGAAATCAGTGGTGCTTAAATCGTCGTCGATTTTTTCTCGAAAATGCTACAAATCGTGCTTCTTTAGCTGCGATTGAATCAGCTAATTTCTATCTAGTGCTTGATGATACTGATTATAGTGATAATCCGGTGAGTTTGCATGCACTTCAAACATTATTTATCACTGTAGCATGCATCATGTATTTATTTCCATTCCGTTTATAACTTAATTTAATTGAAGGAAGCGCTCGAGATTTTCTTAAAAAATATGTTAACTGGTGATGGAAAAAATCGCTGGGTGGATAAATCATTAAATTATGTCATTACAGCTGGCGGAAGAGTTCGTTATCTTTATTTTTTTGGGAAGGAAATTTGAACATGAAAAATTGAAATATGATGATTTTTATTAATAAGGTATATGAAAGCGCGCGTAAATATCTTTCACTCTCTTTGATCATTTCAACAGTTATTTATTAAAAAATTTGATTAATTATTATGATTTCTTTTAGGGTGGCGGGACAACAGAGCATTCAGTCGCCGATGGGGCGGAATTTGCTTATATTTTCGAAAATTATCTTTCTACAGATTTCCACACTACTCATTAAGTTTCTTCGTTTTACCCAACCAATTTCTTCAACCGTTTATTCTTTTTTCTACTGTTTACAAGCTCTCACCTTATCATTTTCCTTCTTTATCAACTTTGTAGAGCAAAATTTACAGATATCCACAAGAAGTAAAACGCGTAGTACGTCCCAACAATCTTTCTATAACGAAAAAGTATGCTGTTCGATTGGATTTTGATATTAATGAGGAGGTGCGGACTTTGACTTTTTTTTACTAAAACCTTTTAGCATCTTTAGTTGTCTACTGAAAAAGATCTGAAGCAGTTCAACGCAGAAAGGAATTTATTAAAAAAATAAAACAGAAGGAAAATTTTTTTAATTTAATTCTTGAATTTCTTGTAGATTGATTGGCTGAAACTTCTGGTCTTGTTGTTGAGATACTAATTATATCGTCTTGTCGAATTTCTTATTTTTTGCAACTACTTATTCATTTCTTTTGTATTAATTTAATCAAAATGCAAAAAATTATTTTCCTCGCACACTAATTACGATTTCTTTTTACATCACTGTTCCGTCTTTGATCCGGCCTCTCCTTGTTATTATTATGGTAGTTGACCTTTGCCCCCTTCATTCAACCTAATTAATTTCTATTCTTTTCATTTAGCTTTTGTTTCTTTTAGTTTCTTTCCTTTAATTAACCATTTCTAGCACGCAAGCAAATATGAATAATGGAATTTGCGTTAAAAAATGGAATGCATACAATGCACAGACTTTCACTAATTTTTTCTAGAATCAAATTATCGTTTAGATGAAAGCAGAGATTATCCGTTGTTATACCAGTTATCAAGAACAAATCAACGATGTCGATATCGCGTGCCTTATCTTCCGTGATTTTGGCAAAGGTTTTATCAAAAAAGCTTGCATTTCACCTGATGCGTTTGTTCAAATGGCTATACAGTTAGCAAGCTTTAAAGTTGGTTCTCATAATAATAGCTTATTATGATACAAGAAATCCTCATCGTTTCTATCCTAGTTTAAATATTTAAAGAAATTTTAATCTTCCGAAATTTAATAATTATGATGAACACATTACCTTTTGAAATTTTTGAAATATCTTTAGGATCAGGGTAAGTTCTGTCTAACATACGAATCGATATCAGCAAGATTTTATGCAAATTCAAGAACAGAAACACTACGTCCTGTAACAAAAGAATCATGCGCATTTGTAAGGTCAATGGTCAACACAGAGAGCAACGTAAGTTTTCAATCGAGCTTGAATTTGTCTTAAATCTATACCTTTCTTTTATATAAGACACACAAATATTATTATTTCAGGATGAAGAACGTTTTAAATTATTAAGAGAAGCAGCTGAGGTCCATGCATTTCATAGCAAAGAATATTTAACTGGGAATGGTGTTGATCGACATTTATTTGTTCTTTATATTCTAAGCAAAATGATTGGCATAAATAGTCCATTACTGGATTACTACATATCTCAACCTTGGGAACTTAGTACAAGCCAGGTCATATCAAATTAACATCTTTCTAAATCAAAGTTTTGTCGAATCATTAAAGCAAAAAAGTACACAAATAAATCATAAAAAAATTATCCTTTAACTTTGGAGTACAATGTGGAAATATTTTGAAATTAAAAATTTTATACATAAAATGATCTGCTACGCTCATCTACCACTTCAACCGTTTCAAGGATCACCCACCATTTCAATCTTGCAATAAAAAATCACTCACTGCAGACGCCGAACGTGACACGTCAAGTAGATGAAGATAAGCATCCCAATCTCTCATGGTTTGGCGGCGGTTTTCAGGCTGTTTGTAAAACTGGTTATGGGATCAGTTATCGTTTTGCTGGCAACCATTCAATATGCATAAATATCTCCTGCTACAAGTCTGCTGAAAATACGGTTGGTCGCATTCCATCTGTCTAACCAAATTACTGCTGCCGTCATTGCAACCTTTAGAAATGAGATTTCTTATGAACTTCCTCAATTATACTTTTGCTTCGCTGCTTTTCAAATACTAATTGTGCAAGCGCATATATTCTGAGGCTATCTTCCCCATAACCTTACTACAGATGGAAAAGATGAGAAAGAAGAGAAATGAATTAAAATGAAGACTCCCTCTGAAATAATTTATCCATCTAATAACGAATAGAATGGCAACTAAGGTTCTTAAGAGAATTTTGACGTTATTATAATTCTCTATATCACGAGCCAACGTTGAACTATCTCAGTGCAAGAGTTAATCAGTACGCAATAATTCAATTTTTATGCTTGTTGCAGGATTCACATCGACTTCGACAACATTTGATACAGTCAATGCACGACATTTCTGCAATATGCAAAACCTAAACAATCTCAAATTTTTTAAAGAAGTTTATGTTTATTTTTATGCACACTTCGAACAGATAACGAAGAGCAAATAAATAAAATTAATAAACTTGTTGAAAATAACACAATTAGTAGAGCACCAACAACAAACTCGTGCTGTTAAGCTATTTTACATTAAACAAGGAATGCAATGAACACTTAAAAACTAATATCTTATGAAAGCTTATAGCCGTATCTATTGTTACTAATAGCTGATAGGAGACTCGGCAGTAATCGTCATCTCAAAACAGGAGTGGGAATAGAGATCAGTATATTCTCCAAAATTATTGCTCACTCAAAATTTACATCTTTGCCGTATTTCTGCAATAAATTCCAGCATTAAACAATAAAATTTTAGCAAACCTCCATATAACGTGTTCAGAATTAGTAACAAGAAATTGATAATTTAAACTTACCCTCACATCTACCGGCGACACAGATCCAAAGCAAGAATTTCACATAAAAAAGTCCCACCATATTTCAAATGAAGTACAAGAACTCAAATGTATTAAGGATCGTTTCACAATTACATATGGATATCAATTCTGAATTCCTGTGTTAATAGAGCATTTGGTTTCCGAATAATCAGCGTTTGAGCGTCGCGATCATGCGTATAGTCAGCAGTTTCTGGATTCCAATCTAAAAAATAGTGGAGTGTCAAAAGCAAGGATCTTACAATGAAAATTATGCTTCAATAAATATTACTAATTTTCGCAAATGCTCGCAATCACATTTGAACAATCAAATATTCAAAAGCGAAGGAAATACTTCAAAATCGTTACCATCTAAATAAATATGAATATTCGTTGGGTAGTATCGAACACCTCGTATTATAATCTTTTCTATAACAGCATCGTTTTCTAATCTCCCTTGCTTGTCCAAATTTTTTGATGAAATTGAATGCAACTGATCTCCTTCTTTCTTGTAGATGAAGCCCCAATAAAAATAATGACCATTTTTGTAATCAAATGTCTCGCCATCATCCATGTAAATTGTCCCATTTGCATAATCACCCTGCAAAAATTTTTCGGTATAGTCAATATATAAAATAGCATAATCTTTCAAGATACTTAAAACAAATGAATGAACTGTTCCTTTTTTGAATTCTACAATGGTTTTATCTTTAAAAAAATTTATAAATTCTCACTGCGAATAAAATCTCAAAAGGATATAAGGTCAGGCTCTATACGAGGTATATATTACATCAAAGGAATTCGCTTGCATGCATATCATACAAATTTAATATAAAAAAATACATTAGAGTTTAGCGCAATATATAGAGTAATGGGATCTTGAAGCATCAGTGACGAAGCTCGCCGTACTCTTTCCCATGTTGGAATAATGGTACCACCTCGTTGGAATAACGGTATTGCATCAATTGGTGTATCCACGTAAACTGCTCCAGGAGCCAAACGACCCTGAAGAAAAGCCTTTAACAATCTCTAATATTCGATCTAGGATGGATTTTTTGAAGGAACTACGGAAATTCACAAAATTTTCTGATTAATATTTAATTTTTTTTACAACTTCTATAACTTCTAATGCTTCATTTCTTGTTCTGTTTAAATGAACAATAATTAATAATAAAGGTAACAAAAAGAAGGTAGCACACCTTATGATCATGCCATCCATACCAGACTACATTTCTTTTACCCGGGAGATACAATGAGATAGACTGAATATTCGGCTCCATTACTGGACGCACGAGTAAGCCAGAACCTAATAACCACTCACGTTCTTCATCAAACGCACCTTCATCATCGGGAAATTCGCTCCATAACGGCCTCATTGGTGGTTTTCCGGTAAGAGTGTGTTCATAAAACAAAGTGTACCTAAGTGATATTAAAATATTAAAATATGTATGAAAAATGTTAAAAAAGCCTTTAACAATCTCTAGTATTCAACGAAACATGTAATTGAATAGAATATGCAATAACAATTTCAAATGAAATGACATATGCATGGTTCAAAAACATTATCGTAACAGCCCTGCAATGCAGTGAAACAAACTTATCGATTCAATAAATAATAAAAAAGGATGCGATAAATGATAAAAATAGCAAGATAAAGACGGTAAGAAAATCTCAATATTCCAACCCAAGCTCTAAAAGTTTTTCACTGTAGAAAAATATGGATAATTAGCAGAAGTAATAATCATTCCCTAAAAATTTTACAAGAAAAGCCAAATTCAGCACAATCCAAAAAAAAATTACCAGTAAGGCAAGAATGAATAACGAGTTCGAATTGCTTGTCGAATTGCTAATTTTGTGCTGTCTGAAAATAACCATGGTTCTCTGCGCTTTGTGTCAATATGGGAATGAGATCTAAAAAATGGCTGGAAAGCTGCAACCTGAAAAAAAAAGTTTGAACGCAACAAAACACACAATAAATAAACTCAAACTATATGCACTTACATATATTAACTTGATAAAAGTGAGATTTAAAACACACAAATTCATTCCTCTACACGTCATGTAACCAATTTGACAACAACATAACTTAACAAAGCATTACCTGGTACCAACGTATTAAAAGTTGCTCATCCGGATTACCAAAGAAACCACCAACATCAGCGCCTACATGTGGTATGCCCGAAATTGACAATGAAAGTAGCATTGGTACGGTTATTTTTAATTGTTCCCAGCTTGCTGCATTATCACCAGTCCATACGGCTGTTGTACGTTGGCTCCCAACAAAAAATGATCGAGTCAATATAAACGGTCGTTTGTGACCCTTTGTACGCGCCAAATGACCAAGGTAAGTTGACGAATGCTACAAAACTGTTAAAATTAGGTTCATCGTTCCTATTGCATCCAAAGTCAGTTGTATGTTAACTTATATTAAGAACAAATTCTACATATTTAAATTTTAAGACCAATCAAAAACAACACTACTAAACTGACAAATATCTAAAAAGACGTCAAAATGAAATCAAAATTTCAGCGCTTGCTAAAATTTGCAACTGACATGATAAAAACCATAAATATTGTGGACATCACGATGCTCCCAATCGCCAAAATGTCTAGCATCTTTGTGCATTGTTATTTCTGGACCACTGAACACTGATGGCTCATTCATATCATTCCATGTGAACAAATTTTCCGTTGAGCCAATGTATTGATCGAAAGAAAATTTATTTGCCCAGAAATCACGAACAACAGGATTCAGAAAATCGAGATATGCGGAGGCACCTGGCCAACAATGTCCTTCGTACTCTTCACCATTCTTTTTCTAAATTAATAGCAAAAATATATAATGACAAAACTGAAAATAAAAGGAATAAATCCGAAATTCAGAATAAAAACAGGGAGGAAGTGCAATAGAAATGCAATAGAAAATAGCTAATGACATGAAGGATTTGAAGATGCAAGCAAATAGCTAAAAAGGTTGAATTCAAGAGAAAAAACTGAATAGAACTATAGGTTCAAACGGAATTCTTTAATCCTAATCTAACACAAATTTTCTAATTAAAAACAATTTGCAAAAAAGGACAAAGTAGACCTTTATAAAGTAACCAAGTTCTTTTGCTTCCTTATATACGTGGTAATTATCATCCTTTTTTATGTGAGGATCAATGATTGTCACCATCTTGCGTCCCTTCAGCATAAAGAATGATAATTATATGAAAATGAAGGAGTAAAACTGCAGTGAGAAAAGTTCTTGATTACATAATCTAACTAAAAATCCAAATGAATTATTTTAAAAACTTACTTTTGTTGCTAAGCTATCGATCATTTCTTTCGGTTTTGAAAATTTATTGGGGTCCCATGTAAAATACCGTTTCGCATCTGTATGCTCAATATCAAGCCAAATAGCATCTAGTGGTATATCATGTTTATCAAAGTTAGCATGTACTTCATGAACATCGCCCTCGTCATTATAATTCCATCTGGACTGATGATAAGCCAATGCAAACAACTGAAAATAAATTATAAAAGTGAGGAATATTAGTAAAAATTCACTACAATTGCGACAAATTTTCAGCTTCGAAGAGACGTAACTAGATATTAAAAATTTTTGCACAGCCATAATATTAGGACAAAATAATGAAAACACACAGGTGGCAATGGATAAACTCCAGTTAATCCAGAATTTTGTCTGAATATATCGTTAGGTTTTGGACCCAACATTAAGAAGAAATCAATGAGACCAGATTCCGACATGAAATGAACATCAATCTGCGGCAAATCTACGGAGTTTTTGAATTTCTCAATAAATGAACGCAGAATACCCTGGAATTAATTAACAAAACTGAACAATCAGTGCATTGAAACTAGAAATCTTTAGTTTACAAAAACAAGAAACCTGTGCAAAAATGTTAGTTTCCGACTATTAATAATTTTACTGATATTTCCAATTAAGAAGAAAGTGAAAACGAGAATGAAAGTGCCTTGTCCGCGGTTGAAGAATTAATATCTATCCATGTTTCAGCAGCATTTAACCACAGTAAGCCCAATGAATTCTCCTTGTTATGGGCCAGCAAAAATGGTATTGCACCATAAAGAGACATGATTTCATTAACTTCAAATTCAAAAACATCCAAATTATATAACCGATAAGGATCTATAGATCTGAAAAATTTTTTTGAAGGAAAACAGCTAGAAATACGAATCACGCCCAATTACTAATAGTAAGGAAATTATTGAAATAACAAATTATTTCATTAATAACTAGTAGAAAACACAATTTTCCTAATAATGATATTAAAAATAGCAAATTAATTAATGATATATACTAAGAAAACTAAACCAATCAACTGACAAAGAAAATTTATAAATATTAATATTCCAAAAATCCAAATATAATGAAAATCCTCACGTTGTAGATCTCAGCGCAAAGCTGTCCGCATGTTCAGGTAAACCATATATGAATTTATAACCAATAAAAGACAAATCAACACCGACGGAACTTGATCCTGGAGATTTTAAACGAAGTCAAGCAACTGAATTGAATTTAAAAAAAAAAATAGGAATATACATCTAACTCAACCAGCGAAGTGGATAGAAGTTACCAAACGGTTTAGAATCGTGATGGTTTTTAAAATCCTCCTCCCAAAACCCTTCTGCTGCTTCTATCTCATTTCCATCTTCCTGAAAATGATAACGTTTTTACTACATAACCAAACTTTTATTCACTTAACTTTTGTAATTTATTGATAGCTATACAATTCAGAAGTAATATTAAAACTGTAATGACTAAAAAAATAGTATTACATTTTTTTTTGATGAACAAATATACCTTTTTTCTAAAATGTTCAAATTTCAATGCATTATTAGGATTAACACTTATAACTAATTCATCTTTCATGAATAAATCAATTCGGAACGGTTCGTAATTCAGTAACACTTTTGCATTGTTTGATGTGATCATAACAGTTAAATTATTGCTGATTTCCACCGACTTGAAGCTGTAATAGAAAATCTTGCAGTTAAAAATACCAATATCAAAGAAAAACTAAATTTAAAAATATATAATTTTCAACATGAGTAACCTGTTTGAAATAGACATTAAAATTATGCGCCTAAATTTCTCGGTTGCTATAGGAAAATTTGGAAAAGGACGATCACAGTTTTAATAATTTAACTGAGGACAAGAGATATATATAAAATTAAAATATGTTAAAAAATTAGAAGAAACTTACTCAGCGGTTTTCAAATTGCTTCCATCCTTTAAGGCATCTAAAGGCTGGAAGCGTGCCCGTATTGATGGTTCTTTTTCATCAATTAATACTCTTATTGTTTCATCATTCAATGATACGATATTTAATTTCAATTTGTTAACTCTACTTTCTAAATGCGCAATCACCGTTGAACCGTTATGCGTAACGCTTCCCGCAGTTATTATGTAATTCGCTTTCTCTATCTGAGTTCTGTGTCGCCTGAAATATCTTATAATATTTCAATAATTTTTAAATAATTATGAAAATAAAAAAATAACGCTATCGGTGCAAAGCTCAAATTTTTTTACATTTCACAGATTTGCAAGATTATCTGCTTCAGTGTTCAGATGGAAATTAGATAATCTTGTGATTAAATGTGGAGACTTCAAGTTGTACCATTGTATTCTATCTTTTCACATTTTCTCTCTCTAAAAATGCGCCACTTCATTTCCATATTTCTTTCATATTAATTTCTTCATTTCCATATTTCTAAAAATTTTTTAAATAAAAAATTAGACCAACTTGCAAAAACCTGACTGTTCACATTTCTTGAAATTATTTCTGTCAACTGCATAGACGATTTGCATAGAGATGAGAAAGGCATGTAAGAGGAAGTTCCACATCAATTCTATACTTCAGCTTTAGCGTGACTGAAAACAAAACATACGCGAAACGAAAAGAATACAATTTCTCCTTTCGCAAAGAAAAAGTACCTTAAAGCCTTCCGAACTATTACGTTACAAAAAATACCGATAAGAAGTTTTTTACAAACTTAATTCCCGCTTAATTATTTAAAGTTACGCTTCGTATTTTCAGGGACATAAGTTCTAATTAACGTGGGGCACTTTAAATAAGTTAAACTAGCCATCAGATGAATTAATGAAGCAGTAAAACATACTGTTAACTGGACAGATTAAAACATACATATACAAACACAGAAAAAGACACACACTCATACGGCCCATCCGAGGAAAATAAATGATGAAAAATGATTTCTTCATGGCAGCGATTGAATTTATCAAATGCTATGGAAGACAAGCGATAGCGAAACCCGCGATTTATAGTGTGTAAACCTCGGGCGTTACAATATCTCATGAAATAACTAACTGACGAATAGCATGTCACGGGCTGTATGCGTCGGAGTGAATTCGTGTTTCGAGTTTTCTAGGGAACCAGATTACCGGGAGAAGCTAGAGACGATGAAGTTTCCCACTGCTTGCTCTTCTTTTAATCAACTTGAGAAAAAGGGAAGGAAACTTCTAATTTCTCATACACATAAAATATCTGATTCTTTGCCACGTGTCGAGTCACTTAGCGACCACGAACTGTTTCATTTCTAAAGAGTTTCATGCAGGCGTTTCTGATATCTGAATATTTTACTCCTGGCAATTCAATTAATCTCTAATATTTCAATGAATACAGAGAAAAAAAGAGAGAGATAGGGGGGAGAGAGAGAGAGAGAGAGAGAGAAGAGATTAGAAAGGAAGAAAACCGATAAGAGTTGCGTCGTTATGAAAAGAACGAAATGCGGCAGGGATTGTTTGAGTAGAGATAGATGACCTCTGACAGGTCTTCCCAATAGCAGTGACAGTTCACCTCTGTGAGTAGAGGTAGGAGATATGGAAGCGATGAAGAAAGATGATGGACAGGAGAAGAGTGAAAGTAGGGAGAATGGTAAAGCATATAGGAACGAAACTGACTGTTGAGAGAAAGTTATCAAATGCAAAAATTAGCAAGATTCAGTAATTAATAGGTACTTAGGTAGAGGTCAGGGAGTTTACACAAGATCATGTCCAAGATTTGTCGGGGAAGTTTGAAATGGATTTGGTTCAGTGAAAGAAAAAATGAGTGAGGGACGAAAGTATTAAGTGGTATTCCTACATTCCTTTATTAGAATATCAGAAATTTCAATTTAAATTTAAATTAAAAGAATTTTCTTTCATATCGTATTAGATGCCACAGCCAGGCGTGGTGATCAACGGATTCATAGCGGTTGATAAATTCCCAAAGGATGCTGCCATTAAGTATTACTTTCTAACGCATGCACACTCCGATCATTACGCTAGTGTTGACGTAAGTTTTCCATTAAATCTGCTCTTTTCCTTAATCTTTTGAATACCATGAAATTTAGCAGCATTATTAGATTGAAGATTAGTGAAAAAAACTTATTGATTTCAAAAAATTAGTTCGAGTTATTTTCATATAACTTTGATATCTGGTTGCAACTAAATTATTCGTTTCGTATTAATACAATTTATATACAACATCATATTACAGTGAGTGCTAATCACTGACCATTACCTTCGTTAATATCATTAGAAATTTAACACTGAGATACATTATGATGAATGAATAGCGTGATAGTAATAATCTTTCTAATATTTAAGACTATGATGATAGGAATATTTTGAAAACTTTCATTTTCACTCATTTTTGTTGTCAGATCCCAATTTAAATTTCAATTTTAGAAATAACTGGTTATTTTTAAAACGACTTTAATTCTTAATGAAGCTTAATGAGCTTAATGAATACATAGACCTTTACATTCATTTTTTGTATAGAATAAGTGGAATAATGGCACTATTTACTGTTCACCTGTCACCGCTCAAGTTCTGCCAATCGTTACTCAGCGACCAAGATCGAAACGTGGTGGAATTCAAAGTCACTTAATTCATGCCTTGGATCTAAATGTTTGGCATCAAATGGATGGCTTCTCAGTGATGCTGTTAGATGCAAATCATATTCCTGGTTCTGTTATGTTTCTCTTTGAAGGTGATCGAATATCGAATGGTCGGATTCTTTTTACTGGTGATTTTCGAGCTGATGCTCGATTTTATAAAAATGTATTTGCTATATCAGCTTTACAAGAGGTTAGCTTGCATTTGAAACTTTTTCATATATGCAGTATTGTATATTATGCCAATTAATTAGTAATAAGGAGAAAGACGGCTGTGAACTTCTTACCTTAATGATGAATATGAAAAGAAATAGATTCTCTTTAGAATCATATTTCTCATCCTCAAAATCATTTATCTAAAACGAAGTCGTAATACGTAGGTAATTTATTTAGGTGAGTCTCAACACAATATACTTGGACACTACATACATCAATTGCACGCGGAAAGAATTTCCCAGTAGAGAAGCTTCATCAGCTGAAATATGCAGTGTCCTGCGTGAATTGTTGTTTGATGGTTCTAAACCGATAACGATTATGATCCCGAAAATTGGGCGAGAACAATTACTTATTGATATAGCTGTAGAGTTCAAAGTAAGTGGATTAATGGCGTGTGCTATTAATTTACTTTACCTTTTTTTAATTTTATTGAAAATATTCCGTAAATTATCGACAAGGACAGGATGTTCATTTTCGTCTGTGTAATGATATTTTTGTAGTGCAAGATATGGATTGATCATATTCGCTTCCAAATAGCTGAGATTCTTGGATTAAATGAATATTTCACGACAGAAAAAACAGAAACTTCTATTTGGACCTGTACAAGACAGTAAGCGAGACTTTGCTTTCATCCAATTCTAATAATGAATTCATCTGAACTTCTGGAAACTTCTGGAAGTAGCTGGAATGAATAAATAAGTAATTTACACATCTAGGAAATAAGTGGTAATTAACACTAATATGATTCATAAAATTAAATCGTGCGAAATTCACTACTATAGTTGGTCATTTAGTTATTCGAATTTGAAAATGCTTTAGTTCAGGAATATTCGTTCAATTCTTTACGATGAAAATGTTCATGTCATCGATATCTCCATGTTACGGCATATCAAACCCAATGTAGTCATTAAGTAAGAAAAATGTTTTTATTGTTATTTTTATATCTAATATTCATAATTAAATTTTTATATCTAATATTCATAATTTTGAAAAAGGGTATAAAATAGTTGATTTGATATAAAATAGTTAATTAGACTGCCAGCATCATTCTGTAGTCGTCAGTCAATGGACGTTAGCGAGAAATCTTTTAAAAAAGATTTAGAAAAATTTAGAAACTTTCCAAAGTTGGAAATTTGAAAAATGTATTTACCATATACTGAGTCGCGACCTCTATAAAATGAATTTCCAGTGACGAAAGGATGCGCTATGTTGAATATTCAGATCATAGCAGTCCCAATGAAATACGCTGCTTTCTTTCTCAACTTTCATTTTCTCAAGTTATCGGACTGTCAATACAGTTGCCACAAAACCAAACTGAAGAACTCGAACGACTCAGTTTGATGGATTTCAGTGACATGTTAACAAGAACTGAAATGGATGAAAATATTGTTGGCAACGAATTATCCGGACTAGCTTCGTCAACCGTTCGGAACAGGTTTTGTGGAAACTTTGCTTCTCAGATCAAAGTTTTTTACTTTAAAAAACGCTTGAGAATAAAGGAATTTTTTCTATATGATAGTGGAGTTTTGGAAGACTTGATTGCTGATCGTTAATTTCGAATGAAATGTAACTTTTCAGAATTGGATTAGCTAAGGATCGTGCATTTAAAAATATTTTCGATGTTGAAATGCTACAAGGCACAAGTAATTGTGTTCAGAATCAGAAATTAAATGCAACTGATGAGTCTCGGCTTGACATGAATGAAGAAAATACTAATGAAATAGTACAAGGAGCAAATATGTCAGTAAGAAGCTTGCAAGATACTAGATTATTAAGTGAAACACTTGCAAAATCGGATGAAAGACTTCAAGGAGTTGAGAAAGAAATTAGAAATTATGCAAAGGATTTAACTGAAGCTATTGATAATGAGGGTGATTATATGTTCAATTTGGCAATGATGAAGATTACACGAGCTGATTACACGAATCTGACAACACGTATTTGTATGGAATTGAACAATAGCGAAAATGCAGAAGAGGATAATCCGTTCTATGAATTTTGCAATGAAGTAGATTTTTCGAATGAATTGGAAAATTTGGATAATCTCAGTGAAAAATATCGCGAAGCTGTAAATATTGTATCGAAGATGCAAATAGGTTTTCGGTTTTTATCATATTTTTCATTTCATTTCGTTTAATTTTTAGCTACCGAGATTTTGCAGAAGTTGATCACAAATTAATTATATTTCCTGATTTTCAAAAACTGTATTCGATTACTAGATGGTAATGCATTGATAGAACAAGGGTAATGGCACAGTTGAGGTTATGGAAATCTTTTGTAATTTATTATAATGACGCCCACGAATTTCAGTTCATGATATAAATTTACCCTACAACGCACATGAAAATGTCACTTATGATACTTCACGAGCACCAATTTCTATAGGCATTCCTCACGAATGGCTGAATAAATCAGGTTTGCCGGAGATCTGCTATCACAATTCAGCATTAATTTTAATATTTTTCACGTCTTTTTCCATTGCCTTTACAAGAGACGTAAACGATAATTGACAAAATAAGACAAAAATACAGCCAGAAAGTTTAAAAAAATAGTTTGCAGTTGCTGTAATAACCGTGTTATCCAAAGCTTATGCACAATAGTCACGGAAATCTGACTCTATTTTCTTTCATAAAGTTGAAAAAGTTTTAGGAAAAAAATGAATTCATTTAGTATATTATGTGAGTATATATTATATATTGCTATATAGTATATATGAAATTTCAGAAGAAGTGGATGAACCTATCATAGTTGAACTGGAATGAAGATTTGATCTCAGATTTTTGATTCTTATGCAAGAGGACTAAATTATCTAGTCTTTTAAAATACTTCATATTTTTTATTTTTATGTTTTTAACATAAATTCGGAAATTCTATAAATTTTCTTAAAGTGCTTCTTTTTCATTCTCTTCCAGATTTTTGTTTTCTCAATTACGATGTGAAGTGAATTATTGTTCTATAGATTTTCTACTCCAACAGTATATGTTTTTTAATCTCATTGGTTTTGTTTAATAATTCGATTTTTTTATTATCATTATATCTGAAATTGTTAAATGTTTTCGTTATACGAAAGTTTTACAATCGTCTACATATTTTTTCTTTGTTCATTGAATTCATTACTTAACAGTTTACATACTTTTACCCACTGCGATGTGTATTTTATCTTTATGTATTGGTGCATTTGAGGCTAGTCAAATCATCATTGACCATTAGCTCATGCAAATTTCATTTTCTTTTACAGAGCATCCATGTTGGATTGTTGCATTTACTACAATGAAAGTTTTAAGCGAGAATTGCTTTTGCTCTATTGCTTAGTTGTGCAAGGCCTGTCATATCTATAAATCGAATAAAAGATAAATTTTTTTGCTGATTAGCACCAGTCATAAAGAATGGCTGCATGCATACTTTGAATAGATTCTGTAAAAGCAAAAACAATGAATTTCGGAAAATTAGAAACCCGAAATATGTTATCTTTCTTCCTAATCGGGGCGCTTTCCGAAAACGTTTACAGAAATGATGTGGGATAGCTCTTTACACAACGATCTTATCGTAAACTGGCGCTATGAAGAGTAAAGGGATGGTACTGATATTCACTTAGTGGATAGCATATATTGGTGTTTGAGTAAAATTAGGTAATTGAGTTTATTTGAAAGTAGTTAAGGATGTTAACATTATAACGATGAATGATTCAGTGGTGAATTTGAGTAATATGACAAATGGGAGATCGGTGGAATGATTTTATTTTCTTGTTTTGCGTTAATATGAAATCACATGAATATTTAACTGGTGACATCATAAAGACTTATTTTAGATATTATAACTATGGTTATTACTGGAACGGAATTCGAAATTTGTTTTGAACGTTAGTTTAAATTTATATTTCTACAGGAACAAGATTAGATTCGTAACAAGCAAAGAATATTTAGTTTCATGTCGTTTGATCATCTCAAACTATTTGTAGCATGATCGAACACGTCACAAGTGATATTGTTTGAAAGATGATGTTGCATACTTCCTTCATTATTTATTTACGACTACATCTCTCCATAAAATACTGAGTCAAGGGAATCAATAATAACATAAAGTTAAGAATTGATAAGAAATAAGTAAGCACTGTTTATTGTGATCTTTTAGATCATCCTCACATTTTTCTAGTGAATTTCACACCTTCATTAAGCAATTTTAATTTCAGTAGAACGTCTTTTTCTTCATTTGGCCTTAATCAGTGATGATTCGAAGCTGGAAGCATTTACTCGGGAACATTTACTTGATATTATCCAATGCACTTCTATAGGCGAAGCTGAAGTCCGAAATAAAGTAATTTTTAATCAGTAAATGATATCCGGTCAAAGCTTTTAATCAAACTGAAATTGTTATAGTGTATTTCGTATTTTGGTTGTGAAAGATATCATTTTTTTATTTCTTCTAACTCATTTTATTGAGAAAATGTTCATATTTAAGGGAATAGAAATACTGACACATTTAAATCGTCGAATCAAAAACAATCTATCGATAGCATTACCGTTGAATGATATCTTACATTATTTATTGTCTTCACAAGGAAACATTTTGGGAACGGTACGCATTACAATTTCCTTCATAATGATGGAGCTAACCTTGCATATTTAGATTTTAGAAACAATTTATCCCGAATGAGGGATAAATTAATTCTAAAAATTAAAACATAACACGATGAAATTTTATGGTGAATGGTCCTTTTTTTCATTATTCCTTCACCTTTCTCTTCTCCCTATTAGCTTTTTCCAATTATGTTACTTTAGCTTGTGAATCAATGCACAGTTGCATACAGAGAGTCGATAATCCTTATTCAATTTTAATGATTTTATAGAATTTTGCAATTATTTACCTTAAAATAGCATTGGATCGTGTGGATAATAAAGAGCACATTACTCTTCTTCCAAAGCTTCTAAATGGTTTGCTGAAATACATAAACGACAGAAAGATATTCTACCAGTGAGTTTTGTTTTCTCCATCACATGAATTGATTACGCACTGTGCAGTTGTCCGGAAAATGTTAACTGTTATCACTATCACTCTACAGTAAGCTGTACAAGTTGTTTATTAGTGTTACCAAGCTGAAAGTATTCAGTTCTAAAATTCCAGTAGTATTTACAGAAGCATTATAAGCTCTTCTTTGTCTCTAATGAGAAAGAAAAGATTATAGGCTTATTGTTTTAACTAAACACGCTTGGATATCTATTGCTAATGTGAACCAGCAAGCGTGGCCATCACTGGAGTCTTTACAGAATAAAGTGGTCAGGTCGGAAATATTGAAATTTTTTTCCGATGTGCTATATTTTCCAAACTCGAGGTTAGTTATTGTTTAATACATCTTGATATTTTTTTGAAATCAGAAACTCTCGTAAGCTGCGCTGACAGCATGTTAGTTCTAGACGTAGCTATACGATTCCTATATATGCGCTTTGCGATTCATTACCTTTAAAATTTTTTTTACACCAATTATTTAATCAATCAGATTTGTTTTCCAGTAACGAGAAAAGAAATGTGACCATATTGCTGGATGATTTTTGCGATCATCCATGCATGTCAAAAAATAGATTCCTCCGAATCGCTAAAGATGTTTTGAGTGACTCCAAAGTTAGCATTACTGCGGTAAGTCTCCATTAGCATTTGGAATTCATAAAAATCTTTAGTTATACATTTTTAGTCTGAAATTTTTTTGGGAATAGTTAGAATAGAGTAGAAAGATTGTGATAGTTATTACTTCATACTTCGATCTTTGACTGAAGAACAGAATAGCTTTCAACAGTTTTTAATGTAATAACATTTTATGTTTATGTTATTATATGTTTAAACATTTTATATTTATGTTTTCTTTTCAGTTGAAGCTAGCTGTAATAAATATATTGTCGTCAAGAATTTTTACTGAAGCCGAAATCTTACCTCTATTGATTGGAGCCATTGCGCTTGGTCCTAGTGAAGTTGAAGTAGCTGGTGATGTTGCTATTAAAAAGATTGATTTGGAAAAAGTTTTGAGAAATAAAGATACAGTGAACAGTTTATTCAATTTATACCTTGGTGTGTCTCTTCAGGTATTTTTTATCGTGTTCACCAGTTATATTATTCTCTGCTGTTGTAAAATTATTCAGGTGAAAGTAATTTCAGCAATCTTAAATCACAGATTAATAAAAAAATTTTGCATTTTAGCATTAGAAAGCTTTTTTCAGAAATTGGATGAAAGTGATAGAGTTTTGCCTGCTACGATTCCTATTAAGCTGAAGTTAATGCCTCTATTAATGAGATCACCCGTTGCGGTCCAAACTTTTCCATGTAATATTAAGGTAAATTATATTTATCTTTGTCAAGTTTTCTTAGAAAGGTTCTTTCCTTTCCAATTTTCTTTCCAATTTTTCAACTCCAGGAGTGAGCTTCGCTTGAAAGCGTGAAAGTTTTTTTTCCAAATTTCTTTTAGTAATACAGTTGTCTTTTCGGCAGAATCTACTTTATATTTAATATATATGATATCCTTTAGGTAGCATTTGATGGCTTATTCAGCAAGGATGAATTTGTTGAAAATAAACCTCTCAAACTGCAGCAAGCAAGTATTGAGTTTCTGTTGCTTGTTGTGAAAAATTTTCCTGAGAATGCTTTGCCGACATTTGGCCCAGTACTATTTTCTTCGATAAGAAAACTAATTGATCAGAATCAGGTCCGTTAATTCGAATTTTCTCCACAGTTTTCAAACTAATTCTCGTTTGGATTCCACATCATACTTAAAAATTTTCCCTTTTATGCTCTCATTTGAAAACTGTATTTCATAACAGTAGATAAATAAGTATATAAATGCACCCAAAATGTCGAATTCAATCTCCTTCAAATTCATCTATATCATATTTTCGAACCAGAAAGGATGGATGGTTGATTTTGTTTTGCAACGAATAGCTAATTTGAATACCGATGGTATGAAAACGGATTGCTAAATTGTGGTTAGGTATGACTGCTTTTAACACTAAACGTTTCTAGTGACATCATTAAATCATTTATATTTTGTAGTCCTCGAGTGTTGTTGCTGTAGCCTATCATTGTTTTGGTATTATTGGTTGCAAAGTTCCGCAATTGGTTGTAAATGATATGGTTCTACTGCAAGAGACGTTTGATGCCATTCCATCGGTCATTTTTCTCATTGTTTAAATTTTCGGTTTTCCTTAAATTAAAAAATTGTTTATTTAGGTGCCAGAAGAAGTATCTTTTGCAATAACTGATTGCTTAGTGAATTGGTTACCCGCTTTCTGTGCTGTTGATGATGTTGCTGTAAGTGGTGTTCTGGAAGCTCTAATTTCTTCATACGTTGTTCATGTAAGTTTTTTGCCTAATTTTTGTTTCGTAAAGAAATGATGAGTTCTTGTATGTTATGAAATTATTGTTTTTGAAATGTTTTTTAGTTCTGTGTATGCAATAGCTCCTTTTCCTTTTCCCTGTTTATACGAAAGTAGTGCATTGGTTCGTAGTGTATATATTGTAGAAGTTGTTGCTGAGATAAAAACTTTGATTTTTTATATATTTTAATAGTTGAGATATATAAATATCAAATTTTATTAATTGTTTAAAGTTACTGTTGAAGTGCTGTAGAATTTTTAAAGTCGGCTGTCATTTTTGGGAAGCAGACTATCCCTATGATATCTTTGTTAGACACACTATCGTATTCAATTACTTGATAAGAAGTTTAGAAATAACTAAAATAAAAATTATACAGACGAAAAAAAAGACTTTTTTGATCGAATATTTCGATATTTGACAGTTTCTTTCTTTTTACATAGATCAGTTAATTTATTCATAATAGTATAATACTTAGATTGAACGATATTAGAAATATTTTTAGGAATCTCCTAAATGTCGTCTTGCTGCTCTAAAGTTTCTTGAAACATTAGTGAAAACTCCGTCACTGAAGTCCCGCTGGATGCTCTGTCGAACTTGTGGAGATCCGTAAGCATGCTTATGTTTCAGTGCTGAACTATTACAGTATCGGCTTTATGTAAAAATATTGGTGATAATTGAATAAAATCGGCTTTGAATTTAGATATTAATCATGGAAAATTGTGTTGTACCCTTAACATCATTGCTTTTAGATCTGAAAAGAAGTAATTTAGTTCCGTAATTTAGTAATTTATTTTAATGAAAGGAATAATTTCAGGAGAGATGAAATAAAACGCGAAGCTTTACGTCTTCTAGATTTATCAATTGCAAATCCCGCAACGGTACCTAATTTTGAAGTAAGACATGTTCATATTGATTTTTTCTTGATTTGAAGAAAAAAATGCAAATCATTCTTTTTAGGATTTAGTTGAATTTGTTCACCGAAAATTGAATTTACAAGATGCTAGTGGAAGTGTAGATTTTTCAACCGCTGAAGCGAAGAAAAAGAGAGAAGCTTTTGCTGACGAAGTGTTTCACACCGTAAGTTGAACAAATTCAAAAAAAAAAGTTCGTAATAGTTATGTAAATCATGTCGACTCTTAATAAAATGTCAGTATTTGAGCACATTTTCTATTTCATTACATTGTGACGCTCATTCCAATACACTGAAAAATTTTTTTTTATTTCTTGCCTGAAACGAAGAGTAGGATATTTTTTAAAAAGTCATGGTCAAAACTGGACTATACGGAAAGTAAGATATTAATTTACTCTTAATCGAATCTAAAATTGTTAATTTTCAAATTTTTTAAATTTGTATTTGATTAAAAATGAAACTCATTCATTCGGATTTTCTTTTTATTGCATAATATCTATATTTTTAGTCAGCGCTTTATCTGTATGCCACTTTGCAAGTTACTTGTTCTCTACAACCAATCTCGTTAACAGAAGCGGATACTTTTTCAAGGATATCAGACTATCCTGTAATCAGTAATTATCTATACTCGATCAGTGAAGTGCATCCCGAAATTTTACATTTCTTCTTAGAAATAGTTTTAAAAGCAATTGAAGCACAACCAGGTATTTCCAACTTGTTTAGCTGCTTTATAAAATCTATGGAAGGAAATGTTTTCACTGACATTGAATGAAAAACGCTATCATGCGTATTACTTATTTTATGATTCATCTGGTTATTTTTATTTCGATTTTAGCTTAAAAAGAAACGGTAATCTTGCACTTCGCTTTGCTTCTAGCTGTAGAGTAATGTTTATTTCATCATTATCATTTTTTTGTGTAGATAAAATTTCAGATAACTTTCTCATTGAAATAACTTGCTTGTTCTTGTACAGTGGACGTGGAAATTCAAGTCGTAATTATCATTCGACAGTACGTTATTTCCTCTTTTTTTGACACTCATGTTTTCAACTATCTTTAACAAATCTCTAAAATAATTTCGTCTGTTTTTCTATTTTTATCATCGATTATATCTACGTCCCAAGCTTCCTTTTTGAATTTCTGAACTATCGTCTAATGAGTTGTATAGCACTATTCTGAAATTTCCTTTTTATATGTGATATTAACTAAGTTAGCTTCTAATGACAAATGACCTATATACTGAAAGAAAAATAACTTTTCCTTGTTTTTTGTCTTTTGAAAATTTTTTGAAATATTTCCTTTTTTTAAATTACGTATTTTTGGAGTTTTATTGCCAAATAAGTTCATTCATTTAGTAAAGCCAATAAAATTCACAGTTTGTTCTCTCATTTCTTTGCTCTACAACTTCAGAAGCATTGCAGATTATTTCATCGTTAGAACGTCATCTGAACTCAAATTCGCGGATAACTGTTTGTCCAAAACTTTCTCAACTTTACAGTGTGATTCTGAGTGATATCGAAAAAAAGAAATGTTTAAAACGATGTTTGGAACAATTAGACAGCCATGATGTAAGTACCTGATTATTGGCCGTGGTACTCTGATAATTACATTGGTTAAAAGATGTGCTATTATTATGTTGCAAAAAATTAATTTTTTTCTTTATTATGGGTATTATATTCAATATCTTTTGTTTCTTAGTCGTCAGTTAGAAAAAGTAAAAGACAAGAGAAACAGTCCCGAAACTTTGACATGTATTCAATTAAATGAATAGTGAAGTTTTAGATTTTGTTCGCATATCCTGCTTTTAAAATCATAGTTCACTATGCTCATATTTTCTTTAGATTTATCATTTTCACGATCAGGGTATGAAAAATGTAGAAAAAATCTATTTTCAGGAATTACTGGTTCGAGTCCCATGGCTTTGTTCATATTTAGCAACCCAACCAGCGGTAAACCTCACTGCTGAAGAAATCCACACAATTAAAGTTCGTTTAGCAAATATTCTTGAAACATTGTCTGCACAGCAATACTTTGAAGCATCCTGTGGTTCATTGGCGGAATTGCTCAGAAGGGCTGTTTTCAATCTCAGTAAAGTAGAGAAGGTGATGCAAGATGCTTGCTAATTTTGATTTGAACTAGAAGCTGGTTTCATTTAATTAGTTCAGAAATTTTTTCCAAGTTACGATCATTTTTTAGTGTCAGTAAAGAAGTATCATTCTATAATATTCTGTTTTATAATATTTACGTATCAGGTACTTAAAATCTTCGCTGTTTTTAAGTACACCATACGTCAATTTTTCACTTCAGTATCGTTTTTCAGACTAAGTTGGTGTCATTAGCTTCGGATGATCAATTTCATTCGCTCTGCGAATTGCTAGGGAAGATAGCAATATCTCGAAAGGACACTTTAACATCAAAAATGAAAGAGTCAGCTGTGCAGTGTCTTGGTTTTCTTTCATTGCATGGCTTGCCTCCTATCTTATATGAAAAAATCTTGGCTCAACTGTTTGCATGTGGTGAAGTAAGTTTCTAGTTAATTCGTTTGAATCATATTACTATGTGTAAAATAGGTAATTTACTGGATGGAGTTCGATTTTTTAAAAATAAAAATTTTTTTTAAAAATTTTTTAAAAATTCTCGGAATGTTTTTTAGAAATTTTTATGTTAGGGATTTGTACTTTTTATGCATTAAAAGAATGGTATTTGCTTTACAAAATGGTATATGGTGTACTTGATGCTATTGGTTTGATGAAATAATTATCGATATTACCGTTTTATTGGCATCATTAGCACTATCATATTATTATATTAAAATTTTAGAAAAGAATGTGACATTTTTGTAGTTGAGATTTTATTTTCAAATGTTTTAAAAGTTTTAATAAATTTTTAATTATGATATGTGATATTGAGAGTTTAATTTGGAATTTTATGTGATAAGTGGCATTATTTATCGGATAAATGTGACTAAAAATTCAGCATTATTTATTTTCTTCAGATAGCAACCCAACCAGAACTACAGTTTACAGTCGGCAATGCGCTTTTCGATGCTGCTTCCGGTGAAAGTTCCTCATCACGCAGAAATATTTTCACCGAGACTGAAGAACTTTTTCTCGTAAATTTAAAATTCTTTAGCAGCGTGAAGAAGTATTTATTAAATGAAGTAATCTAAAGATGAAAATAAGTATGAAAAGTCTTACAATTCATTTTTTCTTGAAATTAATCAAGTTCTGCAGATAAGCTTTTCAGGAAAGGAACGTTTCTGCCGCTGAACGGGACATTATTGAAAAGAAAGTGGCGAATTTATTAAAAATTCTGAATACTAAATTACATCATGTAAATCGCCATTTACGGCAAGCTGCACTTATTTGGTTATTTACCTTGGTGAAACGATGCGTTGTGATGAAGCTTAATTGCATAACGAGCAGTTTAAGCTCTATTCAACACGCTTTTATTAGTGGCTTAGCTGAAACGAATGGTTCATAGCTTTTTCCAACTATGTTTTAGAAAACTCACAGTTTTTGATTCAAAATTTGTCAAGGCAAATAAAACTTTTTACAACTATCTAAGATAATCAGTTTCGTACTAAATTTATTTTTTATAAATATCTTGTTGGGATATTTAAATTTTCTGACCAAGTTGAACTTGATTTGAACTTTTCAGCACGCTTGTGGTATCTTCGAATTTAAATTCATGGGTAGTGTATTTTTTCAATAATAAATTACAGAATTCTCGCAGGAAATTGCAAGCGAAGGTCTTGGTGTTATCTTTGAACTAGGCTGTGAAGAGCAGAAGAAAGTAATGGTTGATGAATTGATTAATACATTGTCAGTTGGTCGAAAACCAGTTGATCCAGTCGAACCAGATGCGGTTTTGTTCTCGAAGAATGAATTGGGCACTACACCGATGGGGTCTGCTTGAATATTTGATTTTGCTTATCCTTAGCTTAAATTCTATGTCTATTTTTGTAGCAGTTGGTGCTTTAATTTTACATTATCTTTTTTTCTTAATTTTTAAAACTTTTAACTCTAATTCTATTCCAGTTCTAACTATGGAATTGCATTGTAGAGAAAATTTAACCAGCTATAAAGAACTTTGTAATTTGGCCACGGATTTGAATCAGCCAGATCTCATATATAAATTTATGCAACTTGCAAACCACAATATTTTATGGAATTCCAAAAAAGTAAATTTTGTTTAAAATTTATTTTCCTAAATTTTCGTTAATTTCTTTATTTCGCATCTTTCTCAATATGCTAAAGGTTTTTGAATGTTGTTTTTAGGGCGCAGCTTTCGGTTTCAGTATTATAATGCAGCAGGCAGAAGGTGTAATGGAACCATATTTGACACAGTTGGTGCCAAAACTTTACAGATACCGATACGATCCTGATTTGAAAATCCAAAATGCTATGCGTTCAATTTGGCAAGCAGTCACAGTTTCCAAAAAAAGTGTGGTGCGTTTCTATTTTGCCAAAGGCAAAATATTATGAACCAGTGGAAGCCAAGACAATCATGACATCAGCATGCAAATATTAAGTGATTTTAAGTCGAAATTTAGATGTAACAATGCTCACTTCAAATTCAGCATTGTAAAATATCGACATCTCACTAACACATTTGAATTTTCAGATTGAAGAATATGCAAATGCTATTTTCAATGAACTTAAATCAACTCTTACTGATCCTCAATGGCGAACCCGTGAGTCGAGGTTTGTCTTATCAGCAGCTTTTTCTCCTTCATTTTTAAATTACAATTGCGAATATAATTCCTTCTCAATATTTTTATGCAATAATATGACATATCACATTATTTGGGCAAAGAAAAGCTGAGCTTTTTATTCACTTAAACAGATATCATACTTAGTTTTTCTTTTTCTTTCGGATTTGTGTCGATAAGTGCTTGTCACTTTTACATATATAATTATGAAGAAGCCTCTAATCTTTTCCTTTACTTTTTTTGACTTAATTATGTGTGTTTTGACGTTATGACTAAGCAAATGAGTTGTTAATCTTTTCATTTGTGGTTCATTTTGAGAATTTCATATTGATTAATATTCATGAAATCTTTTGCAGTTGTCTGGCATTGACAGATTTAATCAGCTCACATTGTACTAACGAAATAGTGGAACATTTTGATCAACTTTTCGAAATATTGTATCGAGTGCAGGACGATATAAAGGTGTTCAGTCTCATACGAATCGTATCCTGTAGCAACAAATATTGAAAAATCGTTTTCTTTCAATTGAGCAAAAATCAAATGCCTAATTTCTTTCTCAAGCATTTCGGTTGCGACTAAATGCGAGACTTCCTGCTTGTTTAACTTGTTTACTATTCCAGGAATCAGTCCGAGTAGCAGCAGGACGCGCTCTGTCAGTTCTCATTAAGACTACTGTAAGCAAATGTTCTTCAATTAACGGTTTCAAAGCTACTCGATTACTTGGGGCAGTACTTCCTGTCATTGTTGAGAAAGGAGTCAGATCGAGTGTCAAAACTAATAAAATGTTGAGGTTTGCTTTCTAAAGCTGCATCCAAATTTTGCAAGCTTAAATTTGTTGCTGCTATAATCACTTTTTATTTTTCAATTGTAAATCAGCAGTTCCTAAGCTTTCAGCCTTAAAATGATCATGGATATTGCAAAGGAAGCTGGCTCAACATTGCGAGAACATGTAAATGTAATAGTGCCATGCCTACTAGATTCATTGAGTGAAGAGGAGTCAACAATTCTGAATTATCTCGCTGCTAGATCAAGTTTAGATGAACTAGAAGTGGTAATTATTTTAAGTTTATTTATAATTTATATTTTGCAGTGAACTGCAGGATTTCATAAAAACTTCTTCATTGAAGTAGGTGTAAAGCATAACTTTGAAGATTTTTCGATTCATGTAGTCACCTAACTTCTTTTTGCTTATTACATTTATTTTTAAATTTACCATTTGTCTCTCTGATGCCTCAATTATTTTAGAGAAGATTTAACTAAAGTTATTGATCCGGACAAACTTTGCAAAAATTTCTTTAAGCTGGACTCAGCTCGTATGTCAGTAGCACATAGTTCTCCAATGATGAGTGCTCTTCGTTACGTTGTTCCGTATGTAGATAAGGATATTTTCAACTTTTTGGGCGATATGTTGGTCGAAAAATTACGCTGCAGCGTTGGTGTGACAACGCGTACGGGAAGTTGTCAATTTATCATCGATTTGTGCCTTCAACGTCAAGATCTGATGATGGCTTGTCAATCTTCATGTGGTGCATTCTTCAGATTTTTAGATTCTATGTCGTAAACTTCGTTATTCTTGTATTAATACTACTAAATAGACATCAAGAAAGATAAAACTTTTTTTCTAAATTTCTTTTAAATATTAGAGAATACTTCAAAAACAGCTTTATCATTTATGGGATCGCAGCTAGATAAAAAAAGGTATTGCATCTCAAAATTTAGTTTCCCCAAATGTATTTACTATCAAGTTATCCTTTAGATAAAATGGTGCGAGCTCTTCTCAATGGCTTAAATGATCGTAATCCGGTAATCAAAAAGCAGTTTTCATCTTGTTTATCGTATTTATTGTCTTTTTCTTCAAAAAAAGAAGCAAATCGAGTCATGGATTACATTAAGCACAAATTACGAAGCGAACAAGGTAGACTGAGTGCAAAGAATTGAACAGCTCTCGCCAGCTTTTTAAGCTTTTTCAAATTATTTGACTGTTGAATTTTCTTATTTTTAGTAGATCAATATTAGAATTCTTAAGAAGTGAAACTCATTATTTTCATTATTTCATTTTTTCGTATTTTTAATTTTTCTAAAAATTTGATGCTTAAATTACTGCAGCTTATGTTACAGAGGAGGAAAAAATAGCTGTATTGCACATTTTACACTTTTTGTCACGAAACACCGATTTTCTTTCTGGTTCACTGAATGATGTTATTCCGTTTATATTTCTTTGTAAGTGTGAAGAAGGTAAGTCATTCACTATTTCTCATTCTTAAGGTCTCTTTATTTATTATTCGATTTTGAATTAGCGTTGAGTTATGACATCTGTGGATGGAATTTTTTACCTTTAGTAGTTTTTTATCTGCAACATTTCGAAACCACAAAATTAAGCTATAAAAATTTATACAATTTCCAGTCGACGAAAATGATGAAATAGGAAAAAAGAGGCTCGGAATGTGGGATGAATTATGGTCCGAGCTGGTTCCAGGTACTTCTTAAATCGCTCTCTTGACTTTAGCCATGACTAATATGTTTTGATATCTACTTCTTAGGTTTTCAGGACGAACATTAAGGAATCATCGGAATGAATGATAAAATATCAACAAAATCCATTTTCAAATTGAATTCAATCTGTCAAGAACTCCTAAGAAATATTAATTTTCATTTAACGACTTGATAAATAAATAATTCGTTATAGATACTGCATCTGCCATGCGTTTATATCGTGATGAAATGATCGAGATGGCTTTAATTACACTAAATACAAGTTCTCTTTTTGCAATGAAAGCGCAAGCAGCAAGGGTGCTTACAGCAGTTGCCGAATCTGGTGTTCTCAGGGATGATGTTTGTTGTGCTGGTTTGTTTATTGCTTTAATTTTTGAAGGAAAAAGTTAGTAATACTTAGTGCAGAGATTTGTCAATTTATGGAAATAATTCATTGTACATAAGTATCATAAAACATGCGATGTGACTTGCTAAAAATCAAGTTTTAAAACTCATAATTATCGAATTATTGATGAAATCTAGTATATACAACTTGAGCTTATAATTTCGCCAGTGATAATTTCTATATTTTTCCTTTTTAAACTGAAACAAATAAATTATTAATAAGCAAAGAGAAACTCAGAGAGTACAAGATCAGTTGAAGATGATGATCAAATGTATTTTTTCAGAAATGCTCTACGATAATTTAACAAGCGCACTGCACGGCCGGATATGGGATGGTAAAGAAAAGTTATTGGAAGCAGTCAGTGCTTTATTGCGTTCAGTAGGGAAAATTATGACTTCAAAGTGGGAGGAAGCTACTATTAAAACGGTACACTTACTGCTCCAAGTTCATGTCTATAATAATTTCTGGTATAAAATTGATTGCAGTATGAAACGGGACACAATAATGCGCCTTGTTCGCAAAAACTTCTGAAGCATTGTAGTGTGTGAGTCTATCACCAGTCTTCATAACATGATATGTCGAGATCAATCATATATTAGCTTAATATATACGTGTATTATAATTTTAAAGTCGCAGCTTAGTTCCATATTAGATAGTATGCAGATATGCAGATCATTAGAATTGCCGATCGATATTATGCTTATAATATATTTATTTCATAATAGGGAAATCGTTTTTATAGAAATTTTTACCTTTGTGGGAACAATGTTCAAAAAAAAAAGAAAAATATAGTGCAGAAGCGATTCTATGTGCTACAATTTTTTGTGAAATGTCCTGTTGCATCAATATTGCTCGGCAGATGATGGCATGTGTCTTTAATATCATAAGCTTCAATTATTCAGGGTGCGGATTATGCGCTTCTTTTTAATTTTTGCAAAAAATCTTTCAGCCCAATAAAGTGGCAAAAGTAGAACTTGATTAATAGCGATTATTCTATTTTAATCATTTTTGAAGGCCAATATAGATCACTAATTTCATATCGAACTTTTTAAACTGAAACACATGATATTTAGGCGCAATTCCTACAGCATTACCGGCGACCTAAGCAGTACAAATCATCTGAAAACTTATGATTATCTGCTGAAGATTGTGCCGGCAATTGCTCACTTGTTGTTGTCTTTTCGTGGAGGTTTGTTTTGTACGGATTGAAGAAATTTTTTTCATATCATAAATCATATTTTTTTCCAATATTTTGTATGACCTATATAAAATAAGTGTTTTGTGTTTCAAACTTCGAGATCTAGTTGCTCGCGAAGCCTATTTTCATATATACAGTATTCAGTTTTTGTCAACCTCGTGCATTTTTCATAGTTTTGTAAGCGTTTTCTTTAAGGCGCCACAGATCATTATTGTTATTTATTGATTGACCGAAATTTTATTCAAAAATTTAGAAACCTTTTAAGTGAAACGTTTTTTTGGCTTTCACCTTTCTCATTGTTACGCCACACTCAGTTTTTCTTTTTATTACTCAGTTCAAACTATAGTTAATATTGACCTGGCAGTGATGCCGGCATTCTGAAGCCTAAGGTAACCGAATAAAAACTTTCCAAGAAAGGTAGGTTTTTCAAGTAAATAATAATTCTGGAAACACTAAAGGGAATTGTTCTAATTCATTTTGGAAAAGATTCTTCAGTTTTACCATTATTTATATTACAGACGTTCCTTTTGCTATTCAAGACTGTTTTACTGTTTTCCAATTCACTAAGATTTGAAATCTGTAACTTCATTCTTTCTCAAAAAATCTTCATGTAACTTACTGTTTTTGTTGAATTTTGTCGAAGAGAGTTTTCTGGAATTCAATAAAACACAAGCCGCAGAATATTTTTTTATTTATCAGTTTTTCTGTTACTTTTTATTCTACTTTTCAGTCGAATTATTTCATTGCATTGAGCAAACAGTTATTTTGTTAAAATCGGATATATTTTGGAAAGTAAAGCAAGCACTTATTATTGAGTTACCATATTTCATAGAGAGGTAAGTTGCAACAGCGAATTTTTGTTTATTTTTGCATGGATTTAATAAAATTTCTCGAAAATTTATTTTACAATTCTTTTCGAGAACTGGCAATATAACTGCATCAACTCATGACATAATTGCATATGTGGCTCCGTGATTCTGATTCGTTTTACAAGAGCAGTACATCGGAAAGAAAAACTGTGCAGATTATATTTTATAATAATCTAAGTAAACCGTAATTTATTGTGCTAATTTATAGCTGTATTTCATGTTTCAGATGTTCATCAGACATTGATTTCACTGCTCTATTTATGATTGTTGGTTCGCTTTTAATTGAAAATGATATCGCGCAGCGACGTACATTTGCTCGACAGTGTTGCATAGTTTTAGAATGCATCGTTAAGCAAGCACAGGATAGGACATGCATTTTGTTGCTGTGTGAGCACAAGGATTTCGTTGAAACACTGAAGAAAACAGTAGTCGTGAAATTATCCTCAATACTAGATGATTTATCGAAGTGGGAACGATAAATTTTCCTTTTATTTAATGCAATAATAATCTATTCAAAATTTATCGACAGATTTTATTCTACAGACTCTCATTTTATAAGATAAATGGTCTTTGAAAAGTTGAACTAGCATACAATAGATTAATCTTTTTATACTTTTAATGATTCTTCCGAGATCCTCTTTAAATTTCACATATTTTTTTTTTGCAAATTCTTGCAAAAAACAAAAGTGTACATGAGAGTATAATGAACGGGCTGTGCAGGATTATTCGCTGAATAAATTATTGAAGAGAAAATGAAAATACGTTTGAGGTGTAAACTATTTATCACAGGTTGTCGCAAATTGTAGCTGTTTTATGAGGAATTTTATCATTCATTTAGAGAATTGATTAATTTGTATTTATTCTTAACAATTTTGTATAATATTGGATGCTGTGATTTACTTCTGATTTCAAATTTATATTTAATTGAAATACAATATTTTTGATTTTTGTACTCAAATCTTCAAACCAAGGGAAATATTGTCATTTTTTGTTGATTTGAATGAGAAAAATTTACTCTGTTCGTGAAATATAATAAACGTCTCTAAATTACGATTAATAATGAATTTATAATAAAACCGATTTTCGATTAATACAAGATATTAATTACAATGAGCAGCTGATAAAGAATAAATTAACTTTAACAGCATTGCTGCATGAATATTGAGAAATAGTGGTAGTATCATTATATGAAGCAACTGGTTGAGCTTGTTACAACTTGTTGAAGGAAACTCGAAAGTTTTAGCAGAAATTTTCAGTTGAAAATAGAGTAAGCCGGTGAGGAATGGCAGGAGTGACCAAGCAATCATGAGCAGAAAGTAGTTATTTTTAAAATCATTTTGAAACAATCAAGTCTAAACAATCTATTATCTGAAAATAAAGTGTGAAATCAAAAAATTTCCGCAATAATTAATAAAAAACATCAACTTGTGATACAGTATGCAAGTTAAATCTTGTATTGAAAGAATTCGTTATTTTGTTTTCAGAAAAGTTTTGTAAGATTAACTTAAAGCCATACATTTTGCACTCTTTCTAATTTTTTCTTTTGCTATATAATAAGAATATTTATTATTTTATCAGATAATCTATCAATGAGTTCTTTTTTTTAATTTTGCAGTTATAAAAATACTTTTGATATATGAATCATATGTGATAAACCTATGAGATCTTTTATAAAACTCAAGTAAACATTTTGAGGTAGCTAGTGGTTGAGCTACCTATGTAAAAATATTTACCTAGGTTTTATAAAAAGTTACCATCCAAATAAATCAAAAATCATCAGTTTTTTTCATGCTGATCAATTACGGTCAAGATTAAATATCTTCTAAGGATTATAAAAATCAGCAAGATTCAGTGAATGCAAACAAAAAAGCTTTGGGAAATTATTAGTCGATATTTCCAGAACTGAAGCTAAAGTTCAAACTATTTCGTACACTTTCTCTCTCTATCAAATCATTTTGTTAAACTTTCTTACATGGCTTTTTCGTGGATCATAATAAGAAAAAGTTTTAAAGACAACATTCATTCAGCATCATGAATGAAGAGAAGGTAAGAATGGCTACATGATTGACACATAATAAGCAAATGGATGATTTATCCAAAGAAGGTAACTTGCTCTTAAATTTTTTCTTTAATCTTGACCTTTTGCTTTATATACTATTCCATATAAACAGTTAACACAATCATCGGAGGGAATATTTTCAATACGATGTAATTATCGGATTGCTTTGCAGCAATAATTAATTTCGGTTTCATTGACTGAGAAAAAACTGATTGTTCATAATGGAATTATTTTCATTATCGAATGCCTGTAAATTTTCAGGTGAAGGTAGCATTCAGCACAACTTGTTTATTAGGAAGTCAAGTGACCCTTAATCTAAAGTTACACCGATTTTGGACGTAAAAAATATGGAATTTTGGTTTCAGTGTTTTGAATATTTAATATTATTTTGAGCTAAAGCCAAAGATTTCATTCCACTGAAATTACTGAATATTTTAAATTATGATTATTTCAATTTAAACTATATTTTAACTTAGATTCTTTTTGCTTAAATTTTATGATTAGTATCCTTCAAAAAGTTGTACTGTAATATTATGACGGATTTTATTTATGAATTGTTATATTCTAAATGGCATATTTTCTTCATTAATTTCACTTTTATAATACGTTCAGTTGAAAATTCATTACCGTTCCCTTTTCATTACCTTTCTATTCTGGCGATTTGTTCTAAACATATTTTCTTCATTTCCATTTGACTACAGTTTTCAAGTTATTGTAATTGTTTATTATCTGTTAAAACATTTATTTTTTATATATATGATTAATAAAAAAACCACTTTACTATTGCCATGGTTGTTTTCTTAATTGAAAACTTTTTTCAATTGTTTCAAAACCTTGCTGAAGTCATGGCTAACGATTAAAATGCTAATATTATGAAATGTTGTAAGGTCATATAATGTAAGGCCATAATAAAGTGTCATCATTTTCTCTGACATTTTCTAAATTTATTACCTTAAGTAGTAGCAATTCTATTCCTGTAAAATCCCACTATTTCTTTTTGAGTACTTCTAACAATCACAGCTCTTCCCTCTTTATATCATTTCAAAGTAACAATCAACTATTGGGTTGTCTTCTTCACCATCTCATTTTCCGAATCGATTACAGTTAGGTCAAAGTGTTATTTCATTCATCCATGTACTGCATAATAAAAAATGGCCTTTATTTTGTTTCATATTTTTTAAAATTCTTTATTAGCAACAATTCCTCATTATTTAAAAAATTTTTCGATATTTTCTAATCTGTTATCAGATCATACTTTCTATTTCTTATACTGTATTTTTAATAGATATTTTTCATGGTTTATAGGTATTTTTTCTATTACACTTATAATTACACTTATAGCATATCTTTAGGTATTTTCAAATGAATGATTTCCAATCTCCAAAAGAAGGCTATAATAACGAGGAAAATTTACGGATTGAACTCTTTAGAAAATTCACATGAAAATACAATGTGACTACTTAATCCACTGAGGTTAGAGAATGTTTTGTAACGTTGCAGTAAATAATAAAAACTAAGAACGGTTTTATTTCGAATCTGGACATGAAAAATAACAAATTGTGTCGAAATTTTTTTTTAAGAAAACAAATTATCTCATACCTATCAATGTATTTCACCTGATGAGTATGAGAAAGAGAGGGAAGGATAACGCTGTTGCTCACAGAGCTTTTGTCGGTAATATCTTTGTAAACTTTTCAGTATGCTTCCAAGTTTACCAAAGTCGAACTATCCCATCAAGGGAAAATTACGAGAAATGAGGAAGTAGCTTTATACACAAACTATAAAATGAAGAATAATCTTTTTGACTTCCTCCAGTGTCTTCCAAAAGAACTCTACCGAGAAGTCACGCTACCTTAGAAACACCTACTGACTTTTTCCACAATGGGTATGAAGGTTGGAAAAATCCCGATAAAAGAATGAATGTACTAAACAGAGATAAAAGCTGTGACCATGTTATGTCGAACTGACTACCCGGACAGCATCTATCTCTCACCCGTGCTTTCTCATTCTACTCTCCGACTTTTCCTCTAGTGAGATTACTGTAGTAACTCATTCTTCACAGAAATCATTGATTCTAATAAGAGAGGCATTTTCAATCTTCAACATCTTAAATTTACTGGATTTTAATGTATTGGAAAACCGAAATAATTTTGTGATATAAATCTGTTAGAAATAATTAAAGTAAATTTGCTAATCCAATAACTTAAAATGTTTTAACATTTTGAGTTAATCTTCTCTTTCATCACTTTCAGCTCCCTCAAGATACAATGAGACCTTTCGTTATATTTCTAAATGTTAAGCTGACCTTTTGAGAAGGAAAACGACTACCATTAACAACCAATTCTACTCGTAATATTCTAGAATAATTGTTTTATTAAAAGTTTAACGCTTATCTAACGTTACTGTTCTTACAAGAATAAACTTCCACCAATCAATAAAATCTTTGCCTCAATCATATTCTTAGACAATTCATTTTCCACTTCAACACTTATAAAAAATCACTTTCCAACATCTTTCCCACTTTTTTCAATTATTTTCATATTTGAATCCTACTTTATAATAGTTTATCGCTGCATTTTTTGAAATTAACTCCCTTTTGCAGATTCAATTGAAAATGAAATATTCTCTGCCGAGTTCGTTCATCTCTCCTTCAAATATCAAGGAATTAAAAACATTTGAATTATAATATCAAATATAAATCTCATCATTATAAAGAGTGAAGTTTGTTTGAGCTATCATTTGAATCCTAATTACTTATCATCAATTAAAGCATCAGCTCTAATTTTTCTGCAAAAGTTACTAAAGAAATTCATCCTTGGACAACTTAAATTTAGTTTGTCATCAATTAAAGTAGATAGTACATATACAGTGACCAACTTGATAATACTTGTAGCTTCAGATCCAATATTCTCAGCACGAATATTTACAAGTTTTACCATCACATACCGGTTATTTTTTCAAATAAAGTTTAGAATTTTATAATCTTTTTAGACTACTACTTGGGAAAGTCTCTTCACATTTATCTTTCTCGTGACTCGCATTCATTACATTTTCTTAATTCAATCCATACATTTGGATAAATCAATCTAATAAGTACAATGTGACCTTTCGATTTTTTGCAGTTACGGTGAAGAAATGTTGACCTTTGAAACTGTCATTGTTGCTAAGTATCTGTTATTGAGAACAGTTATAATTGCAATCATCTCTTCCACATTTCATAGAATTCTTCATTCTTGAATAGGTTTTTTATGTTCAACAACTTAAGTCTAAAACAATGTTTGTTCTTATTATGATTGGACATCTTTTTCATTCTTTTACTGTAAAATTTTACAAAACTTTTAGATGAATCATAACATTCCGCCACGTGGAAGATTTCGATTTCACTCACGATATCGATGGGTCGTTGGTCAATCCACACTTTCTCCACTTCAAATCGAGAATATAACGAGTAGTCCATCAAATCAGCCGACTTCAGATGATATCATATTAGAGGATTTGAACAGTGATAAATCTGAAGAATGGCAGGATGAAGGCAATGTAAACATAGAGAGTGAAAGAATTTCGAATCTTTCACCAGCAGCTAATCCCATAAACACTTCGGATGCACTATCTAATCTACCATCTACAAGTTCAGTGATCAAGGAATCAATTAGTCCTAATGAGTCACCGCAATCAGAAAGGTAAGAAAACATTGCTGATACTATTCGAAAATACGAAATAATATGTTTGTGCATTTTTCGAATTTATTACTTATAGATTTTTCTCCAATCGGCATACCACAACTAATGTTCACAACTTTTACTTCTCCGCTTCTCAATTTCGCAGACATTTATGCAGCTAGGAGAATCGTTTTCACAGCGACCTTAAAGTTGGCCAAGTCAGAACGTTGCATGATATCGGTACCATCCACCGTGTCCAGGTGGCACTTAATTAATCAGTCAACTTGAGGTCGTCCATAAATACTGAACTCGGTGATGAATATAACTTACGAGATAAGAGATGGAACTGATTAGGAATGGGAAATCAGATCAAATACAATAAATAAGCTTCCCTTTCATTTCGGTAAATTTAGTACCAGCGTCATATATCGTAGTATTTCATGATAGGAAAAGTTCAGTGCTGTGTTATTATTTGGATTATATTAGTTTGCCTTTTTTAAATCCCATGGAGAATTTGAAGTAACTGAAAAAGTAATCAGATTTTTGAAGTTGAAAACATTGTAATTTTATTCTTAATTTAAGCAGTAGCAATTGTATATCATTGCAAATGCCTCAAGAAGTACAGCAGAATACTACAATTAGTAGAAGCAACAGTAATGGTAAGGACAATAAACCTATGACAACATATCTCGGCGTCTCACAACCTATCTCAATTTCGGGACCGGATGAATTCGATATTATGATGTCGACAAAAGTAAGATTGATTAATTTACGGTAATTAACTTGTGATAGCAACAAAGAAAGAATTTTAGTGATTTTCATAAGATTTGAAAGTTATGTGTAAAATTTTTACTCTTATTATGAATTTAATATGTACCACAGTAGACGATTTTACTGTATTTTTTAGCTCGATGAATATCTACAAGCGAATGGTTATTTTGAAACGGAAGATGAAATGAATTTACGCCTTAAAGTGCTTAGTAAAATCAATGCATATGTGAAAAAATGGGTTCGCGTCGTATCTAAAAGAAGGGTTCATCTTTTTATATTTTTGAGTACAGTTTTAATGTGTCCGTTAGTCATTACTTCATCTTGATTTTCTCCTTCTCTGTATTTTCACTCTCACTTCATTTGCAGGTTTTCACGATTTAATTTATGATAATTAAGCAAAGTCTGTTATCATTTTCACTCTATGATTAGCTATGAACGATCTATTAATTTTTTTTTCCAATTGCAAGTACTTGAAAAAGAGGAAAACTTTGTTTATTTTTTTAGCAAATGCCTGATTCTGAAATTCAAAGCGTCGGTGGGAAATTATTTACCTTTGGATCATATCGACTTAATGTGCACACTAGAGGTTTATTTTTTCTCTACACTTTATTATTTTCCTTTTATGTATGTCTACTATGTTGAATTTGGCGGCAGAAATAAACCAATTATAACTGTCTAGACCGTTTGTTTTAAGAAAAACTAACTTATTCGATCTAATTTAGGAGCTGATATTGATTCACTTTGTGTAGCACCGAGACATGTTGATCGCAACGACTTCTTCACAAGTTTCTATGAAATGCTTGCTGAGGTAATTTAGTTGAAAAATATATGATGTAATGAGTAAGTACAGAGTCAAATAAATCGATTTCAGAAATTTACAGTCTCTCAATATTTTAAATGAATTAAATCAAGAAATTTAGATTGGACAGATGTTCGTTTGTTAAATGATAAATTGAGTCATAAACAAAATCATTTCGAAAATTTCATATTCAGATTTTAGAAAATTAGGAACTATAATTTAAGAGTGTAGATTTATCGTCCGCTTTCAGGATCCAAATACAACAGAATTGCGTCAAGTACAGGAAGCTTTTGTGCCTGTAATCAAATTAAAATATTATGGTATTGAAATGGATATATTGTTTGCTCGTCTTGCTCTACCGAGAGTACCAGAAGATCAGCAGTTGAACGATGATTCCATATTAAGAAATTTGGATGAGAAAAGTATACGTTCGTTAAATGGTGGGTTTAATAGCTATAAAAATGTGCTGTAAAAAATTCTGCCAGACTGTTAAAACAGACCTCAATTGTTTGTCGAGTACAATGTCATTTTTAGCAAGCATCCTTTTCAGGTTGCCGCGTAGCAGATGAAATATTACGCTTAGTGCCCAATGTATCGAATTTTACATACGCACTACGAGCCATTAAACTTTGGGCGAAAAGTATGTTATATAATTACTTATTTTCTTTTCGTGTCTTCGTTTAATCTTCTGAGCATGCATAAACCAGATCGTTTTCTTTTATTTTACTGCTCACTAAGATCATTAAATTTTTATGTATATCAATAAAATTTAGAATTATCCATCAGATAAATAAAAACTGAATTTCCAAAATAATTGATTCTAAATAATAATTGATTCTAAATTAAAGCTTTTGCTTTTGTTTTCCTCATTAATAAGTGTATCTCATGGTTTTATTGGAATGAATATTTTACAGATCACGGCATATATTCTAATGTACTTGGCTATCTTGGTGGTGTATCATGGGCAATACTTGTTGCTCGAACATGTCAATTGTATCCTAACACCGGACCAGCAAGACTTGTTCAGAAATTTTTCTTATTGTACACAAAATGGTAAATATCCTATCCTTAATTCAAATAATTTTGGGATGCAAAATTTTTCCTTAAAGATTTTTAGCACAAGACTCTTTTTACTGCTGTCGCATTTGTATTTAATAGATATAAAGTGATTTTGCAAATTTAGCAAAATTGCTGGGTATATTCAAGTTTTTTTGGTTATTTAAGAACTCGTTCTAGGGAATGGCCGCATCCAGTAGTACTTAAGGAAACAGAAATTTCACACGCACGTGATATGCCATCTTTACAAGAACTTGTTTGGGATCCGCGATCAAGGAGTGGTGATCGGTAACTTTTTCTCTTTATATCTCCATGTTGCGTGAGGAATGACAAATAAGTCCTTATTTAAACAATTAATATTTACTTTTTGTTCATTGTCTAGTGAAAGTCCCAGTCGCAGGTTTCATCTAATGCCAATTGTGACACCAGCTTTCCCGCAACAGAATTCAACGTTCAATGTAACGAAATCATCCCTAAAAATCATCATGAATGAGATTGAAGAAGGTTTGTTTTGGGATTGTGAATTACTTTAGCGCGCTTTCTTATCATGTTAAATTTATATTTCTGTTGAATCCTTTCCGTTTTACTTCTTCGTAAATGAGCTCAGTTAATGCTATTACTCCAGTTCATGCTGCACCATATTTGAATATGAGAAGTCTCTTATTAATTGACTTTAAAAATTTTTTTAAGGTCTTGTTACTATTAACGATATAATGAAAGGTCAAGCTGAATGGTCAGCATTGTTTGAAGAAGTTAATTTTTTCAGTCGTTACAAACATTTCTTAGCACTTCTTTGTTTGTCGGTAACAGAGGTGAGTTGTGATTCTTGTTGTTCCAGATATTCCATATGATATGATGATTAGTACTGGAAAGTTTTAATAAATTATAAGAGAAGCAGCTGAGTTACATTTTGCAGTAACATATTGATCTTTAATCTTAATATATTTTCTAAACATAAAGGTGCCAATAATTTTCATTTTTCCAGCAAGATGAATTAGTGTGGTGTGGACTAGTTGAATCTAAAATCCGATTTTTGATTGCAAGTCTGGAACGTCGTGAAAGTATCAGGGTGTGTCATGTACATACGAAATATTATCAACCACGAAATGATCCTTTTCCAGTTCAAGTTTCCCTCCAGTTAGTGTTGTCTTTATAGGATATTTTTACTATTTTAATCCTTCAGTAATTAAAAATCTGCAGATTAATGACGAATAAACAAAAAGATATTTCAATTCTTTCATGAGTTAGTGAATTTATTTAGGAATCCGCGATGTCGACTTTGGTTCATTGGTTTAGATTTAAATAAAGCTGTGAGCAGAAAAATCGACATTCAACATGAAGTTCAAAATTTTATGGATCTTTTGAATAGCATGGCTACTACTCAAAATATATATGTGGAAGGAATGAGTGTACGTATTTCTATACTGTCTGCAGTTGATTTTAATCTTAGGAGAGCTATTAAAATTGTTGCCTGCTGACGGATTTTCTAACTTAAGTAAAAGTAATAATTTAATGCTGAATTTTTAAGTTTTACCATTTTGTTAGAAATTAGAAACTACTGGTTTTTCCATTTCCATTTCATTTCTAGGTGATACCACATTATCTTCGTAAAGCAGAACTTGTGAAATGGCTGAAAATAGAAGATCTAACTAAAGGAAGAAAAGCACCAAAGAGGAGGCGAATTCCAACCGCTCAAAATAAACAATCTGCAGGCCTATTACAATGTAAGACGAAAAGTGAAACATCAGGCATCACTTCTTGCAATTCTTCAGTAAGTTCGTTTGCAGATATAAAGAATATGAATTAGATTTGAAATAATAGGAAGCACCTAAGGATACAACATTGATCAGCAATTCAACTGAAACTTCCTGAAATTAGTTATTCTAGGGAGCTGCATCGCCTTCTACATCAATGTCTGGAATTGAAATCAGTAAAAATGCGCAAAATGATTTAACAGTGCCATCAACCGTTTCAATAGCGATAGGTACTTTTTATTTCCCTTATTAATACGAAATAATTTTATAAAATATTTCATTATAGTTATTTGAATTTTTTTATTTAAGTCCTGTTTTAATTTCGACATTTTTTTCCATAAAGTGGAGACAAATTTGCAGACTCAGGCTGTGCAGAGGCAGTTCCTAAAGCGGTAGCGGACATTTCGGGTTGCAGTGATATTCCCGTTGATTCAAATAGTATGGTCGAAAGGAAACCATTAGTAAGTAATCGGTTTGCTGATCGCGGAATCTAGTTTTTTTTTTTTGAGCGTATGTATCAGTTTAAGTGAAGGTTTGTTCCCTGTACTAAGTAAATTCTCATCATATTTTTTTGAAATTGCTTTGCTTGCAGAATGAAGCAACTGAAAACCGATCTCCTCCAGCGCAGCTTCTTATGGATGGTGATCAAGACAATGAACTGCAGCTTTCGAATCCTGATGAAACAAACCGGGTAAGAAGTGTTAAAATAACTGAAACTGCTAGAATTGAATTCAGTACACTCAAATTTGATTTCTTCCATTAAATTCATTTTTCTTAAATTTAAGCAGAATAAGGGAAGAAAGAGGTCAGCGGAGAGGAGTGGAGAGGATGAAGAAACACTACCAACTCAACCCAAAAGGTGTTCACTAGCTGAAGCAAATCCTGTCTCTCCTAACAGTATGGAAGCGGAACAAAGTAGTCGAAGTTTAGTTGGTTCGGTAAGTGATGTCGCTGTAACTTATTATTACTTGGAGTTTTCTAAAGCAGTTATGTTAATATGCGGTAAACAGCATCCGAATGGGTGAAATTTTATTTTTGAAGAAACAAGTATGGGAAAATTGGGAAATAAGACAGTGTAAGGGGGTTCATTTAATCAAACAATGGGCTGACAACCGAAAAAATGAGCGTGGTTATTCAATTTTAGCATATCATTTGATTATTTCAGGGTTTCAATGGTGCTGCTGCATAAGTAGTATAAATCACAAAGAACTATGACGAAGTTTGTCCTTACATGTTCAGGAGAAAATATTGTTCGCTGCAATGAATGTGCTATCTCTTCATTTTCTCATTATTAAGTTTAGATGTTAAAATTCACGTTGTATTATTCGAAAATAAGCTTCTACATCACTATTCGTGCATGTGATCAAAAGTATTTAGTTCTTGTATATATGCGCATGTATTTAATAGTTTTGATTTAATTCACATCCTGAAAATCCGAAAAAAAATTTCGGAAAAAATACCAAAATATAAAGATTTTAAAAATATAGAAATTGGAAAGTCATTCGATGTGCGCATCTGGTGTTCATATTCTTAGGGAGCAAATTTTATGGAAATACATAATACATAATAGTTTATATAATAAGTGATAAAATTTTAGAAAAGAAATGAATTGTTCAGTTGCGCCCATTGGACGATGATAACTTCTTTTTTGAAATAATGATCTCGATATATTATATATGTACTCTGTCATTTGTATAAATGCAATAATTTAAAATTACTGCTCTTTCAGATAGTCACTTTTTTTTTTTGTAAAATGCGCCACTGTTTGAATAATTTGGTGCTATGAAAATGTCGATATGAATATTTAGGATTTTTTGCACTTTGCTTTTGCTCATTTCAATTGTCCGCAATGATAGGTATGATTTTGTAATGCATTTTTATGCTGCATTGTGGAGTAATTTGAACAGCGTCAAGTCGATTTGTATTTTTAAATTCGAAAGGTTGTGCCAAATTGCTTCCTTGTAATTCTAGAAATTTGGCGCATCCGATGACGTTTTCACAAAATTGCACTAAATCAATTGTTGATGTTTGTGATTTTTTCACTCGAATATTAACTTTGCAGTATTTTTTTTGCAGTAGTCGGCAATTATGTTGAGGATTTTGCGTAGCTTTACGGAGCATGCAAGAACCAAATTTTACAGTGTTGGACTAGGCAGCGTGGTACTGCTAGCTTTTGTGAATAAGGCAAAAATTTTAATCAAACTTGATGCTGCCGGGATTTTCTTTTCATTAAGCTAATTGTTGGTTTTTCATGCATTTGCACCTCATTGTATTTCTATCAGTTTCTGTTTTTTTCTTTTGATATGTTTATCATTTCACTTTGTTGTCAAATATCACTAACATGGAATTTATTTAAACAACCAATTTTAAATCTATTCCTGAGGACTTAACAGGACGAAAATGTTGCAGAAAAGTCTTGTGTCTATAGTGGACTTTCCACTTCTGAGAAATTATGGTAGTATAATGCACTTCGGCAGCAGAAATTGTAATTTTAATTATTATTGTTCATTAAGTATGAAGATTTTTGTTTCTGCTATATTTTGTCGCATCTTGAAATACATGGTTTTTACGTGACAGTTTCTTCTTATAACACGAAACCAAAATTCAAGTATTTTTGTACCTCGTAACTTCCTATGAAAAAAGTTAACAAACGGACACTGTTAAAGTTGAGTAGTGATTTGTATCACGAACATAATTTTGCTTGAGAAAGTACAATTCCATTTTTCCAGATGAAATTCCGTATTGCATAAAAGACGAACTTCGAAACAATGTAAATAAGTCTACAGATTCAAGATGAGTGAGCTATAAGATGATTGGTTGTTAATTCATTATTTCTTCCTAGCTTATTATTTTGCTTCAGCTAAATTTAACTCTTCCTTTATGTGATGTAATTCATGCGGTTGAGGTAATTATTTGTGCAGAAGATTACAGATAGGGATGGCAGCATTTCAAGGCGGCCAAATTACATAGTGTGTACGGATGATTGTTCGCATTAAAGCGTTTCCGTAATATTTACATGAGAAGGATGGGAATTGAGCAAAAAGGGAGAGGGTTTTAGAACAGATATAGTTTGAAGGTATGAGAATTTCAGGAATTCTCGTAAGATTAGAAATGAGAGACCGATGCGAGTAATTAGATTAACAGTGTATTAGAACACTGAAAAGTTTCGAAGTGAACAAAATGAACGAGGCTAGAGTGGTGAGCTCGCGTGAGTAAGGCTAGAGTAAACGTATTATATTATTATGTACACATTTTAATACGGTCACTTCCCGTTATTTGCATAGCAAAATCGTTAAAATTTTTGTTATAAAGAATCATCGGCATTAGGCAAAGAAAAAGGAGAACGAGGGAAAATTGGGAAGGAAATGTCTTTGTTGTGTATTACAGAGTAGCTCGTTTTCGATTAGCAAATCAAATGATGATAGATGGGTACAGAAAAAGGAAGTAAAGTGCCCTTCTATTTGAAATAATCATTTGTTTGTAAACACTGTAATGTTATTGCTAAAGAAATTTTTAGGTCCGTAGTTCTATTCTTTTATTGTGGGAGCAATGCAACGAGATGATTTCTCTATTCCTCGAAAATCATTAGATCAGACAAGTACGTTGACTTCGAGTCTTATTAATCATGAAGAATGATAATCTGATCAATCTTCCTCGTGAGCTAATCGATTCATGGATACTTTTTCACGAACCGTGTGTGTTACCTAAAAAAGCAAACTTATTACTAAATAATATGGCTAGAAAAATTCCTCTAAAACGAAGTTAGAATTTATTTTAAAACAACGGAGTTCATTTGAAAAGAAAATCAGATAAAATATTTTTTTAACGATTAAATAATGGAGCAAATAATATCTAATGATTAATAAATGTTCTGTAGTTGTTCTAAGTAAATATTCTATACTTGATTTTGTGGTAATGAATTTCATCTGCTGGGGTTATTGTCGATAATTAGTTTACGCATTTGAAGGCTCTTCTCAACATTATATAAACGATATAGCCCTTAACAGCGAACCGTTTCGAAATATATATCAACCAATTATTTTATCACATCTTTCAAGCAGCTGTCAGGACCGAGAATCGATCAGAATTGTACGATGTAGAAATATAAATAATAAACAACTCGAGTCGCGGGTAACAAATATTTTTCTTGATCAGTCAGAAAACTTTCAAACAGATTTGCATTTTGATCTTATTCCACTTTCAATATCAGTATCTTAGAAATACGGTATATTTTTCAAGTTCAGGAAAAAAAATGTATATTTGCAAAAAAGTCGTCAGAACTGCATTGAAAAAGTATAATCTGAATGGTTTTCTGATGATTGGATTTCCTTAATATTATGAAAGAAAATCAATAGGAAAAAAATGTGAGAGTTATATTGTAAAGTTTTTGAGGAGTTTAATTTTACCACTCTTCAGTTTCTCAATTTTCGACGATTGCTAGAATCTCAGTGCTCACCTACTGATGTGTCGTTTGGATACACCCTTCTTTCTGATAATTTGCGAGAGGTAAGTTGTTAAATCTGTACTTAATTATTTCCACACTTGATGAATGGACTTGAGGAATGCTGTAATTATCGGAATTTTGTTTCTTGATTTTTTACTTTTTAGAAATTAAGCTAATTGCATAGAATAGATACCGTATTTTGTTAACATAAAAATGAACTCTTTGCTTTATATTTTCTAGAAGTATATTGTTTAAAAGATATTGGATTTTAAAGTACCACTTTTTTAATAAAAGATTTTTTCAATAACGAGATATTGCTCCATCTAATTCATTAATTAATGAGTTTTGTCAAAGTCGAAAATTTTTACTTCAGAATAAATTGTTTAAGTGTACCTGATTTCTTCAAACTTTTCAGATGGAACTAGTAGCGCAATGGGGTCTATCTGTCAATAATAACTTTGTGGGGGATTTGGGTGAACCGGCGAATGGTTAGTTTTCCATAAAATTTCTAGCATAAAATAACTACCTATTTACGAGTGAAGTTTTTTGTGTTTATCAATAATGACTGATTCTCTTTCTTGTAGTTCTTTCTGGTTAAATTTATGTTTTTAATTGTAAAAGCAATATTGAACGCATAACTGTTGTTTAATGCAGTAATCGTTTGTGTAACTTATAATAAACATCATTTTCTTACCGGTTAATGTTTAACAAGAATATTATTCATTAAAAAAATCGAATGTCGGAATGCACCACTTTCACTGGTAATTTTCCACTTTATACGCTGGATGTATTTTTCTTATCCTTCATGATCCCTAGGCGTTTACTTGTCGGGACATCCAGATTTGGTTACACCAGCACCTTTTCTTGGACGAACCAAATTGAGGATCTTAGCTTGTAAGGTAATGACATTCGATTAATCTTTTTTCTCTTCGCTACAGAAGTATTCTTCATACTGTTTCAAAGTGTTATCATTTATCTTATCGTTTATTGTTTAGCTACGCAATCTATCGATCATAATTTTTAGATCTTGAAAGGCAGATACAATGTTGTTAGCTTGGGATCTTACCATTTGTTGCCTAGGCGAGGATATCATTCACATTTAGCGATGCAACCGGTAGATTGTAAATTATTGCGGCACGATAACTATCGATGTGATCAGGTTCTATTAAATTTTCAGTCTTTGCTGTTTATATTTTCAACAAGAAACTTCCCAATATCTTATACAAAATCGATCCTCTTTATCTTAAAAATTTTCAAAATTTTATACTTCATGTCGATTTTTTTCAGATTTTTTTGTTCGAAGAGAAAGGGACTGGATATTCCAAATCGCCAGCAAATGTTTTACCTTTTGCCATATATGATGTGGAATTCCCTCCAAATGCGTAATTCTGTTCACTTAGTTTTTATTTACAAATTAGCTTTTTTAACAAGCGGTATAAAGATAAGAGTAAATTAGCACTATTAGGCTGAAAATATGTTTCATTAGAAAGTGTGAAATTGCAAATAATTTTTTGAACAATTTCTTAATAGTTACTTGTTAACGTTAAAGGTTAACTCATCTATCGGTTAGTAAAGGTCCATAAAAAATAATTTGCAATATTCATTTTTGTGAGTTTCAGCGTTTTATCTTTCAAAGGAACGGATTCTATTGTTTGGAATGGTAATTTGTTAGTTGGCAATAAACATTATAGTCATGTTTTATTATCTTCATTAGCAGCAGCGACTAAACCACCGTTACTGTGAGTTTACAGTTCTTCCAAATGACATCAGCAATTAGTTTCGCATGTCATGCTCTTATACATGAAATAAATTATTCAAAATGCAATGTTGGTTGGAAATTAATTGTTTTCTCATATTTGCTAGATCTTGTCATGAATTTATTTTTTTTTAGAGACACTTTCGAAGTTGCCGACCTCATCCACTGGACTGCCTGCTTGTCTTTTCCACCCATTCTTGAATTGCTCAAACCTCCGGCTCTTGGAGAGGTCGCTTTAAAAAAAGAGGTAAGGAAATTCAGTTAAGATTCTGAAGAAGAAAGTAGTAATTGCAAAATTAAGTAAATCTTTTTAGGTACTTTTAATCGATTCACAACGCTTAGTTTACTATTTTACATTATTTTCTGAAGATGCTTCTCAGGATTTTGTCTCACTGCACGAATCTATGAGAATAAGACGAGCGGTTAGTGTTTTATGTTTCTTATTTTCATATCTAAATAGACGGATTCGAAAGATCTGGTAAACAGATCATTCTGATAAATCAAGTCATATCATAAATATGATGTTAGAAGTTGAAATTTCCATTTAACGATAGTGTATTTCAATAATTTCTGATATCTTTATGTCGTTAATTGAAATTTGGCTTAAAATCGCTTCAGTAAGATATCGATTTAAATTTCTACCGATCATTACGGTCTTTTTCAGGCAGGCATAACGATTTTTCCATCTGTTGGGATTTTTATCCTTTTGCCAAACGGATTGTTTAGTGATTTGTTAACGCTTCCTAAGATAGCTGGCAATATTTTCCATTGTTTGTATTTAACCTGTGATTTGAACTGTTCGTTAATAAATGGTGCGTTCGAAGCGATGTCAACCGAGGAGAAGTCAGTAATTTGTCATTCAAATTTTGAATTTTAATTGTCTAAGATTTAATTTGAGGTGTCCATCAAAAATTTGAAAGCTTTTATTGCTTGTTTTTAGAAAAATAATTTTGGTATGTTGCATACATCAAATGGGTTATAATTTTTTGCAGCGACGAATTTGTGAGACCATTATTACTTCAAGAACGTATCGATGGACTCGATGTTCGTGTTCAAGAATTAGTACGAAATATAGCTAAGAAAACTTCGCTCTCCGAAGAAAATTTTAATAAATCAATTAAAGGAGAAATGTCGAATGCAGCAAATTCTGGTAATTTTTATGTTATGCTGAAAGCATTAATAACTGTAGGAGAGTAAAGAATATTATTGTTTTCCTTACAATAATTTATGTGCTAGGATTAGGCGAAAAATATTCTCATCGCTTATATATTGGAGAAGCAGTTGATATGGATATAGCGGACAGTGACGATGATGAAGAGAAGAGGGGTTGGTCTGTTGAACGGATGGACACATCATCTGGATTGGACAAATCTCTAAGAGAACATGTATGTTTGCGTACAACATCATTTTCCTACATAATTCACTTTAATTTCATTGAAATTCCAGATTCATTGTGTTGATTATCAGCAAAAGTTTGACGCAGTTATCTTTCAATGAAAATGAAATGTGTATAGAATTCGGAGTAGACATCATTAGTGATTTTTAAATTCATAAAACTCATTTGAAATCGTTTATATGAACAGGTGAGCTACCACATTGTGTATAAAAAAGATTGCATAAATTTCGCAAGTTTCATCTAGTTTTTTAGGCAGTATCAACTTCAAGTTTGAAATTGAAGTCGAGTTCACAGCATTCAGTTAATGAAACAGCTTCAAAAGATAAACGGTTGCCTTCTAATCCTCGACACGAAAAGGTGTTTATCAATAAAGATCCCAGGAAACGTCTCATTAGCAAGCAAGATCCGCCACTTTCATCATGTTCAGGCGTTGGAGGAAAGATTTCAGAGTGGAGCTCTTTGCACGAACACTCAGATGCTAAGAAAAAGGCAATTTTTTTTCGCTGTAGACATTTTCCTGGAATATTGATTTGTTTCAAACTTTTGAAAATTATAGAATATATATTGTATTTGATTCAGAATAGATATGTTCTGTGAACACTAACCCTATTTGCAAGATGAGATATTTAAAGGGTTTTGTCAAATAATGTAGCAGAAAAAGATTTCACAGGCTTTTTTCAGCGAATACCTTCATCATTCGACTTACCGACAACCGATTTTCGCGGCTATTCACCGTCAGATGCGATATCTAGTGGAAGTTCGTCACCGAAGTTTGTCTCGCAGTGCCAAAGATTACCCCTTAGTAGCTCTCCAAATTTTAAAGTATATTCATTTTTCCTTGAATTGAAAGAATCATTATGCTAATTATTCCTCAATAGATATAATTATGGATTTTATTGAATAAATATCAAGCACCAAAACTCAATGTTGCTTTTAGTTATTTTCCAAAGGATGAAGTTATATTCTGCTTTCCATAAATTTTGTGGAAAAAATAAAGCAGTAGCTGGACTATATTTTTAATGGAAAATAATTTAAAACTTCAGGATAACGACAGTGCGGCTTTTGTCGGGATTTTGAGAAATCAAAGGTATGCTTTTATCCTAGAATTATTCATTGCTGTGTTTAGTTGGCCAGTTTAAAACAGTATGAGTACCTATTGCATTAATTGCTATGTAAATTTTCCAAGTGCTGGATTTCTATATAAAGAACCATATCGAAAGTATGCAATTTTTTTTCACTTAATTTTGAATTTTCCAATATTTTACAGTGAAATCGATAGTACGGAATCACCTGCTAGTCCTCCACATGAGCCCAGTGTCTTCGTTGCAGCTGCACCAAAGATTATTTCCGATTATGATATGAGATCGGCTGCTGATGCTTCATTTCAAACCCCTACTCGTCAATATCGAGTAATTCCAGTTTTCAATGTTTTGAGACTTTGTTTATTATACTATATTTAGGTAGTATGAAAATGGTTTCCATACTTATTATTTGTCATTGGGAGAGAATTCGTTCTTTATATACATCAAAATTTTATCTGCTCTTATCAACTTAATAAAATTAAAGTATTTCTGACATTCCTTCAATTATTCATAATGAGTATAACTACTTTTTAGCCTCCAGAAGTCACACCATTTACAGCTCTAGCGTCAATGGAAGCAGTAAAGAATTCTGGATCACTGGTAAGAAATGTCGGTTTCCATTTCGCGTATCATACCGATCAATTTATGAACTGCTTGTTGTCACTAATAAAATTTTTTGGATATTTCGATGTACTGTATTTGCTGGTTTCAGATTGATAAAAAACATGCGAATAAAATTGATTCTGACGAAGCTCACTTAACATCAAATTCTCAGAACAATGAGAATCTCATTATTAACGATGAACCCACGTAAGAATGTTTATTGATAATTTGATTCTCATATGAACTTGTTTGACTCAAAACTTATTATTGAGGCGCCTTCATTGCTGTGATAAGTTCATGCAGCAGGTGCAGGTCGTATCTTTCTCAAACCAGTATGTAAATCGAGGATTTAACTTTCTTTTTTTCGTAATTCTTTCATTCCCCTTCGAATCCTTTACTTTACGTAAAAATTTTTGCTATCTTGGCCAAGAAAAATAATAAAAAACCTTTTCTGATTAAAATCGATTTTATTCTTAATACTTTTCATTCTCCTCTTTGAACGCAAATTTCGAACTTTATGATTCATGTATGTATAAGATCGAGGAAGATTAAGCTTTCTAAGTTTCTAATAATTGTAGTTTTCTGAAAATTGTATAAAATTTTTAGTTACATCCTTCCTGAACTAATTTCATTTTCACATCATTCGATTCAAAAAAATCCGACTGGAAGTGAAAAGGTTAGTTTTCGCAGCGAGAAATATCTTTTTTTAAGGGTTGTTATTGCCTGTAAGAAAATTTTATATAGAGAAATCACTTTATATTTACACGTAATATACTTTAGGATATATGAAAGTTATTTGTTTAATTTTAAACGATCAATTAATAAACATTCTTCTGCAGCATTTGCGGTGGGGTATTCCGAATTCAAAAGTTGGTGATCAAGATTTATCTTTTTGGAAAACAAATACTGAACAAATAGGTAGTGGTGATGTGGACATGCGTACTACTCATGCAGTCAGTTCTGTCTCAGACATTTCACATGAAGTATGACTTTACATTCTCTGAAAATTATTTTAGGATGCTTTTTTAAGCTAGGAAACAGAATTATATCGGTGCACCTAATTATATTTTATCATTTGTGCGGTTGACGCTTAGCTCCTTAGTATGGAATAAAGTTGATAGAATTATGGTTTTATAATTGGTGACCCAATATGGAAATAGAAAAGGGGATCACTAGACAGGGTTCAGTACGTTTAAAATTTTTTCTCAATCTCATTTGATTAATAGTTTTTGAAGTAATGTCACATGTTTCGTTCTGACTCCATTGTTTGTGAGTTTAGGCTATTTTTATTTATTTTGTTTATAGTCAGTAGCATCAACTACACCTGTTATGCAAGCACCGATTGTGTTCTCTAATGGCGATACGGATCATCGAATTATTTCACCAGCAGTTCGATCTTCAACTTCTGCACAACCTCCCGAAAGCTTTACAAATGAATCTACCGGACACTTTCGCACGCATCATTTCCCTTCATTTGCTCCTCCCCCTTTTTCAGGATGCTTTCAATATTATAATACTTCTTCGACGTAGGTTTTTTACTTCCGAAAAATGTGTGAAGTAGTTGATGTGATGCAGTTAAATTTGTGGAGGATTGTTTTATATTGAATTTCAGCAACTACAAACAACCGCATGTGTACGGATTTTTTAGCCATTCTACCGTTTACCACCAATCAAAACCATATTATGCTCGAGGTGTAAGTGTTTAACTGCTAGATTTTTTCAATTTTTTGTGATAATTCAGGATCGTTTCCACTGTTATGCAAAAAATGGCAACAACTGTTTTGATATCATTCCAAAAAACATTTTCCAGATTGCGAGTGGCAATTCTTCAATAAGACGAGGAGTGTTAATGATCGATGATGCTCAGTTTATTACTGGTGTTTTGTATGTTTTTATTTCAGTAGCAGACTTTTTTGCTTTCATTTTTCAAAAATATTTCTTTAAACTTTTAGCATGTGTACTTGTGTAGTTTAGCACTTCAGTATTTATTTCGACTACGTTCAGTTCGATTTAATTTTGTAATATTGCGTTAACTACGCAATGCATTATGTTTCTAGAGATCCGAAGCTTTTCCGGATGATTCTGGAACGTTTTTCAAATTGGAGAAAGAGCGGTTCCATTTTGTGGTGGATTAAATTGCACACACATCTCAGGCATAACTTGATACTAGATGGGTAGGTTCTTGTCTCTATTATCTCCAGCAGGTTAATATATGAAAATGTTTTTTCTATTGTTTTATAATTGTATTTCATTTTCTCTTCAATGATCATTAGTTGCAAATTCTACAATCATAGATAGGTTTAAAAAGAGCAGATTACTCTCAGTCATTAAGTGATTGTAGAATGATTGTGGAATACCGCTTTACGAAGAAATAACAGTTACTTGCCACTATTATGCTTTGCTAAAATATTAAGTCCATGTGCTAATTTCATCATTCGTTAATGAATTTCAAATTTGAAATAATTTATTTTTGCGAATTTTGTACTTTTGAAATCTATCTTATGCAAACGAAGAAAATACATGAAAAAAACAATAAGTATCTAAAATAATAAGCATTAGATAAATGAATCTTTATTGAAGTGCCTCATCGGATCCTAATTCGAAGATAGCGGAAAGGCGTGCTCATTATGAAGAAATAATAAAAGAATATGAAAATTTGAAAGTGATACAAACAATGAAACCACATGAATGCGATACAAATAAGCATGATGCGAATATATTGCTGAAATGCCTGAGTCATACAGCGAATGCGAATCGAAAATGCGCCATGATTTATTTAACCGGTAAATTATATTCAGACACGGAATTCTTTTATCAAAATCAATGTCACTGCATGATTACGAATATAAGTATAGTGATTTGTTGTGTTTTTTAGCTTAACCACAACAAAAAGTGAACTATATGCATTTCTCAATTTTTTTTATTTTTCCAGGTATTTAAACTTATTCAAAATATTTTGTAAATGGCTGCATTTTTTTTATTTCAGACATTGACAAAGATTCATCGATGGGTAAACAAATAGCATTCACGGGTTTCGAAATTTATCACAGTTCGGAACTGTCGAAAAAATTCGACATTTGATGCTTCGTGTTTTTAGAATGCAAATGTTTTGTATTTCAGATTATGGGTGGCTGATTTTTTATTCTGGAACTTCTTTAATAATTTTGTGTACATCAATCACAAATTGCAATTGTTTGACAGAGAATCAAAAATTAAAAAACTTTGTTTATATCCTTCACTTCTAGCATCAGTTTTTGATCTTCATGCTTTTTCTGTCTTGACGAGTAACGGATATGTCCCTTGCTTCAGTTCATTATATCAACTCTGTATTAACAAATAAAGAGGAATTAAATTTGAAAGACTTCGAGAACTCTTTTGTTTTTAACGTCTTGCATTGTGTAATAATTTCGTTCTTCTTTTTAACTTCCTTTTATATGAAATTCATTGTTGATTTCATTTCATTTTTCGATTTCTTGTTTTTTCAAAATTGAGCAAAAGGAAGTTGAAAATAAAGAATGAAGAATGAATTAATTTTAAACGATTTAGTCTTGTTTGAAAGTATGCTTTTGAATCTCCTCCTACATCTGCTACCCTTGTTGTACGTGTATATACCGTGGATATAAATACTCTACATTTCCGATTTTTTTTTTTATTCTTACTTCTTTATCTTTTTTCCTTTGATTATCCTTGTTTTTCTCAATTTTTTGTGTTGAAAGTTATAGAATAAACTTTGTTCTAATTTACCGAATTATTCTTTAGTAATTTTAGTCGCGAAACTTTGCTTAAAAAGGATTGAATTACCTTTATAATGTTTCGACGTGAATATGCAATAGTAAAACAATAAACGATACAAAACATAGTTAATGTTCTAGTTATTATAGCTGAAGTGCATCCAACAGTCTGACATTTCTAGTATTCGGGAATGATGGTTTCTCTCGTTGCTTTTTCTTGAAGGTAGGATGGTTTCTGTTTCAGATCATCGTTTTTAATTTACTAATTCTCAGTTTGATGTATTTCTGCTATAATAATTTGATTTCAAGCATTGACTATGTTTTGTATTGTTTATTATTTTGTACTGCATATTAACAAAAAAATGTAGTAGGAAACTAATTCAATCTCTTTGAATGAAGTCCACTTTGCTGAAATTATTAAATGATTTAGTAAATTAAAATTAGAACAAAGTTATTCTGTAACGTTTAAAATATGCAAAAAACTCAAATAAGCAAGAATAATTAAGGAAAAAATAATAGACGAAAGTAGGAACAAAGCAATTTAAGAAAAACAATTGAAAATATAAACATAGCAAGCGATAGTAGATGTGAGCCGAGATTCAAAGGAGTCCCATACAAAATCGAGTTATTTATGTCTATTTTATTTCATCAAAATACGTACATGTGCGGCGCTGAAGAGTTATGAATAAGTTTATCTCATACTTAGAAAATTCAAAGAAAGAGATCAGTACTGACTGAAATTTTAAGAAAAAACTGTTCAACAACTGTTCAATAACTTTCTTCTAATTATTTTGATCGTTTACAAAAATAAAATGTCTCGAGAAAAAATAAAAATAAAAATAAAATGTCATCCACTCGTTAGGTGCATTTATTGAATGAATAAGGTTTGATTGAGAAGCTATCATGAGTACTAACTTTAATTGAAAATATTTTTTCTCTGATGCAAGTACTACAAATATTTTAAGTGTGGAATTAAATAATCAATTCTTCAAAATTATTTTCACGATCGTTACTGAAATTTTCGGATAATGTATCTTGACAATTACAGATTAGAGAGAATTATGATAATGAAGGGTATCTTATTACAACATTCATAATCATGAAAGGGAAGAAGATAAGAAATAACACAAATAGATCACTAAAAGTAGAGTTTTATAGGGCATTTTAAAGAATACAAGCTTTCAGTTGCATTCCCTTTTTTCATACAGATGAAAATCTTACAAACAAATAAACTAGCACACAAAAAGAATGTTGACAGGATACGTTAACACTGAAACTACAATGCTAGCTAAATCAATATGTTCTTGCTTCTTGCAAAACTGATATATTGGTAATTAATAGTGCTTTATCATATTATCTTCCCAAAATTAGAATAATACAAATGTTTTCATATTTCAAAGCTGAAATTTATAGATGCTTGGATTACTTATTTAGTAAATTTATCTTACATTCAGAGAGATGTCAATTATGAAGCTTATCGATGATAGAGTTATATGAAACTACTTGCCTATAACAGATTTATACTAAAGCGATTGTAAACAGAAGATGCTTGAAAAATTAATGGATGATATATTTAATAATTAAATTTTATTTGTAAAAGTAAAAATTAAATATTGATGAATATTTTTATTTTTTATTTCGCGTGAATCGATTTGTGAAAAGTATGATTTTCCGTTCAATATATCTAACTTTTAATGCTTTAAATGATTTGCATTATTTATAAAGAGACGTTAAAAGTGCACTTTGTCTGAATAATGGACAGTTTAATTGAAAACTGTTCTGCAATTCTTGCTTGCTGCAACAGTGATAATAATTGCAATTGCACGATTGCCTTGCAATCTTATCGAATTTATTTAAATAATATCAATTATAAGATCACTTTGTCCAATTATCAATCCATTTAAAAGGTTCATTTTCCTAGAAAATTACTTTGTCAAATAGATATTAAATCATAGCAATGAATATACTATACGCTAAGCTACTAGATAATAAGGGAAAGCAATTCACATTGATGTCCAGTATTTTCAAAGGATTAAAGGATCAAAATGTTGCAATGGAAATTTGCTTTGTATCGTCAGATGGTAATGAATGAGATTATTTTCAAATTTATAGTCCAAAAAACGATCACAAATCAAATGGCTGGAAATATCACGCTTTCAAAAGGCTGAAATAATTCCACTATGAAGCGAAAACAATTGATACTGTGAATTGTCATTGAAATACTGTCCCTTCAACGTGTAACGTTCAATTCTCCGTGTTGGGAGAGGCGTTGCTGTCAACGTTGCCATCGTCGTTTTCACTCGGTAATCGTTTGACGGATCAAAATGCACACATCATTTTCCAGTTATTTGTACACTGGCGATCAGTGCCACTTCATTTCTCATTTATCCTATCGATTTTTTTCTTAGGAATGAAAATGAATTCTGATCCCATTTTATGTTCATAATTCTAGTCTTATTCCAATCAAAAACTATTTCTTAATTAAACTGAATTTAACAATGTTCGAAAATAATCGAAGAGAGAATATTCTGAATGTATCTCTGCATGATCTCTCTCTTTTCAGAAATTCATTCTAAAAATTGAAGATCGAGTGATACGATGGCTGCAGAGTCACAACGATTCTTCCTTCTAGTTTGCGATTTCTGATAAGTTAATAGTACAGTTTGTCACTCTATCTGGAGCCGTGAGAGCCACGTGCAGTTCAGTTCTCGAAAGGCCTTTATTCCATAAATAGTTTTATGAATGATAAAGGATGCGTGATCACTCATGCCTTCCATGTCCATCCAGCCCTTCTCCTGCTCGCACTCACCCATTCATTCTCTGTCCATCTTGCTCGTCTATCCACGAGCCGAATAATTCCGAATGAGTCGTTCCCTGTTCGGCATCCGAGCATCCACTCCGGCAGTCAATCAACCAATCAGTTAGTCAGTCGATCGGTCAGTCCCGCCTCACCACAGCTTCACACTACCCAACAATTTCTTCCAACCCTTTACTTAACAGTCGAACTGACCGCATCCTCTCTTTTGTCTCATTTCATTACTTCTGCTATCAATACTCTGTGAAAAGTTGCTGCCTTAAAGTTTTCTCAAAGTCAATTCCAAATTTTAGTATTTTTCAAAAAACCGTTCAAAATTGACATATCTCAAAGTTGGAATCTACGTTTTCCAACAGTTTTTCTTTTCATTGGGATGCTTTTCTAAGTTCTTTTGGAAATGATACAAAAGGCGAATCAGTGCTTAAATTGAAATAACTACGTAGTAATTTAAATGATCACAAAGGTCAAAGTGGAAAGTTTATTCATTTGATAAGTAAGTGTTTGCTTCTCTTTAGAATTACCAGGTTTTTTGGGGAAGGAGTTTAGAGATTTCTTCAACCAGTTATTCCTTAAGACATTTAAATTATCGATAAAGTCGAAAAATTTTTTCTCCAATATCTTTTTCGTTACTTTATAGTTTAACCGAATGTGGAGAACTACTCTAGAATATTCTGGGAACATAAATATTTATCACATTTTAGTTTACTTGCAGGAAATGCCATTGTATCCAACTCTCGAAGATTTATTAGTTGACCAATATCAGCATCAGGTAACAATGTTTTTAATTCCCTTTCTCAAATATTTCAAAATTCACAACTGTGAACATCTATATATTATGATTACATCTATCAAAGTACAACCATCGGTTGGGTACAATGAATTATCAATTTACGAACACTATGAAATGAAGCGAAAGGATCTAACATCTTTAATTAGTTTGGATTATTTTCGAAATTTCTTCGTACTGATTACAAAAAAATTTTTAACAAATATGGTAACAATTCTAAAAATTTCTTCTTTCAAAATATTTTTAATTAAAAACGAAAACTAATGGAGTGAACGGAATTCCTCTTCTGATTTATAATTGTTGCTCTTATCAGATGCCTGTTTCTGTTCTAATTTGTTTCATCAATTCGAAGACATTCACATTGCAATCTCGAATTCCTTCGTTCCCTAATAAATAAACTATAGAGTTAAAAATCTTATAGTACCATCTACAAAGTATCATTCAAAAATTTGATCAACTGATATATGTATATATATATAAGTTCCTGAAGCTTTTTGTAAAAAAACTGATGAAAATAGTAAATTAGCGAATGAACGATTGTATTCATAAATATACCAGTAGCCAAGAATTTATATCGCCGTAAATATCTTCACTTCGATTCCAATTCTCTAATATACGACAGATCAGATAATTGCCAGTCTAAAGCTCGTATATGACTACTGTCGGCGAGATTGGTTCAAAAATTACATCCAATATCCAATAATTAGTTCAGTTATTCACTTCAAAAAAATTGCAAGTTTTGCCAAATTTAATTTCAAAATCTTGATATGGAATAATATTGATTTCTCAGAAAAATGGAAGCTATTCCGGTCACGATGTTCCGCCATTCCGTACGTGCGCAGAACCATCCGCTCCTCTCTATGAATCAACTTCTACCATCCGTGAGTAATTCAATATCCGTTACTATCTCATGAATAATTTTATGCTTCAAATTCAGAGATTTGAATTTAAATTGATAAAACAAAATGATAAGATTGCAGTGATAATTTGGAGAATCTTGATTGGAATGATCTGTATAATTATAATTGCATATACCTTAGTAGCCTTAATTACCATTATAAAATATCTATTCAATTGCACATTGAACAGTTGTTTCAAATTACGTTCTTAACTCAGCTTTAATCGATGGTAGTCTTCCGCTAATTAAAATGTCAGAGTTACTAGTTTAATATAATTTCACGAAAAAAAAATCAAGGACCAAAGATTAGTCCATTCATTTTCATATTCAGAAGCAAAGAAAAGTGATTTCTTAAATATTTTAAGAAAGCGATTCAATATAATTAAATAAACTAAAATCACTATTTTAGGTTATTTAACAGTCGTTATTATGCTGACATATTCACTGATAATTAACTATTCAAATTTGTTATAAAAAATATCAATGATATTGTTATCACGCTATTTTACGTAAAAATGATGACAACTTTTATAAATGATAATTATTATTCACAGTTCAGCACTTATATTACATTAAGGTCACTTCAAATTACAAATGATTTTATTATTGGTTGAGGACCGATTTTTTGTTTTGCATTATTTGGTAAACGTAAAATATAGTTAAATCGTAGGAATAAAAGAGCTTATTTTATCGTTTACTGTTATAAACCACTGAATTGATTTTATGATAATTGTATTCTACAAAAATCTTAGATCGTAAAATGGAAATAACATAAAAATCGACGGCCGCCACAGCGAAGTTATATTTTTAAAAATTATAATACTGCAAAATTAAACAAAAAATGGGACAATAAAAATAAAATCATTTTTGATTTAGAACTTAATTAATTAGAGTTTCAGCAGGACAAATTTACGAAGCAATCGATGAGAACACCAAATCGGCAGGTTCAATTTTTTAATCTCAAATTTTGATAGTCGTTGCTTTCTTGATTTCTTAGATTAAATCTTCGAATATCGCAAGATTTAATTTACTTTTGAGGGTCGTGAGTAAAGATAATAGAGTTAACGATAAGTATTACACAAGCAGATAATTATATTGAAAGTCATTGTTTTCAAAGTTTAATCTAATTGTTGATGATCGTTTTATTAGAGATATTTGATGAAGTTATTTGCATGTTTTGCAGAAAAATCTAATCAGCGTTATATATTAAGTTTTTGTATTTCTAATCATACAATATACTTTTGTATTTGTTTCACCAAATTTAAGGAAAATTTTCAATTTTTGAAGGGAAATAAGTGATACTTTTAGAAATATATTCTTAAGCTATATGTTCATAAATCATTCAAGAAGGACAGAAAGCGATATCAAAAAACTGAAACACAGAAACACTTTATTCGCAAAGCATTTTTTAGTCTGTAGAGATTTTAACTGATAATGATCTTTGTTGTTTTGAATATTTTAAACTGAAAGACGAAATAACTTTTTATTTAATCTTAGCATACATAGGAAGAAGATATTCGCTTCATTTTAAGAGTTTAAGATACAGTTGTCATCAAAACGTGGAAAATTTTTTTCTAATAATTTAATAATAATAATTACTTCTAGGCACTAATCAACACTTATTAAGTCGTAAAATTATAAGCATTTCAGTCTATTTGAAAGTAAATGACAAAAAAAGAACCATGTAGAAAGATCCAATGTTTTCTTTTCCAAAAATTGTAGTTCCACCGGAAATGTTAGAATATCCGTCGCTTCCATCTTACTATGAAAGTGTCACCAAACCGGAGCATCCGTCTATACTTGTAAGCTTCAAACTTTTTTCTATTGATTTCATTCAATATTGATCACAGACTGAAATTTTTACTCAATAACGGAATTAAATAGTACTTTAGGCGATGTCAGTGATTAATCTTTTTCTATCATTTAGTTTTTTTTAATGTTCTGAATCAATCAAATTTGATAAAATCTCTTTGAAAGTTAACAAAATTTAATTTAAAAGTTTCGTAAATTTTTCTAGAAACCATCTCCACAATTACAAGAAATAACAACAATGCGTCTTGCCTATTCCCATCTTCCACAATCAGTAACGGTTCAACCGCATTTGTCAAACAAGTTAACCTTACTAGAGAATGAATCCATTGTCGCACCGATAACGTCGCAATGTTCCGGTCTCGCTAAGGCTAATCTTACACATGGTGTTCGTAAAGTGATCCTTAATCGTATCAAAGGTAAGAAGTATGGATTGAGAATGCGGGCCATCAATCAGGTATGCTCATCCAGTTTGATATTATTGCTTAGCTTTTCTCTTTTGATAGTGAAGCAATTGACCAAAATGTACTTTGATATTTGTTAATCGTTTCAGTGATATTTCCCAAGCGTTTTAAATCTGAAACAATTAATTGCAAATAAAATTAAAAAGTAGTTACGAAACTTTCGACGCAAACTCATTTCTTGGCGTTAGTAATCCAAACTTTTTTCTTACAAATTTTCAATTATTAAATGAAATCTGCATAAAAGGATTTTGCAATTTCTATTCTAGATATTAGAAAAATTGTTGAGAACATCATTTTGTCCAATTCTAGGGTATCTTTGTTCAATTAGTAGCGGAAGGTTCTCCGGCTGCAGCTGCCGGTATCCGATTTGGTGATCAGTTGCTTAATTTAAATGGCAGCGAAGTGCTTGGAATGACCGGGCAAAAAGTTTGTTATCTTCTTTTTATTATATTTTTTCTTGAGATTTATAATATATTAGAAATTAATTTTATCTTATAATAAATCTTATATTTTTAGGTGATGAATATTATGAAGAAATCCAAACATGAAATTATTCTTATGCTCAGAGATAGGTATGAATTATTACTTTGACTTGCAAAAAGTTGTTCTTTTCAAAAAATAGGAAAGAGGAATAATAATTGAAATTTTGGAAATGAAATTCTTTCAAAAGCTTAATGATTTTCAGTAGCATTCAATTTAATAAATGATAATTTTTAAATTTAATATTACAGAGCATTGTTCTTCTTTTCTTCCTCGAATAATTGTTATCTTTTGATAGCTAATTATTTCGAATGATTTTATATTCTACAGATCATCTATTCTGATAAGAATGCCAGATATTTCAAAAAATTTGAGATTTATACTGAGATGAAACTTACTTAATTATTTTTGCATTTTTGTAGCGTTGTTGGCAACATAAAAGGGATGCTATAGGTGCTTAATAGATTTACATATTTAAGGCTAAATATTCGCAATTAAACAACTGTCTCTACAAAACGCCTATTATATAGACTGATTAACAGACTGTTAGTCGTTTTTTACTGTTTTATAGAAAATCCACAAAAACGACTAAGGCATGGAAATACTACTGTTTGAGGAACAAGTAAGTAGTATACAAAAATAGTTCATTCTGATGAAGAATATGCAATGTAGTTGTTATAGAAAGTGTGGGGGATATGAAAATGCAATAACTAGGACTAGCGACCTAATAACTTAGTGAGGCAATGTCGAAAGGATAACTGCTAATGCGATACCTAACTAATTACAGGGCCTCACTTTCAAAACATCAAAAACAGAATCGTTGAAGTTTTCGTTGGGAACAAGAAGCTAACTAGTAATTAATTATGCCTAATTTATTACATGAATATATGACGTTTTGGAAATGTTCGGTGACTTAATCATAATCATAAGATGCGTCCTAAATAATCCCACTGGTCCTGAATTTATAAATTAAAAAGTAGAAGATGCTTAAGTGAATGTTGCTTTTTTATTACAATAAAATTATTCATAATTTGTTTGATCAAATAAGATAGTTTTAAAATTTTTTCAAAAAATATTAGATCAAAAAATATATTTATTAGGAAATTTTAAACCATTTTTGCATTTTATTTTAGACCTTTAGCCAGGACGATAACGTTACACAAAGATGCAGCTGGTTTGTTAGGATTCTCATTTAAAGATAACCTTATCACTGCAGTAATGCAAGAAACAAGCGCCAGTCGCAATGGATTGCTTATCAATCAACGAATTGTTGAAGTTGATGGACGAAATGTTATGGCTTTTAAGGTTATTGATAAAATTCAATTAAGATATAAAAAATTTTAATTTGTTCAAGAAGAATAGGTGATAAAGTCATTACCTTATAAATTTAATGGTGAAAAATGAGCTTTAGCCTGTTATGATTGGCAGGAACAGGCGAATAAACAGAGAATTGTAAATTTTGTATAAAAAAGCTTATAATGATCGGAATTAACGTGTCAGTACAACTGAAATATTAATAATTCCCTTAATATTTTGATTATAGTTAAAAGAGAATATTTTTCTCTTTCTTGTTAACCTGCACTATTTTTGCTGGTTCTCACTTCAGAATAAAGCAATGAAATCGTGCTTGGATGGTGCGCCAATGACTGTTACATTAACGCTTATGCCTGCAGAATTTTATAATGAAATTACAAAAAAGTAGGGTTAAAGTGCATCAAATTTCATTGATTTCAAATTATTTCAAATCCTTTTTTAATCCATTGGAAAATAAAATACAGACTGGATATTTTATTGATATAAATAGTTAGCCATGAAGGAGAGTATGTCTAGATGATTAACACGTGATACGTGATAGGTGTATATCGGTCAAGGGTATGCGTTAGCCTTGATCGATAGAGGCTCGTAAGTGCCAGTCAGTCCTTTCCACTAAATCTACTCTGCGGTAAGAAGATCAATATTTCAAATTACCGGTTTTCCTCTTTCATAGTTGGAAATTTCATTCGATCCTATTTCTCATCTATTTAATGAAACATTTATAAAATACAAAAAGGGGAAACAATGATTATGAAAAGATTAACAAGGACTAATTGAACAATTATCCGATTATTTTTTCAGTTTGAATCGATCATTAATGAAGAAACAGAATCACAGTGTGCCACAATTATGAAATCATTGAAAATCAGCAAGTTTGTGCATGCGCATGCAGCGAGTTACGGCTATATGTGTTTTTCAGTCAAGTCTGCATATCTATTTTACTTGCAAATTTTGGGGATTTTTTTGAACAAATTTTGACCGTATCATTTACTCCTACATGGATTGAGACACGCCCGATCAGATTTGTTAAATATTTCATAAGTTAAAAGTTTCTCGATATTTCGATGTGTTGAAATTTGATCTTGTGAAAAAAAAGAAAAAAAAAGGAATGACCGCCTTCGATGTTGCGAAAACGTTTCCGTGATTTTATATAATTGATACACGGTTCTTAAATCGTAGCTTTTAGTCTTTTTCGCATGCATATTTGCTCTCCATGATTATATTGTCATTAAATGATGTTTATCAGCTGTTTTATTTTGTGTAAAACCACTTCTGTTGTATAAATGGTTCAGCGCCTCGGCCCTTAAATGCTAAAGAACGATACGGCGAAAATTAAAAAGAATGTCGAAAACTTGGAATACACTCAGTTATAGAAATGAATAATGAGTAAATTCAAAATAGGGTATTGAACATATTACGCATGCCTTTGTTCTCTGAAACTTTTCTAAAATAATATTTGCAATAAAAGTGCTGCTCCACTCTCTAACTTCGAAAGTACTAATCGGTAAAGGTATCAACAGCTTCTCGAAATAGCTTTATGATGCCCGTTTGTTCATTTCATGTTTTCCATGAGACACATGTGTATTTAACAGCAGAATGACAATTTATGCAAAAATACATGCAACATAGAATGACATAATCTTTTGCTTTTAATATCAAATAGAAAATATATGGATAAATCACTCACATCAGCAGATCTTATGATGGAATAAAACGATCAGCATTGCATTTTGAGTCATTTCAAATGTTTTAATTTAATCTCAACCAAATCTGAAATTCTTTTTATAATTTACATATTAGAAAATACTTCAAATCGGTTTTACAACATCGTTGCATATTTCATTCATTTCAAATATTATAGGAAAAGAAAAATTTTTTCGTAAATAAGATTATTACACTGTAAATTTCACCAAAGCGATTAGCATACCTAAGTCGTTCTGCTCCATTCAGTGATGCAACAACTCGATTAGCTAATTGTGAAAGTTTGTCTTTCTCTCTAGAAATATCATCATCGTTAAAATTATCATACCAAAAACTACTACTCACTTTAAATTTCGAATAATGAGAATCGCTATAGTATTAGCGATTTTTCTGTTACTATCGAAGGTGTCGTATGTGATGCTTAATATAACAATGTCGCACCCTGTCTGCTTAAGCTTATATACATAACACAGAATTACTATTCTTTTATTAAAAAATAGTAACTTATTACTAACTGATCAATATTTGATGATAACGAAGATATGTCACCTGTGTCTTCACCTTTCTTAGCAACCTGTCGAAAATATTTTCTACGAGTGGAAAATTGCAATTCTAACTTACAGTAAACATTTGAATCGTAATATCAATTTTATAATACAAAGATTTAAATGGAATACCTACATCGGTAGATAAAAATAATCGTACGAAGGCCCAAAATATCGATCTTTAATTTGCCTAAAAAATTGATTGCAGAAAATCTATACTATAAAATTCTTTTTCATCAAAATTTTTTTCCTTCCTCCTACTTTAGCGAAAAGCTTATTTGGCTTCACGATCATTTGCTCTGTTATTTAAAAAAGTTGAAAGAAACAAAAGAAATCAATGATGATCAGTGCAAACTTTGTTTTTTGAGGCTTTTCATTAAATAGTGCCATTTATAACTACAAAATCAGTAATATTCCTAACTTGTTTAGGTGTATAATTAAAGAATTGGGAAAGGCTCTTCTCAACATTGATCAAGAAATTACCGTTATTATGGAACAATTTCAAGCTTCTCTTTGATATCAGGAAAAGAAATACCATTGATACTACAACATTAGGTTTTTCCCGGTAGCAGATAACAAACTTGAATTCATTTCGAAAAAGGCACAATTATATTATAATTGTTAAATGAAAATCTACTGAAAGCTCAAAAAGCAAGCTATATAACTATATGTGAGTATTTATTTTGATTTATTTATTATTATGATATTTGGTTATATGTGAGTTTTTCTCAGAAACCATACAGATATCTATTCTTCTTGAATAGATATCTCGATCGCAGTCAAAATGAAAAAAGCTTTGCTCGACTCTAAAGTTAAATTCTATCTTCAAGTACTAAAATATTTGGTTTTATTATTAAATTTTTGTTTATATTCTCATAATAATTACAATCATACTGTCAACCTCTTAACAATATTATATGAGGAGGGATTACAATTAATATTCGAATATAGATCAAACAGATTATTAAACTAACGGTGATATGACAATTTTATCATCGAGCAAATCGAGACCCTCTGATCGTTTCCCGTAACGCAGCCTCAGAGCAGCATTGATGGCTGACGTAAATTGTTCTAGATCTTTATCTGATCGTTTGGTAAGATCCACTGGCACGCTGCTTTAGTTTTGAATTTTTTATCAAAAGTAAAAAATAAAAAGAGATAGAGTGGAAATCTTGAGAAATTAAAATTAAACCAAATTTCAATTCTAGATTCTAGAGAATTTGTAGCACATCATTTAATTAATTCTATTAGATTAGATTCCTATTCGAGCTCTTCTAAATTAGTGTATTTGCGGAAAATTTTTAAAGCTTTAAAAAGTTCATGTGATTGACTCTGACAATTGTTGCAGTCATTAAAGAGCATATCTTACCAGACAAGAAGTACAGGTAAAAGCAATATGCCAATAAATAAGTAAGTTGTTGTCATTCTATAGCAAACTTCAACTTCACACTTCTGCAGTTCTGAAACGGAAGCTTCAATTGTTTCATAAAGATTTGTAACTTTGGAAAAAAGCGGCATTAATTTAAACCACCCGCTGATACAATCTAATCATTAATATAAAATCAATTCAACAAATTTTTTCAGAGTTTGTTAACATCATTTAACTCTATAAATTCAGATGCAAAAAATAATTTGACTTATATTTCAGCATCAGCGTGATTTTTATAAAATTCATTCGTAACGTTTTATCAATATTCATTGTTCTGTAAATATAAGTCTATTTACAAATTTTTTTCATATTTCTTCAATAATAAATGAGCAGTTAGTGAAAAAGCTATCGATACAAGCAATTACTTAATTAAGATATAAGGGATTTGAAGGAAAGCAAATAATACGAAACGTAAATGAAGATGAAAATTTCTCATTGTCGTTGTGTCAATAACTTTTTGTTTTTCAAGGTAAATTCTTTCATAGCGATGTGAAAATGCTTTATTCACCAGGTAGCTATTAAATTATTGAATCACACAGTCCTGATTTGTTGATAGGTTTGACAGATGAAATCTGCTTTTTGTTGCTCAAACAAAGAAATGTATCTCTAGTTTTTGTAAAAATTCCACTGAGCTATTTTATTTATTTAATTCAATTTTCTGTGAGGTTTTAAGTCTCATTTAAATTTGAAAATTCATTCGAAGCATTTTCGTTATTTTTAAATTAATCAGTGAAATGCTATTACATAAAATACTTAAAAGAACATTTTAGAACGTCTTTATTTAGTTTACTTATTACTAAAACTGCATCATATACATACTCACTTTATTTCCAGCTAATAATAAAAGAACGAAAAGGAAAATGTGACATGGTCGGTTATTGCAAATTGCAGCATCTTGCAGAATGAATTAACAATGCAGAGATTTCAAATAGTTATTTAATTGCAAACTATATGTTCTATGAAATTTATGAAAAGACCGAGAATTTTCTAATCCATTTTTCCAGGGAATCATTCTTGCAACTAAGATAAAAAGCGAGAGAGAATTTTGAATACATAAAAAAAGAGGATGACAGTAAAATTTATGAAATTTATTTGAGTCTGAAAATTGTAAATGAGAGTGAAATGCATTTATTGTCATTATTTGTTGAAATTTCATGAAATAACACATAAAGTTGAAAAATAAGGGCACTTAGTTCATTTAAAGATAACAATTTCATCATGCAACTCATTTAACTAATGCAAATGATTTTGTATGCTTTTAACTGGAATAACCATTTTAGTTGGATCCATTTACCGGAGGAACAAAATATCCTTTTTCCTTATGAAATTATGTTTGATAACTAAATAATACTTTTTTCTTATTAATGATGAAAATTACGAACCAAGAAATATGCCATTTGAGGAAGTCAATAATTTCAATTGCTCTTCTATCCAAAACGACTCAAGCAGTTGAAATCTTTAATGGGAACTTGTAACTTGTGAATGATCAAAGTACGAAGAAGCAGTGACTAAGAGTAATAATAGCTTACGAGATTGGAAAGCAAAAAGTATCAGTTTAAAATAACTTAAACAGTTTTAACTTTCAATTATTTCTAGATAGAAGTTTTGGAAAATTGTAAAGTAAAAGTAAGTTAAATAGAGAACACGTACAACCTCTTTCTTTAAGTGATACTTGAATGTCAAGTAAATGTGTTGTTTTAAAAAGTTAGAGATTTAAAAAAATTTCTTGTAAAGTGATCTTTCGAGAAAAGAAACAGGCTGAGTGAAATAAAAAAATAGCATTACAAAAGTATTCCCTAATCACTCCCACATTTTGTAAGAATTGTTGTTATTCAATGAATAGAATATTTTTTGGATTTTCATTAAAATATAATCTCATTATTCAGCATAAGTGAAATATTACATAAGTAAATACACAACGAGAGAAGTTTTATTTTTTTTCTTCGGAATATCGAATTTCACTTTAATTGTCGAAAATTCAAACTAAAAACAAATTAAATAGGTGATAGTCATTTTTATGGCTAATCTAAACTTGTAAAAATGCTTACATCCTAAACTTTTTTGTCAAACACTGAAAGTGATAGCATGAAATTAAGAGCTAGATTATCGGCTCGAAAATCTCATATGGAACTTTTTTAACATAGTGGAGAAAAATACATGGAAATACAAAACTTTCTACTTTTTTGGCGTTTCAATGAAATAACTTGAACACTTTTGACGGAAGAAGCGCATCATTTTAAAGTAAGCTTTGAAAGTTCTTATTGAAAAAGTTCATTAGACTTCAGCAAATTATATTTTCTGCTCACCTTGTAATTTTCAATACCTTATAATTTTAATCTTGTTTGAAAGATATAAGGGTAGAATCGTTTAATTGATATAAATTGAATGAAATCTACGTCTCATTCATAAACTTCATAGATTAATCATTAATTTCAGAAATATAAAACACTTAATAAATAGAAGTTGCGATAAGAAAAGGTTATATTAAGGAGAAATTTTGCATCACTTGAAATAAGAAAAATCAAAATTATCTCACTTCATATCTTATCACTTTTTTATTCATAAAGTTTGAGTTTCGATTCATGGAAAAACCTTACGACTCCTAAAATTCAAGCAAAAAAATCTTTAAAGTAAAATATTTTCAAAATGACCATCAAAATTACTTAAAATCTGAAATTTATAAGAATCCATGTAGTAAAAAATTTTTGTTAAATATTCAATAAAAAATAGGTGAAAATAGATGAAGGCAAACTCATAACGAGGAAATTAAGAGGTAGGAACGAAATTAAATGATATCAATAAATCTAATAATAAATAGTAGGCTATATTTTTTTCAAAAAATTGTGTTTTGAGCAAAATTGGTAAATTCAAATTATTTCTCTATAAAATACCAGATGTTTGGTTGAACTTTGACATTTGATTATGAAGCTTTTTTATTTGATTTTCGGAAGTTCAAAAAACAATGAACGTTTGATCAAGGGAAGTTTATTTATTTCCCATAGTTGAGGTTTAATAGTTATGAATTAGAATAAGCATATCACAGAGCTGTTTCTCTTTAAGAAAATATTTCATCATTATTCAGAATCAGAATAGTTCAAGCAATAAAAAACAGTAAGAATAAGTTGTAATAATTCTCGATCGGACAGATGACATTTCAAGAATTTTCACCATTACTCTTAGTCCAGTAATTATGTTTGATAGAAGTTATTATGGACAAATAAATTCAAAATTTATGTTATAAGTTTTTTATAATGAGAGATAAGTGGAAATTTCATTAAGTCTGAATATAATTGAAGAAAGCTGGAATTTTTTGAATTGACAAATTATTTGCTATCAATAAGTAAGTTAATAGTTCATAAGAATTAGTTCGACTTCCTATACATTTCCTACCAATTGTGAAGATTTTCATTTAGTGGCATTGCTCATTAAAATTTGAGAGTAACTTTCTTTCAAGAAGAAAAATTCTGTAAGCAGGGAAGAGGGACTCAAATTTCACATAATTGTGTTTTTTGTATTTCTCAGAACTCTTTTCATTCATTAATTTAGTTTTCCTCTAGCCTTTCCACTAATTATTTGAAGCAATTGCTCTCTATCATCATACTGCTAAATTAACATTTTCTTATTTTCGTGGACTATTGCAATCAAACATTCTGAGGACTTTATTTTTTCAAATATTTTCAAAATTCAAATTTAATTATATCATCCATATATGACTGAATTTTGATAAACTACCGCTCTTGAATTACACAATCCGATTGGCTTTTCAAGGGTTGGAATATGATGTCAATCCATTTATCTTGAACTCGATCGATTGTAATATGATTTAATTTTAAACGAAGACAAAAAAAATGCCAAAACCTCCAAATATGAATTACAGTACGGCTGTCTGAAGTGTATTTTGTGAGAAGAAAAGCCCATACTAAAGTCAGAAAATTCCGGAATTCATTAAAAATTCGACCTTTTGCATCGTTACAGAATTTTTCGACAAATTACTCCTAAAGCATAAATTATTTCGAAAGTTTTTGAAGATTAGGATGCATGATCATTTTAATGTTTCATTTTCCAATTCAACTTCTATTTTTTCATATTAGTATTCATTTGAAATAATTAATTAATTAACACTTTTCATGTTAAGCGGAAAGAATTTTATGATATGTTTGTAACAAGCGACAAATAAGATATTCATTTTACTGGGCTGACAGAAAATGATTATCAGTTAATCACTAACGAAATGTCCTTCAGAATAACTTTTGTTATTAATTCAAACAAATTCAATATAAAATTGAGAATTTCAAGTCCAAACATTATTCTCACAACCGAGAAAGGTAAAAATTAATCCTCTTATTATATCATCTTCAATGAAATTACGTATTAATCTTACACTTTTCACTTCGAATTTCGAAATATTATCCGCCGATGGGCAAAACTTCTCTTCATTCCTTATTCATGATTGTTATTTTATTGTCTATTATTAGATATTTATCACTGAAATCCAGAAAAGGAAAAATTATAACAGTATTAGTCAAAAATCAAAAATGAATTCCGAATGGAACGGAACAATGACATTTGTCGAAATAGGCCATGACGCTCGCTTCCTTGGAAATAATTTGATATGAACGGTAAAAAAAATATGTATGGACTGTTAAAAAGATAAGGAAGGGAGAAAGAGAGAGTGACACTATGCAAAAAAATATGTATGGACTGTTAAAAAGATAAGGAAGGGAGAAAGAGAGAGTGACACTGTGCAAAAAAATATTATGACTCGATAGTATCATTTCTTATATTGAAATCTCCTCTATTATATTTTTGTTGAAAACCCAGTCTGCAAGCAGTTACTGAATAATTAAATATTAATGTCCAATGTTCAAATGCTTAAATCTTTGATATTTAAAAATATGAGTAAATTCATAAGTAAAATCGACAAAAGAGAAGCTTTCGGAAATTGCAGCGAGTAAATAATAACAGTAAATTATAAACACATTAATGCACGTGTTCTATTGAGAAAACCCAACTGCAAAAGGAAGCATATCAACTTTACAATTTTTGCTTGACATTTTTATGCTACGCAAAACCTGATCCTGAAATATTTAGCTATAAAAATACAAGAATATATGATTTAATCACATTTAAAATTCTAAGAAACTGAATTGCTGAATCCTGAACAATAATAGCACTTTATTTCCACTATTAACCTTAAAGACTTAGTCTCTTCCTTGTGCTCACCATATTTCTGCAAACCAAGGCGGAAATAGGATATACATTAGGAAGAGACTAAGGTTAATAGTGGAAATAAAATAAAATGAAGATCAATAGAAAACTGTCATGAAGTTGTTGCGTAAACAAGAATCAATAGGTTACACATGCATTTTCTAATTCTAGTAATTCACATTTCCGACACATTCCTAATGTTTGGATAAAAAAACTGTAAACACATTCTTTCTATATTTATATCAAAGCAAAAAAGGCAATACGAGCGGACTTTTTTCTATTTTAACCCAAATATGTTATTCTTAGAAGTAAAAACATGTGGATTCGTATCAAATTTCATAGGACTGCAAACATACGGGTATTAATTGTTATATTAATAATTATTAAACTGAAATAGAGATGTTATCTATGTATTAAAAATCATAGAAATTCCATTTACTGTAAAAAACATAGATATACTTCAATAAATTAAAACTCTGAAGATGATAAAAAAACTATCAATTATTCCACTGTCTTTCTGATCTTTTTCTTTAAATTTTCAACATCAATAGGAGTTTCATCAGTTCTTTTATAGCTAGTTTTAGGTCTTGCTTTTTCTTCTGGAGGTGTAAATTCTGATGCACGTTGCTTCTTACGTTCAGCTGTTTTCTCCATCTAAATAACCAAAGTAAATCTTTCACTTTCTAGCACAATGCAGTGCTACTTTAAGTTTCAAAAATGAAGAAAGTCTATAGAAATCGACAAGAAGTATATCAGATCTGAGCATATAGTAATAAAATTACTTGTTTTGTGCGTTTCTCGTCCCGTTTTTTCATTTGCTTTGTCCGTTCACTTAAGAAATATTCTCCACTTTCAAGCTGCTTATCAATCTAAAGTTCAATTTTTAGTGTTATTAGCGAAGAAAAATGTCGACGATGAACTCTCAACCAGACAATTAATTATGATATTGCTCTTAAAATTGGTCAGGCAATGAATATCCTCCATTACATTGCATTAATCAGATAATAAAACAAAATTACCTTGCTCATAACAGGTGGAGGAGGAAACGGAGTGTATTCAGCTTTTTTCTTCCACCGTGCAGCTTTCTTCTTCTTTGCTAGATTTGTTGATTGAGAAGGTTGTACCTGCAAAAAATTTTCTCGATATTAATAATAAAAAAAGAAATAGTAAACCTCTAAATTTATATTAAATCTTATAACACAAAAATCAAGTATTCGAAAATTCATACCTTCTTTTTGAATTTGGGTAAAAAGCGATCCCATTTTTCATTTTTCAGATTTTCATCTTTCATTAATTCACGTTTAATCATTAATGTTTTGATGTTATAAATAGGGTGTATGTTATTCATACAATCTTCTACTATCGTTCTAACATGTTTCAATCCCTAAAAGCATATAACAAATAATTGATCATACTTATACAAAATATGCTTTTTGTAATCATAATTATATTATTGAAATTAAAAGATCGAGAGCATTCATTAGCAGAAAAATTTATTAGCCATTAAATCACAGAATTACTTGATGCTCAGAGTGACTCTCGACAAGTTGTTCTTAGCAATTACATTGGTAGTATAACCTAAGTCTGGCAACACAGTATCTTAATTTTTTTGAAATTGACCATGTAGATGAATTTGATAATTACTTGTCATTAAAATATTGTGCGCAAAATCATCAGTGAGCAAAGAAATTAGAAATATGAAAAGTGATGAGAAAGAGAAAGATTAAAAAACAAACTTCATACGGGCCAACAGCTGCCACTGTACCTCCTTGAACCATAATATAGCACTTAGTAAGCAGTTCAATTGCTTTCAGTGTTGCTCCTTCGTTACCGATCAATCTTGCACGACGTTTAACAAATCGCTCCTTATTTGGTACCATTGAACTGATTTTAATAATTTCACTTGCAGTATCATCTTGAAGAACTCTTATTGCTTGTTCATATGGCACACTTCTTGCAATCAACTTTAAGGCATCACGAGCCTAAAAATTCCTGAATGTTCGAACCATAATCAAGTCGTAATCACTAATGAATAATCAATCAAGTCAGTGACATAATGAATTATACCTTTATTATAATATATGGATCCCACGTTTTTCTAGTCGTCTTGACGAGCATTGTTCCTTCCAATACATCCAAATCGACTTTTAAAAAATGCTCCTCGAAAGCTTTTTGTACCAATAGCCAACATTCCCTTAAATGGTAGTACATTGTCATCAACAAAACAGAACTCAATAAACATTTTTTTGCTAAAAGAAAGTAAAAGTAATTCTAAGAATGTATTTTACTAGTTTACTTCTCAGTTAGTATTAAAATACTAAATTATGAGGTTATGGTTTTCACAACTCGTAAATACACAATAAAAGACCCCATTTAATGGATTAAAGATTGAGAAGTGCTACTTTAAATTCAACTGAACCAAAACAGCAAACCTTATATATTTCTCGCGATACTTTGGAAAGAGAATAGCAAATGAAGATTCGCAGATTAGCCCGTTGGGATTATCCTCTTTTGAAAATGTCGAAATGTCCCACCATTTCGGATCTTTCCCAGCAATCAGGATCCTCGATGTTGATGCACCTTCCCTAGCTTTTTCCGCTTCAGTCATGAGGATTGTACAGATATCGATGAAATTCTATATAAACTGAAGAAAAATAGATTAAAGCTTTAACAGGATGTAATCACTCAGAAATTATCAGAAACAACGCTCAAATTCAAGTGCCGAAACCAAAAAAGATGATACTCATTGAAGCTAAGGCCCGTGCGTTCTTTAAGAGATAGATCACACGCATAATTGCACACTGTCGTCTTTTCATTTCAGAACGAGTGGTACAGCGAGTGCGTGGCGTTTCACACGAGTCGTTTGCAGTCCTATTCTGCCGCCATTCGGGAGCGGTGGTTCCGAGGATCTCGATAGTGGACGCTCTCTTATGGCTTTCTACGATGGTTTATTTATCCTCAACTGCCGTAATATGCCATTACAAGCGATAGACAGTTACAAAAATTATGGGACTCGTAATAAGTATACTTTTTTCAGGAATTGTGCTGATTTTATCATTGCGATGGCTGTACCACCAAGATTTCCCGGCATGTTCCCAGCTTATGGTGTTCAAATTCCACAAATGACACCAATGAGTAAGTTTTTGAAACATATGAATCAGTTTTAAGAGCGTTCTCATAGACACTGATCATCGTGATAAATGGTTATTGTGTTATTTTCAGCTTTGATATTTTCTAACATGGAGTACCTAGTCATAAAAACAGTTGAGAAGAATGACACACTTTTTAGATTTTTTTAGAGTTAGATTGCTCTTAGCTTATGCTTGGCATCAGCACATCCATTTTTTTATCTCCTTTCCTAGAATTAGCAGTAATTCTGCTAGTATATTCTGTCACTTGTCTATAATTTACTCTCTACCCATCCGTCTAAATTACTACTCAAAGTATCTATCATCCTGAGTCGAAGTTTTTTTTAGTATCTTCCTTGCTATGATAGCAATTTAATTACTACAAGTAATTCACTAATTCAGATTAAAATTTTGTTGTACTTAAGTGAATTTGTTTTATTTCAAATTAATGTTTCAGTGCCTTTTCCGAATCCCTATTTCATGCCTAATCCTATAATGGCTGCAGCTGCTGCACAGCGGATGGCTGCTCCACCCGCACCACAACCCAAGGTATTATTTATTTTTTGATGCTGAAAAAGGATGGAGAAGAACATAGTGCACATTTATTATTGGTTTTTTCTTATATAAATCAAATGGATTTTTATTTCAGCCTCCAGAAAAACCACCCGTTACTACAGTTTTCGTTGGTAATATAAACGATAAATGTGGCAATGAACTCATACGAGCTATTTTAACAGTACATATGCTTTATAATGATTGCTTAGTGTATGAATAATGTATGATCAGTTTGAGCGGTAAGAGCAAATGTAGAAGAGAGTGAATATTCGACAATTTAGAATGCTGATGATGCAGCACATTTCAAGTGACAAGCATTGATTTCGAAAATCACTGTATTACAAAGCCTGGTTTTAACTTATTCCAGTTCATTATGGCATACTAGAAATATTTAATCTTCGAAATATTGAAGGAATGTGGTGCAGTCGCAACATGGAAGCGTATTCAAGGTTCAAATGGAAAATTTCAAGCATTTGGTTTTTGTGAATTTGAGAGTCCATTTGGTACAATGCGAGCTTTACGAATTTTGCATGATTATCCACTCGCCGAGAAAAAATTAGTAGTCAAAGTTAGTTTTTAATATAGAAGTAAAGATTTGTGCATAAAAGCATAGCATACGAAATACAAAAAGCAAGGAAAAACAGATACGGCGAACGGGTCTAGTCAGAGTAATTCGGAATAGGACTATAAGTAAAAAAAGTAGTTTGTTGCTTCAGAAAGTTTTTGTATATTCCGTTTTGAATCATGTCGGATTTTTTTCTTTTTTTGAAATTCGGTTTCCGTGTTGTGTAGGTATAATTTCTAGATTGATGATAAAACACGAACAATGGTCAAAGATTATGTTGCCAGAAAACGAATGGAGAAAAATTTGCCGCCTGAAACTTTAGCATCTGATGAAATGCCAGCAGATGAAGATAATATTGCTGACGATGAAGAAATTCGACAAAAAATTCAAACACTGATTGAAAAGGATGCACCAGATTTGATGCCCATAGAAGGTTATATTGCTTTTGACTAATGAAAATCAAAAAATACTGTGTCATAGTTTTACTATCAAGTTCATTTTAAATTCTTTAAATGTTGATAGGCTTTACATTTTCTTTTTGTTTCAAGATAAACTGAAATAATATTTGAACTTAACAAAAATACAGTGGCAAACTGATTTTCTAACTACAAAAGATACATTACAGATGGCGAATTGGCAGAGAAAGCTCGGTCTCCAGCTTTGGAGAAGGGAAAGGTAAGCTATTTAATGAATGAAATATTCGTATAGTATTTATTTCTAATTCGTTTTCATTGATTTTCTGTTTAATATATGATTTAATAATGTTCTTTTACCAATGGAAAATAAATCAGTTTCAAAATTGTAATTTTCAGGATCGAGCACGTGATCGAAGTGTTGAAAAACGGAAGGAAAGAAAGGTGGGTAATGTTTTTTCCTTTCATACAATATTTTTCATTTTCTAAGCAGAGATTTATAATATGTAATTTGAAAAATGTCTGGAATGTAATAGTTGGAATATAATAATTAAAATAGTACACACAAGTAGAGGTGTGTATTTTGATGAAATCTATATAGGCTAAACGCATATTGTTGGGATAACGAAAGTACGCATTTTGGCAACGAGTAAGTTCCATATTTTCCATTTTCCTTTATTTTCTCACAGCAACTAATCTCTTTGCTCCCAAATCAAAGAACCAGTTCAAAATCTGAGCATAAAAAATTCATAAGCAAGGCTTTAACAGCAACGGTGAATGCATATCACATGTTTGAAAAATGTCATTCTGTTTGCTTGGAAAGCTCCTTGTGTGTGCGTCAGTATTTGTTTTTTTCTTCTCGTGTTAAACATATATCTCACGAAACTTGCAAATATTTCATTTTTTAACAAAAAATTTTATATTCAACTGATTAACTAAATGTCCTTGCTTTTTAAAACTAACTAGCATTCCAATTTTATTAATTTGTTCAGATTAAGATGGTTTTATATTCCACCTACTTGTTTTCATCATTTTAAACAGTCCATCTGTCAGTGTTCATTCGAAAATTCTTTAAAACCATTCTCTTGTTATCCGTTCAGCCAGTTGTTTTAGGGCCATGCCAAATAGTATGAAGACTGTTATCCGTCGCCTATTTTTCCAAAAAAGTTAAAAATATCGTTTGCGAAACAAGCGAGATGCTTTATGACTTGAGAACTAATCAGTCTCATCTTACTTTGTGAAAAAACTTAGCATGAAATTATCGATTTTAGTGATAAAATGAAATTATTGCTATAGCTTTTGCTAATATGCATAAAACATTTAATATTACAAATTTTATTTTTTTCGTTTTTTGATGAAAATAGTGTTATATTGTTAGATTGAATATTATTTTGAGCGTGCAAAGGATGTCAACAGTAACTGATTCTTAGATCATAAATATTATCTTTTATGATAGGAAGGTGTTTTTTTAGTAGACGACCACGTTCATTAATGGATCTTCAAACGATCATTAAATAATTTGTTAGAAATTTAAGCGCTTTCTGAATCAATTAATACTAGCTTAGGTCACTTGCACTTTGAAATAGGTGCCTCAGACGATAAAAACAGATGAAAATTTGGTTAATTTTTATCAGTTTGCGCTGAGTCCTACAACGAGATTGAAAACATTTTTCATTGGGTTTTCCTTATTATTCTCCTGAATGCTTACTTCAGAAATGTTCGTCTATATTTTTAGACATGTTTTTAGATCATTATTTTAGGATAGTTTGATATGTACTTTGCTTTCGCATTTTTTAAATTTCGTTTACTTCAGATAAAACACAGTGTAGTAGGTCAAGCACAGAAAGTTGTAATGGAGGAAGGATAATTTGATCGAAATGGGAATTACTTCCTGAAAAACGAATACACGATCTTAAATACAGTCGCCAATTTTGAAATTGCCCTTATTAGGTTGGAAAGTACGCAAAATATTGCATTTTCTGGCTTTTTTGATGAGTTTCCCCAAACCAGTCAGGATTTTGTATACTGAGATTTTGAAGAGGTTAGTCGATTGCGAATTTTGTAACGCACACCGTTTCCCGTTGCAATTTATTGTGCTAATGAACGGCACATCCTCTTTCACTTTATAATGGTATTGTGCGCTTAGTAGTTTAATTATGAACTAGACAAAGATGTTTTTTATAGGTTCGCATATTGTACTTGTCCTTGAACTCGAGGCTTATTTGTTTACTTGCATGCTGTTCTTTTAATTTCCATAACAGCGCACGATGTCCTGATTTTTACACTTTATTTCTGTTTTTTAAAAAATATTTACTGTAGCTTGCATGGAATTTATGGGGCGCACTCTGTATATATGTTTTTATTTTTGAAATGAAGAGAACAAAAGAATTATAGTGATTTTGCTTATAATATTACAGATTTGTACAACTTCGCAGCAAAAAAATTGTCGCGCTGGTAAGTGTAAATGTTGCTGTTTTAAGTAACTCTATCTTGCCCGCTGAAAACCATCATATTTTTATTGAGTTTAATTATTTATATGTCACATTAATATGTTTCACTTGCTTAGAGGAATTAATGAATTGATAGGTTTATTATTTTAACTGTATTATTCAATTGACGTGGTTTGGTTAATTTTGTCAGGTGCAGAAGGAGGTATATAGAGCCGGTCAATCCGAATTGATCTGTTCATGCTGTGGCAAAAGGATGCCATAGCCCTAAAAGTTTCTATCATCATTCTAAAAGTCAATTTGACTGCACAACAGTGGTGTTTTCAGGCATGAAAGACACATTATTCGTCAGTTTTTAGTTACTCCATCGATGATATGTTCACTGAATTAAAAAAAGGAAATAGTGATCTTGTTTTATTTCGATGTGAAAAAGGCGGAGCCTTATACAAAAAATAATCCAACACCATTTATTTGTTTGCTCGGTGAATATTAGAACGGTGCCATTACTTTTCTATTGTAGTGATTAGCCATTCTCAAGTGCATGAGAATCCATTTAAATTATTAGATTGATGGCGATATTTTTCCTCTCATCCTATCTTTTCAATGATGGAGTGAATGAAATTTCTTTTTCACTTTAACATTTGTTAGTGCCATCACTCTTCACCATTGATAGTAGCACTACTCACAAAAGCTAACGAAGGGATTTAGATGAAATTTTTGCTTTGCAGTTGAAGATGATGAAATCAAGAAATATTGGTACAACAAAGAATGGTACTAGCCATTCCTTTAAACCCTTCTGTTTTTGTTCACCAATTTCGTAGCAGAAATTGCAGGCTATGATTGAATTCAACAATAATTTCTGACCAATTCTTATAATGATTCAATGATAATATGGAATTAGATATAGTGTTTGCAGTTGAAGGCAGATTGCTTTTAATAAAGTTTTTAGGGACATTTTCAAATGTTGGTAAGAATGAATTAGTCAGGGATCTGTTGTGCGAGATTAACTGCCTTCCTTGATATTCATTAAAATATTTCTTCGCTAAAATGAAGAAATAAAATTTCTATTTTAAGATTAATAAAAAAATTATAGTATTACTTTCTATTGCTTAATTGATTGTTTTTTGTGAGGAACAACTGTAATATCTGGGAAGTAGTAATCATTTAAAGACTCATTTTCATTGTTTTACAGAATTAGTTGTATTTGGAGAAGGTAAGTTATCTTGTTGCATGCGTCTTTGTCCAGCCTAAGTTATGATGAAATAGACACATAGTGCAGATAGTATACTGGGAGCGCAAAAATATGAAATTGTGAGATAGAATGCATAGCATAAAAATAACTGGTATTATGTTTTCTGTTTGTCGGCGAATTAACTAATGTGGAATGTTTTCAGGACGATGACAAATATAACAACCGACACCGAATACGTTCACGCTCTCGTTCAGATAGTCGGAGCAGACATAAATCTCGCAAAAGGTCTCGGAGTGATAGTGAACGAAGTGATGTCAAAAAGTATATTTCTTTATATATTCGAAACAATTTAAGTGTCAAAAATTTTTAACGTATAATAATAATGGATAAGTCAGTGTTTATAGTACCGGCGCAAACAATTGAATTATATCTTTATATTCCATTTATTTCTAGAGTAATTTTTTCATTATTTAAAAAACATGAGTGAAGTTGAATAGTCTCAGTTGAATAAAATTAAGTGGTAGTTTTTTTTTTTTAATTTTTGCGCGTTTTTTCGTTTTTTAACGTCTTAAAATTATAATCCGAAAATTTAGGTCATATTATCGTTCATCAAGCAGAAGTAGTGCATCAAGTCGAAGTAGTAGCAGTTCGTCTTCGGAGAGTAGTTTTTCAAATCGCTCTGGAAGTCATACACGAAAAGCATTCAGATCTCAGTCACCCAGCAGGTAATTTTGCTATGTTTATACATTATAATTTGTAGATACTGCTTCATTTTTTTACGGTGATTAATTTTCAGAGATCGAGATTCAGAAGATAGTGATGAACAGAAAGAAAGAAGAGCTTTGCGTAAACAGGTTGCGCTTGTTTTAATTTTCGTATTATTTTAAAATTGTCGTTTCCAAAATTTTATAATATTTTAGATAGAAGTAGTTTGAAGTAGTTGAAACTATTAAGAGGTTTAAAGCTACTGCAGTGCACGAATTTTATAATTATGAAATTTAAAAGAAGTCCTTTCAGATTCGTGAAAAGGAAATAGCTTATGCTGACAGGCTGCGTAAATGGGAAGCTCGTGAAAGAAGACAGGCGAAATTGTATGAGCGGGATGAGCAACGAGAGAAGCAACGTAAGCGCGATATGCAAAAAGAAGCGAAAAAATTGAAGCACTTTCTAGAAGATTATGATGACGAACGCATGGATCAGAAGTATTACAAGTAATTATTTCTATTTTAAATAGATATTTTGATATTTTATTGCTCGTGTCTCGGATTATTTATCCGTTCATTGTGGTGCATTTTATACAGTGGATAAGGCAGCGTGTGAAACTAATAGAAAAATCATAATGCATTTGTTAGGGCATTCAATTTAATTATGTATTCTTTTGTTTTGATATCTTGATTTTTTTGTATTGTGAAGCGTTTAAGGAAATAATGTTTTCTGATTGCTGAAGTTTCTGAGATTTTTTTAACGCGATTTATTTGCAGAAGTTCTTCATTATTTCAACGTCGACGTGATTTTGAACGTGAACGTGAAGCAGATGCTAAAGATCGGCAACGTGAACAGCAAGAAATTGAGGAACTTAAAAAACAAATTTTGGCTGAAAATGCAAATGTTGAAAATCCGGATGAGGAAGCCAGGAAACGACATGAGGAACAGGTTGCTTGATCCCTAAGTTTCATGTGCTTTTTTTTCAAAAAATTTCCTGAGATCGAACATGTTTAGGAAGAGGCTCTATTACGGAAACTACGAGCAGATTCTGGAAGTCCAAATCCACATCGTCCCTTGGGTCAGAAGCCATTGCCATCTGAACCAGAAAAAGACGAAGAAAGTGAAGAATCTGAAAGCGATTCTGAAAGTGAAGGAAGTGCTGAGGAGGCTGTCAAAGTGGAGAAACCTGAGAAGCGAAGTAGTTGGAAAGCTGGTATAATATCCATAATATTAATCTCATGTTTGACGTCATATTCGCTCTTTATTAGAACATGATTTACCATAACGGATGTATAATATTGATTTTTAAATTATGTATCCCTTAAAGCAAAGATTTTAATAATCACCCTATTCTGTAAACTTAGTAACCAAGTGTCACAATTTTATAGTGGCGTCCGAAGGCACTCCTGTTGCGAATTCACCAATAGTGAGCGCTCCATCACCTTCTATTATGTCGTCTTCGCTTGCAAGCCCTGCAATTGTACGCACTGATGTTATCACACCTGCTCGGCCGTCAACTAGTTCACACTTAAATGGAGTGTTTGGTTTCGAAGAAAATGATGAAGACGCAGCATTTCGGAAAAAGAAGTTGAAACCATTTGAAATAACTGAAGAGGTAGTTAGATTTTCAGCAATCGACTATGTCATTTCTTGCATATCAATTTTCTCAATACTGATAAATTTATATTCAGGATCGCATCCAAGCGATGACATCAGAAGAACGTAAACAGATGATCAAGGATTTAATAGATCGCATTCCAACTGCTAAAAATGATTTGTTTGCTTTTCCGATCAACTGGAACTATGTCGATAAGTCTCTGGTCGAACAACGAGTAAATATTATTGTCGAAGTTGAAATTCGTAAAATCTTAAATTCTTCAGGCTATTTTTTGTTTCCATTCGCTTTTCTCTTATTTTTCATTCCATTTTTAGGTTAAACCGTGGGTTTCAAAGAAAATAACGGATTATATCGGAGAAGAAGAAGCTTCATTAGTTGATTTTGTTTGTGAAAAAGTGACATCTAAGACCGATCCGCAGAAAATTCTTTCTGATATTGCTATGGTAACGTTTTCGGGAGTATTTTATATCGGGGAAATTTTTGTTTAAATTGATGGAACGTGCTTATTACTGCAGGCCTAAGTGCACTAGTCACTGGCATACTTTCTCATATAACAGCGATCTTTTTATTGTATTTTTGTATTTTTTATTAATTTTGGAATGAAAGGTATGCTGATTACTTGGACGCTTAGTTATGTTTCTGTTAATTCTTGTAGGTTCTGGATGATGAAGCAGAGGTATTCGTTGTAAAAATGTGGAGACTGCTGATTTATGAATCCGAAGCAAAAAAATTAGGTTTGTCAAGGAAAGTATAAGATATACGTTCTTATGCACTGGTGATTTTTATCAATGATGTTATTTTGGTGCTTTTATTGCTTAGTTTATATTGTATCTATCACGTTGTAGTAAAACGGTTACTTTCAAATGTCTCGTGAATTGCTATTATGATGTATTTTGTTTGTAGTCAGTTTGCAAGCACTTTTATTGTAATTTCATCATTCGTAGATTAATACTATTTTTATGTCAAAAAGACTGTTTCATATTTTTATCATGAGTTATAATAGTAGTTGCATGCCTGTATTCTTCCTCCAAACTATATACTTATTTATTTAGATGAAAATCGATTAGTTTTATGTTCAAATAACTTAGCTTCGGCAAAGTTATGTTTGACATATTTAATTTTAAGTATTATTTACGTTATTTATGGTCATTTTAATCCTAATTTTGTTCCGATTTCCAACTTTTTTTGAAAATTTAATTTATCATTTTTGAACGGTACATGTTCGTGTACTATGAGTTCGAATATAGACGAGTATATCTGAGCTATGTGACACTCCTCCATCAACTTTATACCTTCACATTCTAAATGATGTAAGAGTAAAGTTTGCGCACGAAAGTTGCCGAATAAAAATGTGCAGAAAGAGGGCTTTTAAAACAGGAAGAAATTGTTTGAAGCAATGGAATAGATTTGCAGAACTTTTGGTAACTTTACCCAATTGCAAGTGGAAGAATGTTTTTATCGTGAAATTCTTCAGTAAACTTCTCTTAAATTCACGTCTATGTTATATTGCTTTGGGAGCGTTGCAGTGAGTGGTTTTGTGATGGTGATCTGGATCAAATAGTGACAGCAGTGATCACGAAGTTCTTTTTTTTTTATAAGTTTTTCATTGTTGAGGAATACTTGCTTAGTCCCTGATAATTTTATTGCAGGAAGTAATTAAGTAAGTAATTAGGTAAGCGAAGAAGAATTGCTGGAAATATGCAGTTTGAAGGAAATCCGAGAAGTATCCCGAAGCTTCTAATCCAAAATGCCCGTCGGACAATTCACAGAGTTGGGTTAAATTAAATTCAAAAAATGTTATTGTACTGAGAAATTCTTTGAAACCTTTTGTTCTCAAATTTAGGATCCGAAAAAGATGGAAGATCTAAATTTACAAATGTATTTGGAGGCACCAATGGAGGATATCACATTGCTTGAATTTCAAGAGTTGGCCATTAATAGATTGAGGGTGTTGAAAACTGTCGAACAAGTAAAAGGTCGTTTCCCACGTGGAACGGAAGCAATAAATGATGAGTTATCAAAGGTAAGCGAGCACCTTTTGCCAGAAAATTAGCCATTGACATTACTTAATTTTTGCTGTTTGATTGTTTTATTAGTCCAGTACTTTTATAATGTCTAAAGATATCGATCATGGCTTCTAAAAATTTATTCAGCGGTGAGGGCGGTCTGACTCAAATGATTATGATTAAATTTTAGTCCTTTAAAAATAATTTAATATCTTTCAGCAACTGATGAAAATGATGCCAATAGCATGTGGTTGTTGCGCATTCGAGGAACTGGAAAAGGAAAGAAGACGTGATGTTATATCTCACTTCATTCTTCGACTTGCATTTTGTCAAACTCCTGAACAAACCAAATGGTTTATCCAGCAGGAAGTGGACTTGTTTAAATTTCGCTTTCAAATTGTGCGTTTTCTGCAATTTTTATTTGAAAGGAATATGTGTAAAAACATCGCTTAACTTATTAAATAGTTAAAAATATTATATAAAATATCAAGTGATTTTTTTCGAATATCATAATTTACTTTCAAAACTGTTCAAGATCTCCAAAAATTGTGATGCAGTAACTCAATTTCTACAAGCCAACAATTTTGATGCTCAACTGGTTACAGATGCTGAAAAAGAAAATCTTAAAGAAGAACTTTCAAACGCTTGTTTTATACCGCTTACTAAGGTTAAAAAACAATATTGCTTTTAACTACTTTAACACAGACATGGAGATTTCTTATCTACAATATATATGTTTATATTCTGTAATTGATAATATTGAAATTAAAATTAATTTTTTGGCAGGTTCTCTACATAATTTCATAATACTGGATTTTTCATATGCCTTTTACTTGCAAGTACTGACATGGGTACCTTACTCTGATTTCCTCTATTCCCTTTTTTCTACCCTTTAATTAAATTATTGTACTTACTGATTATTGCAAGGATTTACTGTATAATCATGCACAATATTCTCTGTTTCCTACGCGGTCACATATCAACAGCTACAAATGAGGTCTTCGAGACTACATGATCATAAAAAAGTTGATGTAATATTCGCTCGATATGTGCATTCTTTCGCTTATACATCGTCATGATTTACTAATTATATTATTACTTCAAATTTTATTTTTTGAAAAATTTTTCTGCTTGAAACAGAAGAGTTTAAAATGCTTTCTACTCGTCTTTTTTACACATATTTTTCAGGTTACAAGCACAGATTTCTGGAAAGTTCCTTTCGAAGATGCACTTGATCTAGTTCGTAAACGGCGGGTTCTTCTAATTTTCGGTTATGCCTTTGTTTCTGAAGATGATCTTCAAGTTATATTATGCACAAGACTTCGTCTTAATATCGCCGCCTCTATGGCTGTTAGCATTTATTGTATGTAAAACAAAGTTTAACTATCTAATCCATATGTTGAAATCGTATTATTGATGATAAGGAGTTTATAATGGAAGGATTTTTCCCAAAATTTTAAATGAACCTTAAAATTATTTTATAATTTTGTAAAAATGATCAGTTTAATCATTGTCATGTGCTGTTGCCTGTTATCTTTCAGCGTGCTTGTAGAAATATCGTATTCATTGAAGAAAACGACCGATTGATGCCTTTTTTGAAGAAACTTTCAAACAGATTATATGTGGGTAAAAATTACGTTGGAACGGATGCTTGCCGTGTTACATCTGATATGGTGGATTCTGTATGTTTTTTAATTTATCATGCATATGCTATCATTCAGCTTTTATTATGTTGGTTTGTACAGTCTTTTGTTGGAAATTGCCTTTCCCCAAATCTTCAAATACTTCTCAGTGGTGAGCTAAATTGTAGCTAATGTCAATTGTTTGATTTGTGCAAAACACTAATCTCTTGTACGTCTGTCTATGAAATATTTTCATTGAATATTAGGGTAGTAATAAAGGATAATTTAACACCAACTTTGCTGTAGCTTTTCATGAAATTGAAGAACAGTAATGACAACTCTTATTTTAAAAGTCACATGCTTCTGTTCTGAACTTTTTATTTGTTTCAGTTATTTTTTGGAAAAATTGTTTCAAAAAGTTTTAGCTGGCTTCAATTTCGTTTCCACTGTGTATGAAGAACATACATAATCGACTGAGGGCAGATCATCATTTACGTCATGGAGCTAGAATGCAATATGGATTGTTTTTAAAAGGGATTGGCATGCCGTTGGAAGATGCATTGCTGTTCTGGAGAACTGAATTCACTAAAAGATTGGATTCGGATAAGGTTAAAAGGAATTTTGTCTCCTCAAAGGAAGTTCATTTTGTAAAATGGAACTTCTTTTATTATTTTAATGCAATTTAAACTTTTTCAAAAATGCTAAACACTTTGGTCTTTATAACTAATTAGATACTAATTATAGACATCTAACATATATCTACCGTCAGGATTCAGTTTTTCATCAAAATTGGCGAGGAAAATGTAGGAGTACATAATCTAAAAGCGTGAAATATTTCATATACATAATTATATTCGTTTAGGAGATGAACTCCTTAATTTCTAGTTTGATAAGCAATATGCGTATAACATTCGTCACAATTATGGTAAGGAAGGAAAGCATGCGGATTATTCGGCGTATCCTTGCACAAAAATAATTTTGGATCTTAGTCCTTCATCTACAGATTGCCATGGTAATTTCGATATGCTGAACTTTGATTTTCATATATTTGCCAATTTTACTCCTAATGGTGCATCCCTCCTATTTCACAGCATTCAGTATTCTTATGAACAATGAAGTTGATATGAAGCAAGATTTAGACCATTCTCTTTTAGTCTTTGATTTATTTTTCCATTTACCTCTAATTTTTTAAATATTTCATCAATCGATCACTGACTATTAATTCCAAAATAGCTGGAATATGTATTTGCTTATCTGTCTTTAGGTTGTCCTTATCGACACAGCGATGCGCGGTTACTCGCTCAAAATTTGGAAAGTTCCGGTTTCTCTAGATCTCAAATTGAACAAGTAAGTATTATATTTCTTAAATTGATTCATAGCATTTGTTAGCAAAAATACAGATAAAATATCTAATGAAGTGAAAAAAACCAAAACAGATTTGACAAACTTGTTTTAGCTTGAGATTATGCTAGATCTAAAAGTTTTCTTTACTTCTTTTGTAAATAAGATTTGTATGGTCAAATTTCGCAGTATTTTCCAATCCTTTGTTGATACCTCCTTTACAGAGTAAATGTATAAATAAATTCATTAGGGATAAGGAAACGTGTGCAGATGGTTTTAGTTTAAGTTAGCTACGCTCTCAGTTTAGCCAGAAAGATAATCGAAATCTCCTACTTTCTGCAAATATTCATGAGAGAAGCTAAATTCCCAACTTTTTTACGCATCATACGAAAATTGTATGGAAATATAGGGAAATCTGTGCATTGGAAAACAGGACGTCATATGTCAGCAACATTTATTGAGTCAATGGGGGTTAGTAAACAGAAACAGCCATGACTTTCGAAAGAAAACTCTTTTCAGGAAATACTACTTTAGTCTGTAATATTTGTTATATTATCGTATCTATTCATGTTAACATCTTTTCAATAACTGTAATATTATTTACGGTTTCCAGATTATTTTATTGTCAAAAAATACTCAATATGATAAAGCTTGTACGCGATATTTCGAATTTGCTCATAAAATGGCTGAAAATTCCTTGGGTACTGTGATTACTCACCCTAATCAGTATTTCGAACTGTCGCGTCAGATACATGAAGGAAAACGGAACAGGTTGATGATTTCTAATGTCAGTTTAAGAATTTAATCTAATTTACCAAACACCCTTTATTATCATTATTCAAATGAGATGCTCCATCAAATTTTATAAATCTTATACGACTTTCAATTATTTGAAGAGAAGAGGAACCAAAACATGAAGTCACTCTGAGCGCGTTACATACAAGCACTGCGCAACACGGGACCGATATTGACATTGAAGATCTGATTGAATGGAAACCTCCAAAGTAAACAGCCATCTAAAAGACGAATTATTAAAAATTTCCCTGTACTTCTTTATTTTTGTTAATCTGATTTCATTTTTTTTATATGTTTTCATGAATTATACCTCCTAAATGAAGTCTTTCTTTTTCCAAAGTATTTTCAGACTAGTATGAAGTTGCAAATTTAACCGTTCAGTTGGCATAATTATAAACTGTCAACGTGAACCTACCAAATTATTGTACCGTGTTGCAAATGAATCATAAGAAAAAGTGAAAATTCAGAAAACTAATTAATATATCAAATTTTTATCCTAAGATTTTTAGAAATTTAAAAGTCTGGTAAAAATTCAACAAATCTGAAGTAATTTTCATAAACCTGAAACGGATGTAAAATATAAATCAGTGAAGATCGCTTAAGCATCATAACTGTTGTAGGAAAATTAGAAATAGATCGAACAAAATGATATATAACAACATATAACATAAAATTCTGTTCACAGCATTTACAATCATTATCCTAAAGCTATATATTATTGCGAAAAACATAAAATTACTAGAAAATAGCAACTAACACAACTAATTTCAAATTATGGTTGTTGATAGAGTTCCGGCGGTTCAGTCATATGGCCAGATTTGAACAAATGGACAGATCAATATATTTCGAAGGCACAAACATCTCCTAGATTCTCAAGAGAATGATTTGAGATGCAGCAAACACATAACAGGAAAATAACACCGACAACTTGTATCAGTATAAAAACTACGAAATGAAATCTGGAATATGTCGTAGGGAGAGAAATAATGACTAGAATCAATAGCAGAAGATGTGATCTGTTATTTTAAAAGCAGTTACTGAAGTTCTTTTGATAATTAAAAAAAAAACCAGATCTACATTAATCGAGAGGCTCAAAAACTGGTATCATTCCGGAAACCTGTATCGTTTGTTTGTATTTCATTACTGACTGTATTAAGTCACTTTCACAAATCGTTCGCGTCGTTTCATTATTTCTTTAATAAATGCAAATTAGGCCAAATAAACTGAAACTTCATATATCAATATTGTCTTATGTTGGCCAACAAACTGCATACAAAAAGTTAAATAAGCATTCAATGTTCCTTACAACTTTATCCTTATAAGCGACTTTGATTTTCTAAAAATTAAAAATTGAAACGTACAAGTCCTTCCCATGGATAAATGCATCCTTGACTCTCGACAAAACCGCCAACCGACATACTTCCTTCAAATCAGATCCGCTTAGTTCGATGGCGTGTTCCGCTATTCTTTCAAAATTGATTTCTGGTGTTACTGGTTGATCTCTTAGTAAAACTTTTAAGATATCTGCACGAGATTCTAAACTCTGAAATTATTGGAAACTAGAGTAAAATTATTTTAATTATATCTAATATTTAGTATTTTTGTAAAAAATCAAAGCTCACTGGTAAAGGAACATAGAACCGTGCAGGCATTCGTCGCAAAATAGCACTGTCAACATCGTTCGGTCTATTAGTTGCCCCAAGCACAACAACGGCATCATCTAAAGTAATATAAATCATAAAGGCAACTATCTTATATTTCAAATTTTTTGAAGTTGAATAATGTTTTAGAAATATGATATGAATATTTAATTAATACAAATACTTGTCCTTATGCAGGAATTATACTATATACTTACCCGATGAAGCAAAACCATCCCATAGACACATGAACTGAGCTTTCATCATAGCAGTGGCTTCGTGATCTTGGGTATTTCGATCTCTTAAAAATGAATCTGAAATGATGAAAATACAAAAACTGTCAAACATATAAAAACAAGGTTGAAAATTCAAGATGCAACAAAGTTCCATCGTCGTGCTCACCTATTTCATCAATGAATATAATTGTGGGCTGGAACTTCTGCGCCTGAAAAGGCTGATTAGAATCTTACTAAAAAAAGCACTGCAGAGTTTATATTTATAAATGAAGTTAGTTCTTATGAATTTCTGTTACTTTCATTCATTCAGGAAAGACTAGTACTCTATTTTTTTTTAGTGTCCAGTCTACAATAAAAAATATTTCTAAAACAATACGGTTTAACCAAGATCCCGAGTGACCTTCACATATCGCATAATTATATACAATTTACAACACATACCACAGAGAAAACTGCATCAGCAAGTTTCTGTGACTCACCATACCATTTATCGCACAGCGAAGATACTTGCAAATTAATAAAACGAGCATTCGCTGCGTGGGCAATAATTTTTGCCAATAAAGTTTTACCACAACCTGGCGGACCATATAAAAGCACTCCTAAAATATTGCTTAATTTACTCGTTCACCAAAATATACAGACTAAAATATTAAAAACTGTTTAAAATCATGTCATAAAATACTGTTATAGTAATGTTTAACTATTTCAACTATTTAATTCAGACTTTTCTATACATAGATTCAACGTTATTGACTGCCACATAACTCACAACCACCAAAGAAATAACTGAATTACCTTTAGGTGGAGAAAGAAGATTTGATGACAGCGCAAATTTCTTGTAAACGTTGCGAATTTTTAATGGAATAATTATCCGATCATTAATTTCTTCAATAACTGCGCCACAACCACCAATATCGCACCAGTCTGCACCCTAAAATCTAATTTGTGCATTTTCCAAAGTAACCAATAATATTCGATTTGCAGTGGAATTCAGATCATAGGGCAAATTCCATGGTTCAGCTTATTTGATGCCTGATCATATCCTTGCTGAATTACTTCTCAATGATTTTTTTATGAAGTGGAGAGAAGGACTTCAATATTAAAATAGTAAATTCCATTTTCATCTGACCTATTTAGATATTTCCGCAATAACTACGGTTATAATTATTGGTGAATAAAAACCAATTGAAAATTGTAAACTACAAGTTAATTAAGAAACTAACCTGATTACAATGGACGAATTGTGTAGCTATACGAAGTTCATATTCATTAAGCTCTATTGATGGATCTAAACCTAACGCCTTGATTACTTCGGCGGCCTGGAAAATTACAAAAATAGACGATTTATAGATCCATTTTTATTTTCCGGATACGTTCTATAGCTAAATATGCTAACCTTCTTTTTCGCATTTTTATTGATAGTGTGATTGGGATCAATGTATTTCGCCGCGAGTTTCATGATGACGATTGATGCCACTGTAGCAACAGCGACGCGAACACAAAAGTTAACTGCTTGATCCATTGACAGTAACATTGCCCCAACTTCCCCTTTCCGTCCTTTTCTTCGCTATTACTACCTTATAAGTGTATGGTTCACTTCTATTACGCACTAAATAAAAAACTAAATGGTACATTAAAATTTCGAGAAACTTTTTTACAGAACTGTTTTCGGGAGAGGAGTATCGTACTATCATTTGTTCATCAATGCTAGCAAACCAGTGCCGTACTACTTATACTTCCTATCAAGGCGCTTGCGCAAGCGTGCAACTAAGCTTTCTCGAAAATTTCCAGAACCTACAATGTGTACGCTTCACTACTCGAAATAACCGAGTCAAAAAGCCGCAATCCCCGCCTTGGTGATAGTGTGCAACAACGCAGGACCAGTTATGTTATTAATCTAGGGCCACTTTGCCCCCTGTCGTTCCTAGCCCTTAAAAACCAATGACTTACCAAGCCTCCAAACTCAATGTGTCAGTAAACGAGCGAGATGTCGCATTTTCTTCGCGACCGTAACCGTAACCCACCTATAGGTTAACTACTCTATAGTTACATCTGTCTTTTGACTTCCTTAACTGTGTTACTTAATTCTTTATACATCGCTAAAATATTTTTGAGGGGTAACTTACGATATACCTGCAGGTTGAGGAATTAATGCATCAAAAATCTAAATTCGCATAATGCGAATGGTAATAGTATGCCCAAAAAACAAAATCGGAAGATTTTTATACATCTGATCCAAAGCATAAAATTTGAAAGATTCAAAAGCTGCATGAGGAATGATCAAATGACATAGTAAGCTTATAGCTAGGATCTCTATGTACACAAATTAAATGAAAAGAGAGGAAAATACTATGACCCAAAATCAAATTGAGTCTTTTAAGTATTTTAAGTTGGCCATGAAGTTGAAGAATCGACAAAACAATACAGAAATGTGCTAAATTGACGTGACAGATTCACTCTAACACTTTTGAAACCTTTACACGACGGATGACAATGTTAGTTTTATATATATAGTTGATCTCAAACTTGCCGGCCGACTTCACTTAATCTAGCAAGAATCAGCAGAAGAAAGTAGAATTAAAGATGAGATCAAATTAGGGCATTAGAAGCAATTAGAGATTCGAAATCAATATGCAGGCAAAGGATGAGGCCCATCTGCCACAGATGGTCGTCGATAACCAGCACTGAAATCTTGACGATACGATACCCGTCGCCCTGTTGGCGTAGTTGGTCTTTCCTTCACATCCAGGCCACTGCCTTGGCCTTTTGCAAGCAAAGATACCGGTGTCGAACTGTACAAACGATTTGGTGGAATTATATCCAATGAAGCAGATGGACTATTCGGTTTAACTTGCATTCTAAATTTCGTTTACAACTCCAGTTTAAGTTCCAAATATTTCTTAAATTTCTAATAGAGATAAATTCCTTAGTTCTTTTTTCTGCCTTATATAAACTGATGAAAAGAAAAATTAAATTCAACAAAATCAAAGATTTTAAATAAAATTATCTTTCTCGGAACTTACGCATTAGCTCGTGGTACAAATGCAGGAGCATTTGTAGAAAATTTTGTTTTGATTACACCATCTGATGCTGAAATGTTGAAACAGTTATACGAAATCACATAACAATTACAGAAAATTCATAACTTTTTCGTTAATTGTCTATCAGCAATAATTATTTATCCTGAAGAAAACTAACTTTGCTGGTGAATAAATCGACATTTATCTCCGTAAGGACAGTGACCATTTTTGAAGTTAATGCAAAGCTTAGTGCGATAATTATTCAACGATGGACCAGACCTATTCCGGTATATTATTTCACTCCGATTCTGCAACTATGAAAAAATTCATGAATCCAAAACCTATTTCTTCATATTTCGTCAGTTCATAAAATACCAATTTAGCAAGAAATAAAATTTCCAAATAAAAACTAATATGCAGTGGAAGAATCAAAAATCTATCAAGTGAACACGAAAATTACATTAAGGAAACTCTCAAAGCAAGAATCGAAACATCTCTAAGAAAAAATATTATCAACTCACGGTATTGTCTCTTTCGACATTTCTGCAATCATCATTCCCAGAAAACTTGAAAGACGATTGGTTAGTACCTATAACAGTTAAAAAATTACTGATATGTGCTTCAGTAAGTGAAATATCTCGCTTTTTTCTCAATTAAGTGCAACTTCTCGTATTCCTTCCAACTTCTAGATATCTATTGAATAAGGAAAACACTTCATCGTGCAAACTTCCTCGAATCAAAATTTTTCACCTGATTTTAATACATCTGTTTTTTGTTAAAAGTTAAACTGTTATTACCCGTCGATAAAATGCTATCCTTCCTCGGTGTCATTCTTGCGGTTGGACTTTGCAATGTAGGATTAGTTGTCGGCCAATTCTGACATGGTGCAGAAGAAAATGAGGATGTCAATGGCTGTAGGGCTGACGATGATTTTGGATGGGACGATGGCAGCACTGGTGGTAACGGTGGGAGCAGATTAACATGTGTGGAATTTTCTGGGAATGGTGATAAGACAAAAAGAACTGGGTTAGGACGTATATAAGGATTAAAAAGTGGAAAAGGATGCACCGGAGGAGGAAAAGGAATGGAAAATGGTGGCGGTGGATAGAAAACCGTATTTGATGGCAATTCCGGTGTAGCTTCTATAAGAGAAAAATTATCAAGTTATCAATTTCGGCTCAGTGAAACATGTATGACACTATTAGAAGCGCAAGAAACAACCATATCTCATCTTTAGACCTAAACAACAATGAGGGAAATTAAAACTATAAAATGAGGGATGCATTTGTGTGTGCAATTAAAACTATAAAGTTTTAAAAAAATTTAAGCGATCTCTGTGACAAAAAAATGCGCAGAGTAATGCACCATTATGCGAATGGTAACATTATTTTATGTCCATATAATAAAAACTTACTAAAACTTGGAGAAAAAAAAACATGCCTTGTATGGTGGCAGCATTATCATTCGCCGTACCTTCCCTTGCAGTACTTTCGAGCGACGGTGGAATATTCGGTTGCTCGCAAAATATCGGTTGCGGTAAACTACTCGGGAAGATATATGGTGGTTGAAAATATACAGTTCCTTGAGATGGCGGTATTACAGATAATGGCGCAGGTAAAAATGATATAGGTTGTGATGGTAGAGATGGAACTTCCGATAATTGATACCCCATTATAGGATCGCCTGGTACTGAATGTGGGAACACCGTTGCCATTTTCGTTATCATGTAAATCTAAAATCGTGAGATCAAAAATAGCGCTGAAAGATAGAAATGATGCGCTTTTATTTAACTATTAAAACACATCCAATTTTATCTTCAAATACAACTTCATAGGAATACCACCCTTATCCCAATATTATCTAAATAACTGACAAAATATGCTAATAATTGGTCAGGACACGATAAATGCGCGTATGTACTTGAATTTTGACCAACGAGATCTCTTATCTACCTAAATTTTGACAATCTATTACATTCTTTGATCCAGATAAACAAAAGCATAAATGCGAAAAATCCTGTTCTAAGTTCTTTCAGTTTAAATGAGAAAAAGACAAGCTTGAATTGCTGCAAAATGATAAGTACTTTTTGTTTTTTTTGAAAAATGGATCGCATGATGCAAGAATATGAAATTAAACTTGAGTATTCCATTTATGTCCGTAAATTAGATTAGAAAAAGGATATAAGCTTCATACTTATAACGTAAAATTATAACGTCTTTTCGATATCTCACATTTCACTTTTCTCAATATTCATGGTTTCCATCCTTTCCTTCTCATTTATACAATGTTTCAAATAAATATGGAACTTTTTCCAGATTTATTTTCAATTGCATATCCAATTATATCTCCTTACTGCACTCTCTTGGCAATACACTGTCATTTGAGTAACAGCTAGCAGCTACAATATCATGTAACACACTTGTACGGGCTGCTTTTCAATTAGTTAGGAGCGTAATCCAGCAAAGATATATCTAGTCTGTCAATAACCGTCAGTAAGCAAAATATGATACTTATTTTCAGTCAAAATTAAGCTAATAGATTTAGGTTATTACAAAACTATACTGATAAGTCATTCTTCATTTCACTTGTAAGTTCCTTTAAAATTGAGCGCAAAAAGAAAAAGTCTGATCGTTGGAATCATAAACTTCATTATAATAAATTAAATGCAATCAGTACAATTAATAATGAAATAACCTAATAAAATAGAATAGAAGTGCCATAATGATCTAATAAGACATTCCAACTATCGATCTTGTAACTAAATAAATTCAGGTCTGAGAGAAAGGATGGGTCGATGCTATAACGCTCACTAATTACTCAGTTAAAAATATCAAAAATAATATATGAGCAAATATTCCTGCCACTGCAAACATTTGCAGTCGACAAGTTCATGCTCAACTTGAATCATCGAGCAAAACTAAAAATTATCAAACAAACACCAATTTAAATTTTAACCGAGAGAAAAGTCCATTTTAATCCTGAATTACTGTACCAGAAAAGACTACACAAGTTAGAAACAGAATTGCCTTTTATGCACTACACTGGCATACTTTCTATACTCCAAGACATTTTCATTAGCATTTATTGCTTAATAAAGATAGCATCAAGCAGGAAAACGTCATGAAACACACATATGGGAAAGAGCCAGATTTACATACTTTAAAATTTCAAGGAACGATCAATGAAGTTAAATAAAAAGAAAGCATCTTAAATATCATATAACAAGTTAGCTTGTTCATATTTACAGATTGCTCATGTGACTTCTGAAAAAACTCGCTCAGCTCCAAACTTCTTCATGTTATTGATCTATTAAGCAATACTTCGCTAGCTGAAAACTTAGCTAAGACTTACCGCTTGCCCAATATGTCTTATCCTTACAAATTTATAAAAACAAAACAGTGTATCCCACGGAATACGTTACGCCATAAATTCTTCATTGTTCAAACGTTGGTTTTCACGCCAGTTTGGATGTCCTCTCGTATTTCACAGCCAGACGAGTCTTTTCATTATATGTCACGATAGGCGAGCATGGTTTGCCTTGTTGAGATGGACGAGATCTTAGGCGTCCGTTCGGGAGATCTGAGTAAAGAAAAGTGGGTGGCTGGTGTGAAGTATTTTGAAGATTTAGACGTAGAATGTATCTTACGATCTAAGTTTTCTGATTTAATTTTGTTTTATTTGTCAATTCATCTAATGTTTCAGGACATGTGCACGTCTACTTTTCATACGACCGCTGAGCTCAAATTGATACCGGAAGATTTGTTTTATGTCACTGTTAATGGAAAGATTGTGGACTGGAAGAAATTGGATGAGGATACTCGTTTCCATGTGCATTTCAGACTTCGAGGAGGCAAAGGAGGTTATTTCAGATTTCATATTTCATACTTATTTTAGCAGGAAATTTTTACAGTACATTTATCTAATATGATTTTCGATGTTCATATTAGATGAGCTTTGGGTGATCAAGGCTGACCGAAGTCTGAGATTGAATCGGCAGATATTCAACTTTTTTTTGTCTCTTTTTTGAAGACATTTTAAATTATCAGTTTTGTTGCTTTTGAGTTATTTTTCAGTCTCCGGTATTTTTATGATGGGCTAATTTCGAGTTCGTACTCTTTAGGCTTTGGTTCGCTGCTTCGCTCATTTCGTATCCATCGCTCGACCAATCAGCTTATGTGCCGCGATTTATCTGGACGACGGCTTGCTGATATTAAGGAAGAAGAAAAACTCCGGAAATGGATTGAAAAAGCAGGCGAAAGGGAAGAAGAAAAACGTCGGCAAAGGCACTTTTTTTTTAAACAGCTGACTTCTCATTGCTTCTTTTTTACTGTTTTACTTTTTTCTGGGAGGAGATGTTTAGTACGAGTTGCTTTCAGTGATGTACTTTCAGGCAAGAGAAATATGAAAAATTAAAAGCGGGTCCTCAAAAACATGACTTCAATGACCGTGACTTTATCCAGACACGGGAAAAAATCATGGAAGAAACAGATGAAGCATTTGAACAGGGTGATTTTTTTTATCTTCATAACTAGATTTATTTTTCTTTCGGAATTTTCAAGAAGAACATTATGGACCCGAAATGTATAATGGGTTTTCGAACCGTATGAAGAGTTTCGCTTCTTGATTTTTCTTTTTTTGATTTTATCGGAACTAGATAAAAATAGCTTCTTTAAGTTAATAAAAAGATCATTTTGTGCATTTGCATCTTAGTTTAAATCGAATTTCTGTTCAATACTGAGAACACAATTTAGGCATCGCTCTTGCGGAAAATATGAAAACTAATAGTGACCGTTTATTAAAATCGAAACAAGTATCACAGGTGGTTGAAGATGATGATTCGGGAGAAGAAATTATACTGCCGAAACGTAGAAGAATGACGACAAATGAAACAGTCGGATTCGTAGCGCCTAGTTCAGATGAAGAAAGGTAATTCTTGTTCCCGTACTTGTATTCACTGGCAGATTATAGTATGAACTAATTCAATTTTTCATCGTCATCTAAAGAACTGATTGGCAATTACAGAAAACGGTATTTTTCAATTGAAGGAATTTACCTATACGATTATGGCAGGACTGAAATGAACTATTATCATATGTTATCAGCTCGGCAGTAGGAAAATTCCGAACTTATATTAACATCTCACAAGTAAAATACTTCAATTTCAGCAAAATTACAGTCGCCGTTAGCGATAAGAGCAAAAGGCATGCTGACAGTGGGAAAGAAAAAACTCCTCCAAAAACAGCAGGTAATCCTAGTCGTTATAAATCTTATGTTAACGTATGCTAAACAACAACTCAAAAATGTTGTCCTTTCAATTTTCAGTTTGAAAAAAGTTAATTGAAAGATTTGTAGTTGTGTTTGTGACTGAGAAGCCAAGTACCGCTATGAAGAAGATATCAAACAAGGTGTCGGATTTTGAAGTCAATCTGGATGACTACGACAGTGCAGAAAAACTAGAATCTTTGGGATTGGATCATTTAAAGCATGCTCTTGAAGGTTTTTTTCAAATTTTCATTAGAAAATTCCTTTTCTTTGAAATTTCGTATTCGAATGTAATTGGTATTACTTTAAAATATTACTTATCTAATATTTCACAGTTTTTTTATTCAGTACGTGGTTTAAAATGTGGTGGTTCATTAACTGAGCGAGCAGTTCGACTTTACTCAGTCAAAAATTTAAAACCCGAGCAGTATCCGAAGAATATTTGTGCACGTGGCAAAAAGAAATAAATTATTTGAATTTTTTTCAATGTATGTTGTGTAGTGGTTATGAAAATACAGTAATTATAAACTTTAGTAATAAATGATGAGTGCATTGATATAAAACGTATCTTCCCTTTAATGTATGATGCATTCGATCATATTGCTCAATTTCTTTCTCGCTCTTTTAGAAGTTGGAGTTTGAAGTTTTCTTTGGAGACATCAAATTTTATAATTTGCATAATATTTCTATTTCCCATCTTTTTTTGTCGGTGTTGTTGTGAAATTGAAATTGTGGATTTAAGTTCTTTTGATTGACATATATATAATACTGAGAGAAAAAAATGTCCTTTATATATTTGATAATGATTATGTTTTCAACTATAAAATTGGTTTTAATTTTGAAATGATTTTTGAATTTTCATTAAAGTGTTTTGTGTAGCACATGCGGATATTTTTTTTGGCACCTTTTTGGTCGCAATCAGTCTTGGGGAGGGGAGAAGCGAAATTTCTCGTCATTCATTATGAGATGGCGCCTTAAAGGCTGGACACTCATTTAGTTGTGCATTTTAGAAAAGGGCAAAGTGGAAGACGAAGGATTCTTGAATTTGGTGGTTTTCACATAGCTTTTGATTTCAGGATGGAACACTCATCTATCGATGAGAATTTATCTGACCAGGTAATTTGTTTTCCAAATTCTCTATTCATCATTATCTTGTCAAATACGGGGGGAAGCATTCTTTAGCAATCATCGATTTGATTTTAATCTAGTTTAGGATTTGGAAACAAATGTTTCCTCTGCTGATGACTTCCGAAACAACATTCCAGTGAATAAAAGTGATGAGAATGAAGTATCAGCCGCTTTGTCCCAAATCGAACAAAAGGTATACTTTTAGTAGGTTTAGGAAACTTCTTAATTTGAAATGAATGTTAACTCAGTGTGCATTTTATAAAAAGATTATGCATGAAATGTTTGAGTTTCATGTGAGTGCATTTTCTGTTTTTGCTCAGAAAAAATTAAGGTTTTTTTAAATTTATATAAAAAGTAAAAAGTTATAGCGAAATGTTTTTTACAGGTTGACAATACATAGAATGAAATTACAGGCTAGAGAAGCTGTGAATGTTTTAATAAAAGTTAATGAGAAGAACGAAAAGAAAATGTTGTTTCCTGAGGTTGATCAGTTGCTTCATGTTCAATTTGTTTATAAAAAACCAGGCACTACATACACCGGATATCGTTTTAAACATTTGTGAGTTTATTTCAGAGAATAAAAATGTCATAGATAAATTTTGTTGAGCTTTTGCAGTCGATTATTTAGACTTGTATGGCCATTATAAAAATAAAAATGCTGTTTATTTTTCTGTAATCAGCATATTTATATCATAAATCATTTGATGTTAAATTGCTATATTTTAAAATTATAGCATACCGGTCGATGGAGACATGGTATCAGTCATAGTATTTTGAAGGTTGAGAGGATGGGATCATTTTCATTTTTTAGATTTTCCATTAAATAATTATTGTTCTTTGTTAAACTATATGATCTAATTTTGTACATTTGTTGACAAGAAGAGTACAAATATTTGTGGTACTTAACCGCATTTTCTTTTTGCAGAATTTTACCACATTCATTGTACGAAAAAAGCAATACAACTGTTTGCTTGATAATGCGAGACCTGGATCAGTCAATGAAAGGGAAATTTGATCCTGATGTTGACAAACAAGCAAGACTATGGGGAGAAAAATTAGAGCTTGAATTTGGGGTTACCAAACAGCACGTACAGAAGGTATTTCATAAATTTTAAATAGTGTAATTTCTATCAGGATATCGGTTGAAAATCTGATTTATAATGTTTAAATTAAAACTTCTTTATTAGTTGATGAGTAAGAAATGTTGTTTTCAGATTTTAACAAAGCGACAGTTGGAGAGGGAATACCGTTCTTATTGCGACAGGCGCCAACTAGCATCTGCATACGATATCTTTTTAGTGGATCACGTAATCGAAAAAAGCGTTATACGTTTTTGTGGCAAAGAATTTCACAAGGCAAAGAAGTAAGACAGCGACAATACTCAAAAACTTTCAGGAAATCTTTTAGTTGTCGAATTTATTTTATGTTTGATGTACGCTTTTTAATCAGCTGTAATAATTGAATTTATTTTTTTAGTATTAGTCCAGAAATTTTTTCCTCGTTGTTGCAAGTAACAGCTCTTGAATATCTCAAGAATTTTTGTTTTTTAATTCATAATGTGAAAATTATATTTCCTTTGTATAATAGTTTTCCCACAGAGATAATGGAATTGCAGGATTCCTTTGAGATTGCGAATTCATCGTCACAGATCATTGACAAAGGAGATCGAAAAGGCTTATTACACTGTCACATTCCCGCTTCTTCCTTTTCGTACGCGAACGTATGTTTTCATTTCTGCTAATATTTGTATCAGATGCGCCTGTTCTATTCAAGTTTGTATTTAACATAATTGATGTAGAGTGTTTTATTCAAGTTTGTATTTTACATATAATTAATATGGAGAATATAATTTAATATTAAAAATTAAGATATTTTATTTTTATCTCTCGATGTCGCTCTAAGATTAATCGAAAAGTCTCATAAAATTTAATTCCAGGAGCCTTCGCATTGGGAATCTTAGTAATCCCATCAATTACATTGTAGAAAATGTACGTACAGCAGTTGAAAATGTATTTCGGTATTGCCCTGGTGGTTTGTGCAATATTCGTTCAATAAATCTACAAATGGTGACAGGTGGACCGTCATTACCTCTCTATATCGATGCTGGTTTGTTTCTAAGTGATTTATCATTGTTTTCTCTTTCTTTTCATTTCGTTCAACTGAATTATAGATTATATCCAAGTTGGCATTTAAAATTTTTTGAAGTGTAAAATCTTTATGATTTTGCAATCTCTTGTTCAACATTTCTCATTGTTATGGTTTTCATTGATCCAAATTAATAGTTAACATTAACATTATCATGTTAACATTATGTGTTAAATGTTAACACATTAGTTAACCTTTAACACACGGTCTTATTCATCCTCTTATATTGAGGAAAAAATTTCAAATCCCATCATACTTTCAGTATTTTAGGCCCTAGAAATGCGATCATTTTACCAAGACCCATGAAAGTGAAGGATCTCAAAGCGAAAAGAGACAAAAAAGCAGTTATTGATGAGTTGTCAACATTGCCAGAAGGCTTAGAAGTCTTAGTGTACGGAGACGGAGAAGTGAAAGTACTGGATTCAAACAGTTAGTTTGCTCATTTTAAAATAGTGGAAAAAATATGTCGTTATATATTCACTTTGTCAGTTTAACTATTTCATCTCTTTCACATTAGGTTTCCTCTAATTTAACATCTTTTTTATTAAAAGATCACTTCCACCAATGAACATCTTCAGGAACATTTGAAAGACATTTCAAATCTCGTGCTTGATAAAAATGTTTCAAAAGTTTTGCAGCAAAAAAACCTGTGATCTATCCAACAGGCAACGATGAATGGGAAGAAGGGGATGACCTGAAGCCGCTTATAAACTCAGTTGAGGTTATTTTTTGTTTTCTCATTTTATCGAACAAGCTTAGAAATTAGTATCTTAGAAATGTTTTAAGAATTAGTAGTAACATTCATTGCTTTTCAGCGTAAAAAAACATTGGAAAAACGTTGCAAACTGAGGGAAAAAAGGAAAAAAGCAAAAAGAGCTAAGAAAAGACTTCTATTACCTGTAAAAGATGGTGTTTCGAAAATCAAAGGCTTAGTGAGGAAAAAGAATAACAGACGAAGTAAAATCAGCGAATTTGGAGGCATAAAACAAGTGCGAAATAGTCAAACGAGAATCAGCAAGAAATCCAAATTGCATCGAAGTGTTAAAATGAAATGAAAGCAAAGCAAATAAGCGTTTAAAATCGGTTGAAGTATATGTGAAACGGTTGGAGGTGATTTGAAATATTTGTGAACCAACACTATCATTTGCGATTCTTTCGTTTCTTTTGTGAATTACTTAATCATTTATTTAAAAGATTTTTAAAAAACAAAATTGACATAAACGCTAAATTTAGATTTGGCCAAAGCAATAGAAAAACAATATTACACACACGCAAAGATTTGCTTACATTTTCTTGAGATGGTCGGACGAGTTTGGCATTTTTCAGTTTTTAGAAGTCGGAATGATATTTTTATGAAGAAATTTTCTATCATCAAAAATTCCCAGAAATGATATAGTTTGAGAAGCTGGCAGAAGATAACATTGGATTTCTGGTACAAGTATTAACAATAACTCCAAAGAAGCATGACTGCTAGTGGTACTTTTTCATCTATGTGCCTCTTGGTTTAATTCGTAGAATTCATCTGTTAGATTTTATTGGAAAATATGAAAAACGGAATTGATTTCTTCACTCTTTCAAAAAGACTGAGAAGCCGTAAAGGTTGGAATTGACATGCCTCTCTACGTGAATATGCATTGTTTATTTGCAAAAGATATCATCGCAATGCTAAAGAAAATTGGAGTAAATCAGTGTTCAGTAGTCTTTTATCACATCATACCAGCTTTTTGCAGATTTTTCTGTATAATTGTATCAATGACACTCGTTATAACCAACTGTACCTGATTGGTATCTGTTGCACACGTCTCGTGCATATAAATTGTCTTTTTATCCGGATTCAAGTTCAGTTCGCTGAATTTCATTTTTATAAAACTCATTGCTTCCTCGTAATTCTGACCACCTAAAAATATGATTTGCTTCATATTATTCTTGTTCGCTTTTCAGTTTTCTTCTCAAGTTTAGATTTGTTGCCGAAATTTGAATCAGTTTGCTTTTCGAAGAAACACTTTGAGAATAGCTGGTGGTGTTTTGAACTCAAGTTTTGAAATTTCATCTGTAAGAACTTATGCTGAAAGAGTTTGGATGGAATATATATTTGCTATTACTAATAAGTATACATTTGATGGTTATAAGTAGCAGCAAGCGTATATTTCAGGGAAAGGTTATTTTTTTTGAGTCAAAAGATTTCGGAGTACGAGTTTGGAGATCTGTTCCATGTGGATGAAAATAATGCAAAAGAATAAAGGAAAGAAAGGAAAAGGGGAGGTAGTTTTATTGATATTTACTGTTATACTTTATCTCAAATGTACTCAATATTCCTGTCCTAAGGAAAAGTACAAATTAAAGTGGTTGCCCAAATGCTCGCTGTTTCACTTGTATCTTCAAATTTCAACTTTTGATATTGTTGTGTTATCGTTATAACCATTATGATTATTAACGAGATAGCGCGGGATTATTAAGTTGTGGTAGCGCATTTACCTTGTTATATTCAAAACGATTGGTATATTCAAAAAATTTCTTTTTCTATAACTAACTTTGATAAATCGGATTTTTCGTGCAAATAAATAAAAATTTGAACATTCCAGAGACACATCCTTTAACATTCTAGAGAAGTGTTTGTTTTATGAGGTTGTCAAATTTTATTTTGCTATAAATTTAAAAGTGTTTTTCAAATTCAAGAAATATATGAGAAAATCTTCGCGGTAAGAAATTTTTATTTTAGAAAATGTTGGACCGATAAGATTTTATTCGCTATGTGGGAAGAAAATAGAATGTTGTCTTTCTCGAAATAATTTAGTAAACAAAATTTCATACAATGCAGCTGAATAATGAGTAAGGATTATCCCATTTTAATTAAATTTTATAAATTGAATAAGGTCGCAGTAGGAGATTTGTGTGGAACTGTCAAGTTTTAGCTTAGATTCTTAGTTTGATTGATTGCAGCATAGCTATTATGAATCAGATCAAAAGAAGACTGCTTTAGAACAGAGATGCTTATTATGTTACGCAGACTGGAAAAATCAGTTTATAAACTATTTGCATTGTTTTAATCACTAAAGTTTTACAGTGATAGCTAAAGATATTAACTTAGGCTTCGTAGTTATAAGAGATTTAGCTAAAAAAATTGAGCTTCATTCTTCTAGCTTTATCATCCAAAAACACAAATGCAAAGGAACTCCTAACGGTTGACTAGTTAAAACACGGAGTTATAGAATTCTTATTATAAAAGAAAGCCTTTTATGTTGTGAAGCAGAACTATAAATTCAGTAGTTCCCTTTTTCTTGTTTTTCAATTCTTAATCTCATAGAATTAAGCATAAAAAAGCTGACCTTCATAATCCGGGAAGGCAGTTGTGATATTGACACGTTGAATTTTTTCGGCAAATAGATCTTTTTTATTCAAAAATAAAATTATTGCTGTCGAAAGGAACCATGTGCTATTGCAAATTGATGAAAATAACTGCATCGATTCGATCATACGATTCTACGACATTTATTACCAATTAAGCCAAAATTTAATTACAAAATTGATGGGATCATCATTCAGGGGAAATGATAGCACTTACTTACAGCAATTCAATTTCAAAGTTCTTTAACTAGTTTGGCTAATGAGAGGTTTACCTAGAATTATAATGAATGTTTTTGACGTCTTATTAAATATAAATATTGGTAGCATCAGTTTTAAAATATTTTGCATTATAAAAATTCTTCCCATAATAATAGTTTGCAAAAAGGAAACTGAAATTCATAGTGGAGCTTACCGTAGTTTCATCTTCGAATAGCACTTGATCATATTCGCTAACAGCAGTGATAAAAATAATCGATTCTACGTTATCAAAGCAATGGATCCACTTGCGGCGTTCTGATCTCTGTCCACCAACATCGAATACTCTGTCATGAAAAACTTCTCTTTTTTGAATTCACCTTTATTTCAATGCTAGAAATTATATCAAATATCAAGTTGATGTTCTTGAAAGTGAGGAATGCCATGATCAGGAAAACAAAAGTGAGAGAGAGTCTATCCAGACTGACGAGTTTTTAACGAAAAACACCTGAAATCGAGTTCTTTTATTTTGAATTTAACTTCCACTACACCAGTTGTTGCTACTCGACTAAACAGGATATCTTGTTCGGTAGGCCGATAACCGGGTTCATGTATTCTCATCACTGAATTCAAGAAACTGAAACAGATCAAACTCAATTGCAAATGAATTCATAAAATGCTTTTAATTTAGTTATTAACTAACCAACTGAAATTAAAAAATTTAATGATTCTTGACCTAAATGATCGCGATTTACAAATAACGATTCAAGATATAATATATATATGCAGGAGATAAATCTATTAAATAAATATAGAAGAATAGGAATTAAGCTTTCCCCATTTCAATTTTCCAACTTATCATGCTCACAATTGCTCAAAAATACTACAAAATTCAAAGTAGCATCAATTATTCTACTATTTTGCAGAATCGTTGAGCTGATATTCGCTTCGCATGTCGGCAGCTTTTTGAACATTTTTATCATTCCATAGTGAAACGAGGGCTTTAGCAAGTTCATCAGTGAATGGTTCAGATTCATCACCAGCTTCCACAACTCGATAGACTATCTCTTTTTCATGCTGTAATTTTTTTTGCTATGATCAAATGATTTGTATAGTTTTGATATTGAGTTTTCCAATTAATTCATTAGTCCAATACTGAATTAAAGAAATTGAACATTCAAAACTTCATTAATTCTCTCTAATCATTTGGTAGAATTATAGCTTATAAGATGCATTAAATTCGCTTTCTTAAAGAGTTTACTCTACCAACTATCAAAACATTCCTTTAACTTGCTATCTTTACTTGACTAATTATCACAAATCTCAACAATACCGCTTTAGAAGGGTCCTCAAGCGGAATGTGAACGATGTTATCCATTGCTTTTAGTATGGCGTACATTGACGTTACCGTATTGTTGTAAACCACTGCCTTACGCTCATTGATTTCATCTTCCGTAAAACCGTTACTGTGAAGGATTCTAAAAATTTCCGGAAATAATACATTTTAACCATACTATTTTGTATATAACTTATAAATATTTAATTTATTCATAAAAGAAAATTTTAAGCCAAAAGAAAACAAATTTTAAGTAAATAGCTTAAAAAATACGAAAATATCAAGACATACTGCATTTGTTTTAGTACGGTTGATTTACCGCATTCACCGGCTCCTGAATGATGATTAAATAATAAAATATTAAACAAAATTAGTATATTCAATTGAATTTTTCATCTAATAAAGAATGCGAAAAATTGCTGACACATTGAATGTTTGATATCATATTATCACTGAATTCAACAACTCAACGTGCCACGTGTTTTATTGATGTATCCATTTACTTTAAATGGCTTATCAAAAACTAACAGTAAAAGATTTAAGAGAGAAGTTTGAGTTCATTAATGGCAATTTGGGATCATTAATTATCCGTGAAAGTTCAAATTCTTCTCTAATCATTACTCTCTAAAAATGATCTTGTGACAGTTTTTCAGTCTACGTAATTATCCGTCAATTATAAAAGATACAATTTCATTTCGCTTTACTCATAAGTGAACTGTATTATAATTAATTAAATTTCATACTGTACAAGCAATCTGTTCAATATCGTTATGAAATTTTTATTCAATAAGTTTTATTTAACGAAAATTTTCTGTATTAAATGATAAAATGGAAAGTGAAACAATAAACTTAAGCTATTAAATTAAAGGTTGATAAAAATAAGGATAATTAAATTTCAATGAAAATGAAAGGAAAAAAGGAAAGAAAAGGAACCGAGTAGTAACAATTTGACAATTGAGGAACCGGTACGTTTATCCTGATTAAGTTGCTTTTCGATGGCCTTATTTCGGGCAAGCTGCTCCTGAGCTTCTTGGCTCTGACAAGAACCCATTGTTTCGCATTTATGTACAAAGTTATGTCCTAGCCAGATTAGAAAGGCCCCTTTTAATAAATAATTAACTCTTACACTTCGGACTCCACTTACATAAGCTTTTGACACAATTCATAAAACCTGAAATTTCATCAGTTCATTAATTTTTTCATTTTAAATACTTGACAGGAATGCTATATCTGAAAATAAGAATTGTATGAAGGAAAGTGATTCGAGTGATCAAATGAAAGGGATATTTTACTGGAAAAAATTTTTTAGAAGTGGGAAATAAATAAACGTTTAATCTGCTGAAATAGGCATATGAGAAAGTAGAAAAATGCGTTCTTTAGATTTTGCTTCCTACAAATTGCAACTAAATTTAACCAAATGTGGCCTATTTCCACTATTTTTTTGACAAGCAGACAGAAAAGTGAAAAATTGGAGAGAGAGTTAATGGAAATTAACAAATCCGATAAATCTTAAACGCAAAATTTATATTAGGAATTAAATTTGAAAATGGAATGAAAATATTCAGTAAATGAAAAAGAACTTTTTATTATTTTTGTTTAGTGTTTAGTGACATTTGATTTCACTTAATTTAATACTCCGCTCTAAAAATCGTCTACTTCATGGAAAAGCAAATTACTGTCACTAATTTAAGGTATAATGAATATTGAAATTGAATGAATACTGAAAGCAGTTTTGATTTTGATCGATCACTCTATAAATCACTGGACAAAGTTCCGCCAAACTAATTAACGAGAAAATAGAAACGTACGTTTGAAGTGAATTAGGAAGATAAGCTAAACAAACGAATGAGGTGATAGGAGAATTATAATAGTTAAAAACATTTTAACGGTAATGCAGAACAAATTAACAGATCGATGAGTAGCTAGCAATTTTTGGAAAAATTGAAGCAAAGTGACTGAATTTCGAGAATAATCAAAAATAAACCATAACGATTAAAGAGAATACGTATTACTGATTTTATTCGCATTCAATTTTCAGCTGATAAAATGAAGTTCCCGAAGATATGACTCCCAAATCTTTCATTTATTAAATGTTTAAAATTTCAGATTGATCAAAGCTTCATTCATGACTTATCATTTGTTGTCCATGGATATGAATAAGCCGGATTCTCAGTTTCCAGCAAATATCATTTAAAAGAAAGAATTGCAGCAAAAAATCTTTCTCGAAATTACAGCAAAACCCTTAAAGATTCTTTGTGTTGTGATTGTAATCTGTTGTGATCTATGAAATGATAACAAACGAAATTATCACAGAAATCTGTTTAATCTCATTTATTCCATTTCGAAATATTTTTTACGGAAAGAATTCATGAAATTTCAATGCAAACTGATCAGGAATTCTAAAAAACGTTAGCGAATTAAAAGTGAATATAATTATTTAAAAAAAAAAAAATCGATTTCCTGAAAACACTGACAATTTCTTCTTTCACCAAATTTGCACTGATATTACTACAAATATTAGCATTATTGAATAAGTTGAAGATGATAAGTTTATTTAAATAATTGAATTCTTAGCACAGGCAGTCGCATTTTTGTCAAATTCTCTTAAATTTGCAATCAAAAAGCAAACTATTTCAATGCTTTTGATTTAGAATCTTATAGAACTAAAGTAAGTTTTATTAGTTAATCGAAGAGGAAATCTGTAAATTCTTCTCATTAGTAGTCTTGCCTAAGAAGATATAAATGCTTATATTTAAAATTGGGAAAGAGTTTATAGAAGGAGAATGATCCAGCAGAAAAACATCCTCACATTTCTCCGTTTTTGTCTATTAATAGCTTAATTTTCAAAATGTCAATTAATTAGCTATTTCTATTATAAATCAAGAAATCAGTTTCGCAATGCCGAAGATTTATTCGGAATACCCGAGATAATATCTTTTTTCCTTTGCCGCTCAAAAAATTAGTAGTATATTAAATTGAATTATTCTATTCGCTTCCTCTTATTTGAGAAAAACAAATTTGGTGATTGTAGAAGTTTTGAAATGATATTTAGTGATATAAAAAGAGTAAGAATATAATTATAAGAAGTGAGGTGGAATTTTTCCATTCGGCACAACAAATAATATGGAATGAAGTGTTTGAGTTGCACGGCGGATTCGGTAACCATAGGGATGAGGTGCGTGTGCGGTAGCGTCGCAGCGATAATTGAATAGAGCCAAGGTAGCCTTATCAGCTTCATTAAAGCTTTTCTCATTCAATTTCTTCTTTCTTCTTCGGATCTTTTTTCCTTTCACTATCAATTAATAGGCAAACTATGACATTCATTTGTATTTTTAGTTGACAATCAAAAAATATTTCCCTCATTCATCTCAATTATTGATAACCAGCAATTTTCAGATTAAACAAGCTAGAGTATTCATTTTGTTATTGATCAGAAAAATTGAGGAAATTCGAGAATTTCAATAATTTCATTCATCCTGACCACTTAAATTGTTAGCGTATAATTTCAGAAAATCGAATATCTAACAAAGATCCTACATATTGACTTCAAATTTAAAATTTATCCGAAAAAATCCGTTCAAGTAATACTTTTTGAAAATTCCTTCTGGAATTTTACTCTCAAAAACTTTTCTGTAATAAATAGTTTCCTTCCAATATAACCCAAAACTTTAATATCATGTTCTCTTAGTCATTAAAATCTTTATCAACATTTTTGCACATAAATAATAGTTCAAAATATTTTCATAATAATCTATTATTTCGCTTTCCATGATATTATCACTCCTTGAGCAACTGTTGAATTTATTTGAAGACTTTCAGCTGCGTAATCTGAACTTCCGTGTAATGAATTACTTGTTTGATCACATCACATTTCTTTGTCCTGGGAAAGTTTGGTTGCCGTAATTACTAGTTACTTAATAAATAATGCATGAATATACATAATAAATAATTCAAACAAGAAGCAATTCAATAATATAACTTAGAGTAATGAGCAGTTCTTAAGAATAAAATCTATGAAATAAAATTGAAATACTAAAATGTAAGTGACGCTATTTTCAATTTCAATGCAATTTCTCACTACTAAAGATGAAGAGATTGTAAAGTTTACATCATCATCATATTTCTCAAGAAATACTACTCCCACTGTATATAATCATTACGGTTTAAAATATCACTGATACTAGGCAATGAATTATTGAACCAAGTTCTGGAAGTTTTTTGTTCAGTTAAATTAAGAATAAAATTTGTATTGCAAATTACTTGGCTGATATTTTTATTAATAAGAATAATACAAAATAATGGCACAACCTAATTTAAGCATAATTGCAGGATAGCTGAAGATCAACAGAATATTCCAAACATAAAAAAATCAAACATAACCGCGCTGAACAATATATTAGTATAATTGACTGAAATGAATCATGAAGTAATAATGTTATCGAATAGTAGCTTATTAATGAACCCAGCAACTATAAATTCATGAATTAATTCGATGATAAATTAGAAATAAAAAGGTAATTATGACAATGTATTAATTTGTACTTTAATTAATCCCGTCTATATGCATGTATCATGTCGAAAATGCATTATCATTTATCAGATAGTTGATATGTAAAATGAAGAATGAGTAAACTTCGCATTTGGCCAAAAAAAGATAATATTGCAGAAAATAAAAAATGGAAGAAAATCTAGATTAGTAGAAGAGAAAAAAATTCAACATTTTTTAGAATGATCAAACCAAATGTTCGCAAATTTTCGTTCATTTTCATCTTCAGATCTTATTATTTTAAGCCTGAGATACAGATGAAAACTTTGACCCTGAAATATAAATATTCTTGTTTGCCAATTTACTCGTTTAGAAGACTATAAATAAATTTGTAGACATTATAGAAGGTAAATACCTGATCGATTGGCACATGGAAAACAGGTGAGTGGAAGACTCAATCAGTGGGGACTACGATTTTTCCTAAAGAGAATAATGATAGAGAAATAGCTTGCCTGAAACACTGAATGCAAATTTCTGTCAATTACAATTATTTATAGTAAATTCAATCAGTTTTCAAGAAAAACGAGATCATTTTGAAGTGTTAAGATAGGACACTGAAACAGACGCCACCTGAAATATAGAGAGCTTCATTAGGCTAATTTTATTTTTATAATCGTTTTCCATTTCTCATGATCACAACTTTGATATAGAAAGATTTCATGATAATTAAAAAAACTTCAGGAAATACTTGAAGTGTTTTCTGATAATCACTAACACAATCGGCGTAAGTTCAAAAGCAATGTTTCCAATTTCTTGCTTATCAGTCAAAAAATTGCTTCGAATTCAAATCGATAATTAAACGGTGGATAACAGATAGAACAGGTAGCTGATATGCAAAATATAGCACAATCGAAGTAACATCATTGAGATGGTGGTAATATAATGATAATATTGCGCTTGCAGTTGATGACAGTGATAGAGCAGTTTAATCTTTAGATTTTATGGAAGTTAAGGATGGACTAAATTTCAAGGAATTAATTTTAACTTATAAGTCATCCAATTAAAATTGCAGTAGTACATAATTCTTCCCTCATGTTTAAGCACACAAAAATTTCAGGTAATGGTACTTTCAAAAGATAAAAATGTGAAAATAATGAAATGTACGATTTATAAGTGCAATCTGATTTCGGATACGATTGCGGTTTGCTTGCGTAAATCGTAAGGAGTCAATGAAAAATCTTTAATTGTTAATAAAGCTGCCTTTTGTTTGTAACAAATTTATTTTGCTACCTGTCCAGTTTATATTACAACATCATTTAAAAAATCACTTTTTTCTGACAAAAAGAATTTTCACCTCTTTGTTTTTTTGAAAGTTTCATTCACGAGTTTATGAATATGTGTTTATCATTTTTCATTTCCTTTACAACAACTAATTTCAGTTTAATGAAATAATTTTGAATCAAAAAACTTTGGAAAATAAAAGGAGCGAAGTAAAATAAAAAGTATATTACTGGTTTCAAGAATAAGAAGAATAAAACTTTTTTGTTATTATTATTTTCTTTAACTTTTACTTGATTAAGACAGTGAACAAACAATAATAAATTTTAGCTCAAAACTAGAATGAAACTTCCTAATTTCTATTTAAAATTGAATGGCTTATAGTTAACGTGATTATTTGCAAAATTCTATCATCGCACAATTATTCAAAGTGAAAATCATTTGCTAGCAATTTGATAAACAAATTAAAATAGGTGGTTACTTCCGTTAGAGCGATGTATTATTTTTGCTTTACCAGTTTGCAAACTCAAAGATGACATATCATGAATAAGTTATATATTTACTAAGAGTGTAGAAGGAAAAAGTAATAGATGTGAAAGAAGTATGCGTATGATTATCTAAAATAACACAGTTTTGTAATATGCTCTAACTTATGTTATAAATTTCAATGAAGAGTCGAAGTTTATATCAATGTTACGGGTAAATATGGATGTCTCAAATTCTATGATACGTTGAGAAGCGGAGGATTGCTTCACTCTCGCTTGTCCTACCAATGTATTTATTTGCTTCGTCAATATCAAACAACAATATTTGCTTTGTGAATATTGAAATTTATAATTCTTTCTGAACTATCAGATCGAGAGCGCTGTCTATTATTTGCTTGTGGTATAGAAAGTAAAAGTAACATTGAAACAGTTATGTCAATAAAATTATTTGTGCTCATTGCTCTATTTAAAATTTATATGTACGATATTTGGAAATATACGTTTCAAGTAAATGCTAATGTACTATGATAAGAAAAAAAAGAATGTTTTGATTGTTTGAACACTTTTAAAACGACAATTTTTTTCTTACAATTTTTAATACTCTAAAAATTTAAACAATTTTTTAAATTTACATCTGTTTAATTTCATATTCCAGAAAAAATTGTCAAAATTGCATTGATATGGATAAAATGATAGAGTATATTTCATATAATTAGCCAAGTCATTCATCATTTCATAATTTCCATTATATGATTTCATACTTTTTCCAACTCAGTGATTTGAAGTTATTACAAGAAATTTTACTCTTCTATTCATCAAATTGATTTTCTTAATTTTCTAAAAGCCTCTGTTGATTGATAAAAAGTGTAATGCGTAAAAGTTCGAATCACTTCAAGAATTAGTGTTCCCTTCGACATTGAACGTCGTAAACCCAGCATTAACATGCTATCATGCAGGGTTGTGATGATTCTCAATTGTTTCAGCACATAATAAATGACGGATGGCAATAAAGGAGGAGTTTGCGTGGAAGTATAGGCTCAGGATTTTTCGGGTATAGGTGAGAGGAAAAAATTGCATTTGGCAAAACGTTGATTGATTTGATAAAATACGGCAAAACCGGTGTGATTGCTTTTTAACCTTCACATTACCGCTCGTCTCAGAAACTAGCTGGCCTACTGTAAACTAATGATGATACAACACCGTGATATTTACCTTACTTTGATTTTTTTAAATTCTAGTTATACGTATATATATATATACGAGAGTTTCATTTGATTAATTGAAGCAAAATTAGCGTATATCATACAACCGTATCATTTATTTCAAGTTAGCTGTAGATCCTTTCCTTCTTTCGGTTACTTATTGCTCCATTCTCTTTTACAGCAATCGTTAATTAAAAAGCGATTTCATTTACATAATAACTTAATTTTTATATAATGATATAGAAAAAATACTGTAAACATTTAAAGTTATCCTTTGGATAATGAATATTTTTATTGAATTAATTTCAAATATCAAAAAATTGATTAAGGATCTCATTTTTATCTTTTTTGAAATTTCCCTAAATGCTTTTCCTTTCACTACAAGTTAGCTTGTATCATTTTTTTAAATACTAGCGGCAATTTTTTCAGCATCACAATCATATTTGATCATTATATCTTCAGGCGTCATTCCCGTAAATATATGTATGAATTTCACCATTTCATATTTTAAATATACCGATTTGTAAATTTTTCCATCCTTCGCTGTCTCTCGATGAACAAAAAATCGAATTTTAGTGATTTAAAGGACAATCGAGCAAATATTTTAATTTATTGGTATAAAAAGATATTAACGATCATTGCTTAAGAAATGCGTATTTTTTGAATTTTTCATTAAAATTTGTTTGGAATCTGATAAATCTAACAATAGAGATGCAAAATCGCTAAACTAAAGATATATTAATATAAAATAGCAGTAAAAGAAAAGACTTAGTTTAGCTTTTTTTCGAAAGAATCATTCCATTCCTTTTCAATTTGCTTTCTGACATAAAAATGTATGCAACACTTTGTAAGCATTTTTGTATGTTCCTTATCTATCTTCGATAAAGCTAACTGATAATTTTGCTCCACAAGATTTGAAATAGGTATTTTAAAATCCAAGAATGAATTTTTTCGACAAAAAATTAAATTGAAAGAATGGAAGATTATCAAAACTTCAATTTATAAATTGTAATTGCGTGTAACACTAAAGCTATATTTTTTCTCAATGGAATGCTTTTTGATTCAACTGATACCTTTAGACTTTTTCAACAAATTGGTTTTTAAAGCTGAACTACAAATTAGTACCTGTATTACAGGTCGAAAAAAGATCTGAAATGATAAAGAATCATTGTATTTTAAAGCAAAATGCTTGTTTGGAAATATTAGCTGGAGGAAATTATATAGAACTTGCTTACAACTTCATCCCTTTCATTAAATTACTCATTTATGTCAAATTTATTCGCCACTCCAATTTTTCTTAATTAACAAAAAGAAAAACAGTTTTGGAAAAAAATAAGAGAATTTGGTGGAACAATATCTTTGAATTTATCGAATTCTTCATTGCCAGATTTCGTCGTCATTTGAGGATTTCATAATTTTTTACAAAAAAATCTAAAATATCGGATCTTCAGTTTATAAATCGGAGAATGTGTCTATTATTAATTATTAGTTAAATTAAATCATTTTATTAATTTTCACTACATGAAAAAAGGACCTTTTTTAAACAAATATATACATACATTATTGATACATGGCATTCTATTTAAACGTACAAATTTTTTATGTTCAAATTGAAATAAAAATGACTTAATAAATTGTTAAACAGCAATTGACAGATTTGCATTAGTTTTATGTGTGTTAAGAGAACAGAACACATTGATTGTCTCATTGAAGATTTCCGAAAATCAACTTAATCAAATATCTAAACATAGAAATATTTGGTGAAGAGGGAAATCAAAGCTCAGTTCTGGATTCGAGATGGCAAATATTAGCATCCATGAAAGAAGATAATGAGGTTTTAGAAAACAATCAGAAAAATTATTGATTTCACAATAATGAGATTTGAAATTAATTAAAGGACTTTAATTTGAAGACAGTGTAAAAGTGTTATGGCGAATCAACTGAGGTATTGTACTATTATTACAAGATCTAAACAATAATTAAAACTGCAAAGATTAGATTCATCGAGTCATCGTCAGCTGTAAATAATTTGTATAAAATACGCAGAGACTAACTTTTATTTCAATAATGATCGATAGTGATTCAGATACAGGGAAGCTCTTAAAAATTAAAATTTCAAATAGAATTCAGAATATGAATAAACATCTATGCAGTAATTCTATTTTAATATAACGATGAAGATAATGAATTATATCCTGATGATGATTGCGACGATAGACGCTCACGCCATGGGATGTATTTTTGAATGGCAATCTGTAGTAAATTCAGATTAGTAGGTTCGATAGAATCCTCGCGAAAATCCTCCAAGGAATCTCGCCTCGAGCTTCTGTTACTGCTACTGCTGCATTCTTCGACGATAGATATGGATGATAAATCAGCTTCAATTCCAGTATCCTCTTCAACGTTTTCCCATGCCATTTCATCCTTCCACCAATGTTCCGCAATTGTTCCGGTTAGATATTTTCTATACATAGCATCTAACTGATCGGATTGTTCACGTGTGAAATAATTCCTCCAATCTCCACTTCCACCCTTTCGAATAAAAATATTCTGTCGTCTAAAAAATTATTCAATTTAAGTTAGTAAAAGAAGAGATGCAGAACGATTAATAGCAAAGAAGCAAGGCTTGCTTCACTTTTTTAGATAGTACAACAAATCACCAATTACTTTTCTTATTTTGATTAATTGATGCCAAAAGATAATGTCTCAGAAGTCTGTACTTCTTTTACAGCATCAATATATTGTCAAAAAGAAGTGATCAATCAAATCGCACATGGTACTTTTTTATTACTTTCAATCGATTTCATTTTAAATAATCAATCTTTTAACTCTTCTTTTGACTGAATTTCTCTTTTTTTGAGAAAGTGACGTGAATTTTAAAAACGGCCGTTGAACTGTAGCAAATCCTTCATTTCATTTTTATCAGACTGACGGTAATTTATCAAAAACGGGAATGCCCGGAACCCATCGTTGTTATATATGTGCGATTTAAGAAGAAGAACAGCATTTTTGAATATAAGTTTTCGTAAAGTTTAATCAAATCCTTATATTAATCTACCAGGAATTTGAAAATTACTCAAAATTTTTAATTGAGGAATTAATTGAAAGTTTACAGATTATTTTCTGGAAACCATCGCCATTGATCCTTTTTCATAGATTTGATCGTACTATTTGCAACAATTTGACTTAATATAGTTTCGTCTTGGACATGCTTTGAAGCTCTACCGCCCAAAAATTCGCCAATTTTTGCAACTGCTTGCCGTAAATCGGCGCACATATCTTCGTATTTCAAAAATAGAACATTTTCATCGTTAATGTGTGAAAGCCAACTGAGCAGATAGTCAAAATAGTTTCCAAACGCGATATTTTTCGTGAGGAAAAGTTCAAAAAAAGCGGAAAAGTCCCCATGCTCGTAGTTGTAGATTTTGAAGTTGCGATTGTGAAAAAAGTAGCTGAAAGTTGATTTATTAGTGTAAATTTGGAGCAAAAAAAAAGAAATTCCATCAAATTTTTAAAATTATTGAAAAATAAAAGCTAACCTTGTCAGACAATCTTTTGGATTTCGAACAGCAAAAATATATTTGGCATTATTATTTTTTGGCACATTATGCCATGTAAAATGTGTTTTTAACAATCTTGGGGAGTTTAAATTATCAGCAAATTTTGCACCCATCCGTTCAATCATTGGACTTGTTATGCATAATTCTGAAATTATTCAAAAATTAGGAAATATAAGGTTCAATGGCTAAATAAATGAGAGAAAAACAAAATGACACGATTACCTTGTCCAACTTGTGGTCCATAATTATCGGTGAGTAACTGTGAGCAAATATGTTGTATCCATGTGGTACCACACTTCGGATAAGTGCAAACAAAGATATCACTATCACGTGGTGTCATAGTCTTTGCACTTCTGAAAACGAAAAAAATTGAAACTAACAACAGTTCCCTTCAAAGATTTATCAAGTTTTAAGAAAATCAATTTAAGTTTGATTATGTCGGAAATATAAATTTAGAAAATTTTTTCACTTTTTCTTGTTCCAAATAATACCTTAGAAATTCAGGCTTGAATACAGGTGGCCAAATTTCGTTATCGATACAAGATTGTTTAGGTTGGCCATTTAGTTGAAAAACAAATGCATTTGGTTGATTTTCCAGGCTGCAGGATGCAGAAGTTGGTATATTTTTGGTTGTGGGTAATTCGTTCCCTTCGATTTTCAGTTTATGATTATGCTTATTTGTTGGAGCCATTTCAACGAAATGAAATCCACGTTTCCACGATCACACACCGATAATATCCGGCACTGTGCTTCTAAGTAGAACAACAGATATTGGTAAAGTGATGATAATGATAGTAACAGTAGTAATGATAGCAGTATGTAAACTTGTTAGTTAAATTGTACCGGGGTTGCATGTCCTTTAAATATGTTTAGTGGGGACGGGAACCCTCAGATGTTGCCCCAGGAATGTGCGCCGCCCACAAACAAACGTCCGATAACACCGCCCATCGGGAATCGTGGAGAACTTCTTAACCCACCATGTGCCCTGGCGACTTGATTCATCCACCCACGCTGACGACGCTGCCGGGAAATTTTTTCCTCATTGAAACTTGATAAACAAGCAAGGAAGAATGTGACAAATGCATGGAAAGTGTTAACTTATTTTAAGTGATTCTCGGGAATCACTTCAATCATAACAAAAGTTTAACTGTTCCTATTGAAATTTTAGTTGCAAATATTAATTAACACATCCTCAAGTTCTTTTTCCTTTCTTCAAATTGTATGAAAGATTATTCATCATATTAGCTTTATAATGTGATAAATGTTAGCACGTATCAAGTGATAAAATCAATAACTGTCAACTAAATAACTTTAATTTAGCTAACAATCTGCAATGCATCATTGAGTAATCAACTAAGTTAGTTATCATGAATAATTATGCAAACATGTGCATCATTTCGTAATAAAATTTCCTTTATTGTTAACTAAATTACTTTATCTTACTTACCAAGTTGATCAGCGATAGTTCAAATAAATTAATTTCAGCTTTTAGAAATTATTTCATTTTGTTTCGGCACTTCCGTTAATTTATAATAAAATGGCTATTATCGGTTAGGTATTTTTGCATCTCTGGCGGAACGCTTCTTTGCTTTTTTGCATTTTGATTCGAAATTTATTTCATGAAAAGAATTAATTTTACTTGCGTGCTATTACGTTGAGTAAAATTAATGTTGGATATAATATAAATGAAAAGAAAGGACAATACCATTCTATCTCTTATCATATGTATCTGATAGTACCGTAAATATTTACGCTTTAAAATGTCGAAATTTTCAAGTAATTGAAAGTAAAATCATCCAATCCATTAAAAAGAGATCGAAATGATAAAATATCATTCTATCAGATACAAAAATATTTATTCTATATTCCGTCATAAAAAATCTCAAAAAACATTAATTGAGATGTTTTTAACAAATACTGACAATGATGATAATACAGTGAAATACAGTCTGGTTGTTTTCGGAATTTTATCTTGAGCAGTAAAAGCGGGACATTTGGAACGACGGCAAAAAATTACAGGGAGGAAACACATAAAACAGAGGATTAAAATTATTCAATTACTACTAGTTTTAGCTCTTATCATTATTTCACAAAGTAATACTTTAGCAATAATGCCAATAAATTGTAGCATGAATGATTATCTAAAAATAAATAAAAATTTATCAAAATGTTCGCTGTTTTATATTCTCATTTTTTCTTAAAAACATATTCGAAAAATATAGTAATGATTCAATCGTTAATCATAAAAGATATTTGTTCAGAATATAGCGATCTATTTGTCCACGTAGTTTAGCAGATATTACGGAATACGGGAAGTGATGGATGCGTCACATTTTAAATGAAAAAGCAAGGAGATGTTGAAATGTTTTGTCAAAAATGCATCAAATTTTAAATTACAGAGAATTAGTCGATGGTGGCAAAGAGAAAATGTCATTTAAGTGATGGCCACGTAGCCATTCATGTTTATGATTTTTGTCACGCATTATTTTTCTTATCAAAGACTTTCAGGCGATGACAGAAATTTCCAGTTTGGCTTTTTTTAAAATCGTTTTAGTGTTTAAAACTGTTTTCCTGGAAAGATTGTGAACTGTAAATTTTTAAAGAAATTTTAAGAAACTTAGCTTATTCTATCTTCTATAGAAGGTATATTCGGCGATCAGTGTAAGAATTAAACAAAATATTGGATTACAGCTTAGAACAAGATTAGCGCGTATTGATTTTGTACAGTAATTTTCTTTCTTTTTAACTTCTGGTCAGCTTCATTTCAAATTTGATGTTTATTCATGAATTTAGTATCTATAAATTAATTCAATTTTGGGAAAATATTCTCTACCATTTCTTTCATTCTGTGAGAAGTTCTTTTATGAGGGAAAGCTTATCCATGTGATTGGTTTTAAAAATTTCTTTGAAGAGTAAAATGGCACTTATATTGATAAAGTCACGGTTGATATAGTGCGAGGTAGTATTGGAGAAAAAAAAGAAACTGTAATGTTACATTTCACTTGAAATCTCGATTTGAAATTCTTCTAAAATTCCGTTTTATTTTCACTTCATTTTCATCAGTTTCAATCATTCCTTTATCTCATCGTGCCAACAATAATATCTTATCATATTCATTATAGCTTTATTATATAGCAGCTATTTTCCTCATTTTTACAAAAACGAGCACAACTTCTCTTTCCTTACGCTTTATTTTTTTATCGTTTTCTTAACTTCCATTTTCCATTATAAAATAGTTCATCCCGAAGTTTAACTTATGAATTTTCACTCATGAAATTCATGATGCAGTAATTGCTGTTTTATGATAGAATTCTGAAAGACTAACTGGTAACCTTTGCAACATCATTTCAGCTACTCTATAGCTTAGCACCAGCAATATTCTATGATTTTGGTAAAATTGATCGTTCATGCATGAATTTTGATAAGTCAAAAAGATAAAGAAAAATTACAGTGAACGAAAAAGTTGGTAATGGTGTTAAGGAAAAGAAAAGCGAACAAAATATGTAGCGAGAAGAAGTTAAAATGTTAGCGAATTAACACTTACATGTAACGAATTGAAAATTTTTCAGAAATGGTAAAAATCATCTAAAGAATACATATTACAGCTGAACATATTGCTCATGCCATCATCTTAAATCAAAAAATTCAAAATCGAGATAATGCGTTCATTTGGATGCAATGAAACACTCAATATATTTTATTTCAACAGAGCGCAAATGTCGATGTAAAAGAAGTGCCAGAAAGAATTCCACTTCTAGTATATAGCGATGTCCAGTAAAGCTATTTATTAGAAAAGAATCGTGATTATGCCAATCAGTGTGACCCCGTGATTTTTATTACAATCGCTACTGTTGAAGTTTTAAAATATTGTTATTGTTGCAAATGATGATGTTTACCAAAAATTAACGGAAGGTGTCATGTGAAATAAAATAGGAATTTTGATGGAAACCAGTTCGAGAAAACCATATCAACAGGTGTGAATGCGAATGTGTGCGAATGAAATTAAATATGAACTCCGGACTGCTTCAACCTCATGTTCCTCAACGGTCAACAATACACCGCGTGTATGGATGATTCCATCTGATAAATCATTATCATCAAATACATATGATTAACAACATGAGCAAGTTCCGTAGTTTGAATGATGTTAAAAGGAGAAATTGGAGAAAATCATTGAGGAAAATACTTCAGCCATCATTTCAACATTTTACTTGGGATTTAGGAATGGAGCAGGTAAAAAGAGATCTGAAATCGAAATTGAAAATACTTGATCCAACATGCAATGAATGAGTTATCATTTAGTTCTTTTTTTTAGTTTTTTAACCATTTTTATTTCTCTTTTACCTTTCATTTACTTTCCTATTTCATTTCTACAACATTTGCCCTATAGTGGTGATAATCTTAGGTTGAAAATTTTTTTATAATTAGTAATTTTAGATTAAAAAAGAAAAGGACTGAGGCTGACAGAATCTAATAAAAAAATTTTGAAATTGAAATCCCTTCATTTAGGAAACCATTTTTTTTAATTAAAATAGTGAAAATAAAAAGAAAATTTGCATACTAGCAGCTAGTAGTTGAAGTTCACTCGTAGTTTATGTTGAATATGTCTTGATTCATACGTCAAATCAATTTTTAATTTATTAATTTGTCAAGAATGAAGTGCTTTAGAGTTACTTGAAGTTTTCAAGAATGACTTAGAAAAAGATTGTCACATTACATTTCATCACACGTTCCGAAATTTCTGCCTCTCATGGTTGTGGAATGTGAAAATAGCTAGTTATGAAAATGACATCATCGTACCAAAGGTCGAACGAACAGAATGTTTGTGATGATGAAGTAATTTGTTGACAGTTTGACCTTTGATACAAGTATAAAATGATGATGAAAGTTTGCTCAATCTTCAGGAAACATCTCCGATCTTTCCTCCTCCTTCGTTCCATTCATTCATTTGTCATGTCATTGCTATCAAGTAGTTCAAAAACGACCCGTGATACATTCTTTCCATCTGACTTCGTCAGACTGAGAAGCATTTCAATCTTAGCGCCCACAGACAAACCACATTTCTTTAAGCCACGTGGTTTCTCACTTCGGGAATTCTGCCAACAAAATTCAATTTCCTCTTTTTTACCCTGAGAAACAAATAAACGGCAACTATGCATTTACACAGATACACAGATACACAAACACACACACATATATATAAAGCAGACACACACACACAGACATATACATAAATATAGTTCCATACATTATCAATAAATTGATAATGGAATGAGTAGTATTGATATTGGACAAGGATTTTTAAAAATAACAAAGTAAAACTTTCTTATTCAAATATTTGAGATTTTCTCCACACTTTATCTTTAGTGAGAGACAGTATCGATTCGATGTTATGATATGATGCATGTGAAGTTTGTATTAGTTCAAATCTATCACAAGGTTTTATTTAATTCTGGTAATGCAACTATTAAAATGCCTTGAAAATAATGTACATTTTCTTAAAGTATTAAAATCAGCTTCTATTGTGGGAGAAAAGTTTTGAAGCATTTCATTATTGCCTGGAAACGTCGAACTGAAAGTGCTAAAAAGATAGAACAAAGGGATTGTATAAATCACGACTAAAGACTGTCGAGAATGGTCTGTTCCGCGATGGATTACTAGTCTTTGGCTGTATGCAATCAGTCCATGCAAAATGTGTACTGCACTGTAAGGTCTATTTAAGTTTATATTGTAGGTAATGAGATCATTTCATCAATAGCAATAGATGATTTCGGAATAACTGCTGTCCCGAAAAGTTTCATTCAAGTCGCAATATGGCTGGAAAATTATTGGTTTAATGTCGTCCAACGGATATTCGTTAATGGAGACGATGAGATAATTCGAGAATCGTTAAAGGAAAGAAGTGAATTTGATATCTCCCCTCATTTTACATTCTTCCCTCATCATCAGAATTCAGAGACTTTTAATTTTGACTGAAAAAAGAAATGAATTTGTTCCTTCCCCCTTTCATCGGTGTTGAATATATTCCACTAATGCCAGACATACAGTTGTTGTCGAACAGGGAAGCGTTGTAAGTTATTTATGACGTACTCCTCCTATTGCATCATTTTTCGTCATCGAATCATCAGGAAGAAACTAAAATTTCAACTGCGTCTTGCTCATCGTTTTCTATATAAACAAATCTCTTAACAGTCAATTCCTTAATTCATTTATTCAATCAATCTATTATTCATTTATCAGTCATTCACTGATAATTATATCATTTTTATCTGAAGAACGCTGTCTTCTTGCATATCATGATACTTTTTCCTGGTTTCACTCTAAAATATAACGCTTGCAACGAATGTTACTCACTGAAAACTGTTCATTGTGTTTTTATTCATTCACAGTCAGCAGAAAAGAGAAACGAAAATGAAAAGTTACAATATTTAGTATTTCTCCGAACTGATTTCAAAATTTTCTCAGATTATAAAATGGTGGAAGTATTATGGATGCAATGCATAAATCAATCTACCGCAAACAATATTCGGAATTTTAAGTAATAGAAAGAATATAATTATCATTAAATGAGGCAATTGCCGAAATGAATAATTGATCGATTGATTGAATGAATAATTGAGGGACTGATTGCCAAAAGATTTGTTTACACATAAATACGATGAATAAGGAAGGTATAGCCGAAATCTTAATTTTTTTTCCGATCACTGGATGACGAAAAATGATGCAATAGGATGTGAGCGGTCATCATAAATAACGTACGCGCATTTAATTAACAACTGCACGTCTGGCATTAATAACGTCTATCCAACAATGATAAGAAAGACAAAAAGCATCTTTGTTGTCTTTTTAAACTATACTTAAACTTAAGTTTAAATCTTCTTTAATAAATTTAGGTTTGAACGAGGAAGTTTCAGTGACCAATTTAGAAATTCTCAAAGAAAAATAACCATCGCGTCTATTAATATCCAGATTTTATGAAGAAAATATTGTTTGTCAAATTTTAAACTTTTTTCCTGCAAGAATATCAATATATTAACTATTCTTTAAGGTAATCATTTATGTGATACTTTTTTTGCTAAAATTTGGAATGGTCAATCAATTTTTTTGTAACATTAGAAAGTTTTAAATGATTAATATATGAAACATCATCCAAGGGTAATAAAGAACTCGTTCCTACCAAAAAATAACAGTGTCTGGAAATTCCAATTCTTCATCAGACTTTAAAATACATTAAAAAATAGAAGATGTGACTAACAAAAGTGCATATTAGATTTGCTAAATAAGCTGAAAAGATGCTAAATTCAAAGCTGATGAATTTGAAAGATACACAGGGTCATTATTTTTGAGTCATTATTGTTTGGCTTCAAACAATTATTTTTGAAGCCATCATACGCACTGCAGAATTCTTTTAAATGCGTGTCTATGTAATAGAATCAAACTGAATAGAAAAATTGTTTCAAAAAGATCTTTTATTTATTTTTAGAGTTTTGATTAAATAACAGATTGATTTCTTAAAAGTATATTTTATTGCTAATTAATTTTGAATATCGAAAGGATATTTACAACATCTTTTTTTAAGATTGATTTGTAAGATTGATCTGAAACAACGCTGTCATTTCTGAAGAATGATCATGACACTCATAGAAATCAATTAAGTATTTTGAAGTCGTTTTATGTCATTTTTTGCACTGAAATGTACGAAATTGACAAAAACTAAACTTTAGGCATATTCTTTTAATAAATTTTAAAATATTCCAAACTGAAAATGAAATGAATAAGAATCTCGAATAATGGGTCTGAGATCTGCAAAACATGGTCGGATATTTGAAGAAAAATAGTTAAGCATAATCATATGATATCAATTGATATTGACGAGAAAATAATTAAGCGTCATAAATGACCTTTCAAAATAGTGCATATAATTATTGTCAATCATCAAAAATCATCATTTTTTAGAAATAATTTTAGTAGGTAGAACTATAAGCTTGTAACTGATTTTTATTAGGGACATATTCATTTAAATCTTATTTTCAGAAGACAGTACATTCATCACAATCAGATCCGAAATGAGCCTTATGATTTCTAATCTAAACTTCGGAATTTTTAAAAACCCATTATTTATGAAATGAAATGCTATATTTTATATCGAATTATAGAAATGTCATTTTTTTAATTCTAAATTCAGCATCTCATTTTCAAATTATATTTCTTTGAAAGGCATTTTTATATTTCAGCTTTTCAACTAACAAAAGCATTTTTTAAGCCAGTTCAAGATCTGAACAAAGAAAAATGGAACGTTGTGAAGTCAAGAACCTACGTATGGAATAAATAGAAAATATTGAAAAGGCAAAGAGTGATAAAGTCCTGTGAAACATAAACTGACATTAACAATATTGAGGTCGCATATTTTGAATTATATTTGTACTCTTTAAGAAATTAGTATCGAAAGAAACATCATGTAAAAGCGTTCTTTTGTAACAGGAAAGATTGCAGTTATTAGGCCGTGAGGACTGTTGAGAATTAACAGAGAACAATGATGAACTATAAGCCACCTGGAAACGTTCCCAAAAAATTTTTCCCTTTTCATATCGGTATAGATAGAATATTATATCCTTAGACTATTGTTACGGAGACTATTTCTTATTGAATTGGTTAGCAACTTATATCTCTAATCATGGTAAATTAATTTTAGAGAATAGGCTTCTTCCTGAAGATTATTTTCCACATTCGTAACAAATATAAGCACCTAAAAGCGGTATAAATTTTTAAAAAAATAGTTGAATTTGCGAATAATTATAAAGAAGAATTATCAAAAATTATAGGAAAAAGATCAAAAAATGAATACTTCAAAATTCATTCGGAAGTTGAAACCTGTTTTACTACAATTATGTTTTCAAAACAAAAAAATTGAGAAAACCAAACAAATACCTCAGGCAATTTCAATCCATTCTGTAATAAGAATGTAATAGAAACATCGATTACTTTATAGCCAGCAAATATGATGATATCATTATCAATCCGAACATATTCTGGATGAGAACAAGAGATCCGAAATGAGCGTTCAACACTATATCGATTCCTTACAGGCAATGTCTTGAAAAACAAAAACATAAAATGAATTCGTCGAATATCATATGATAAGATATCATATTAGCAAGTAAAATTACAAAAAGTTTTTTGAAATTTCTTCTAGTGCTATTATGAAATCGAAACTTAAATTTCTAATAATATAACTTACAATTGTCTGATTCCCTTTATTTTGCAAATAAACTTCAAACATTTTAGTGATATTAGCTTCTTGGACATTTACTGCAATCATCCATTGGTAGAATAAGTAATTTGTTCGCTGATCAACTGCCGAAATTAGCATCATACGAGAGCCTTAAAATACGGATTTTGAATCTTACTTCTTCTTTTCTGCATTATAAATATTTGACAGCAATACTTTGAATAAATCTCGATGGCTATGAGCACTCTAAACATTTTTTATAAAGCAGACTCTGAAGATTAAGAAAAGAAACGGGATATGAAGCGTATAAACTAAGTGAGAAATATCACTGATGACCGAATAAAATCTTTCTACTCATAGAGATATCAGTTCCAAAATGGACAAATTGACGAACCAAATTGATAAAATGATTAAACTATTTTATGAAATCATTAGTTAATGTTTCATCATTTCCTCAGATAGAGATACAATTAAATTTGATAATTTGGTCAAAGGTTCGCTGGAAACCGAACGTTATATATTACTAAGATCACTGTGCAATATTAAACTGCTTCTGTAAGATTAATAGTAAACATCCGAAATCTTCAATTTCCAACATAAGACGTCCTTGTCATGCATGTATTTATCGCACAATAACAAAAAATTTTTGATCTTTATATGTGGAAGGCATTTCTCGATGAGAATTCACATAAAAGGCATTTTCTCGATGAGAAGAATAGGTATCGTGCCTTTGATCTTTTTACATAGAACGAATTTGTTGATGAGAAGAACGGACATCGTTTGAGGATTCAGGAACTGATAAGATTATCACAATAAAATCAGTACTGGTTGACCTTGACGAAGGATCTTTAGGTAGAGTAGAAAGGTATTAAGGGCTTAGTGAAAAGGTATTCCACATTTCTGTACTTAAAAATACAGCAATTTATAACCTTTTATTAGGGACATATTCATTCAAAGAAATTAACCTGTGAAATCCGGCAAGAAATTAACCACAGCATTTAAAGTGTCACCACGCTGTGCTGCAATTGCATCTGATGGATAAATCTCAACATTTTTTGAAGAGCTTCCAAAGTGCACCAAATTGTAACAGTCATCAGTTCTAAAGTAACTTATAATTTATAGATGATGTTTTGTTTATAAACTCAAAATAAAATGAAATCTACTAGCTAATCCATTATAATCATGACTTGCTTAGAAAAATAGTAAAAAAGAATGAATAGAAAAGGCAAAAAAGGAAAGAATTAAAGAAACAAAAAAGAATTAAAAGCTATCAAGAGGAGACTCTCCAACCTTTAGTCAATCAGATGAGCAAATAATTATCAGCAATAAAATACGTGGATTCCCACTTTTCCGTTAAAAGGATATTAAAAGTCAAGGAAAATATCAAATTGGACTAGAGATTTTCTATATCGAAAGTTTTAACTTACTTCAAAACAATAGGAACTTTGATGAGCTGTGCTCGAACAGCATTCAAATTGATTTGATTCACCGCATGAATATGTATTAACCACGCTCCTAGGACAGTGTTATAGTACTGATCAGCAAAAAAGATCACGGTAAACGTTCGCAACATTGGTGCTTTACCAGTTTGACACTACAAAAAGTTGCAAATTAACTTCATAAATAGAATAAATAAGATTTGAAAATGAACTCTTTTCAAAAAACATTACAAAATTTTTGTCTCAACGCACTTATTAAGTTATATATACCGTAAAATGTAAATCCTGAGATCCATCGCAGTTATTCTTAAATGAAACTAGAACAAGAGAATCTGTACAACGGATGGAAAATACACGACCTGAAGCAAACATTTCAGAAAAAGTAGGCAAATTATATCAGTTTTTTTATTTTGCCTTAAGGATAAAGTAAACTGAAAAATCTTTTCTATGACTACTTTTATGTCCGGTAATGTGAATACTCCTGGATAGCGTTGTTTCCGCTTCGTGGTAGAAACGAAATGAATTGGAAATAATGTTACGGCGATTTCCAACCAATAAATCTAAGATTGCTACCGGTTCACCACCATTTTTTTTCTTGAATACTACCTAAAACTTACAGGAATTCTTTTAAAACAGTTTGGAATTATCATAATCGTACAAAATATTAAGTTACGGAGTTCCTCCTGCGGAACTATTGCTAATGAGTCAACAGTGTTGAATTGCAAAAAGAGAAACATAATTTCATAACGAGATTCCTTAAGATCTAAATTTTTATATATAATTTCACATTACTTTAACTTGATTTCTGATCTGTTCCTGAGGTATCGTAAATCCATCGTAGATAAATGGTGCAAATATGGTGTCCATCGGTTTCAGGAAAATCTGTACTTCAGTAATTTGTCCATTTTCTTCTGATATTCGATAAAGATCTTTTTCAAGTGGAGTCTCAATCCCGTACATATTTTTATAATACTGCCATAATCCCACATTGAAAAGTGGTCTGTAATATCCATATTAGCAAAAAAATATTAATTCTCAATCTCATCTTAGAAAAATAAGATAATAAATTTGGATTTTGGAGATTGGGGATGTTGCGCAAGTTTCTTTAATGAGGTCTAAATATATTTAGAATTCATAGAAGTTAATTCAATTAAAAATTAAATAAGCTTACTTAAGTGTGTTCTGAGCAGTATCTACAACAATGATAGTAGAGTCTGATTCAGTATTTTGAAGCATGTATTCGAAAAATACGACTTGACCATATTTTGGATAAATGCTATAAGAAAAAAACTATAATAAAAAAAGTGCATTGGTATAAAATGAAATTTAATGTTGTTCGAATAATTTATTCTATTTCAAGAAAAAAATGAGATTAAAACACCCGCTATTCTATCGAATATCCATCTATTAATCAGAAGTTGTTTGTCAAAGAAACTTTTCAGTATGCTAATTTGTACCGATATTCCGTAGTTATTGCTTTGAAAACAACTTTTAATAGCTTCGATGCCTTATCTTCATCACGTAGTTTTTTATAAGCATCCAGTTCCTGCTGAAACAGATACCGCTTCATTGATCCCTGTAATATTTCCTTTTCGAAATAATATCGCATAGGGCGAAAATAATTTAAGTCGAAAATAGTAAATTTGAAAGTCTTATTTTCCAACAAATATCGTTTCCTTAACTATTTCGATTTTCGAATCGCCACTTATTATTTTGAATTTGTAAAAAGAAATAATTCATAAAATGTTAGACAATATTAAGTAATTATGTTAACATTCTTTGCAAATCTTCAATAAATGTTATATTAATTTCTTGAAAAATCAATGATTTATACTTTTGTCGTGAGGGGCTTTGTTACTGAATTCTGGTTTTTTGCTTCCAGTGGTGAAGCATCGTTTATGACTTCATTATAACGCTGATTTATGTCCAATCTCAAAAAATTTAATTGAGAATAATCATTCAGAACGTTGAGAAGAATTCCTTAAACTAGTTATTATTTCTAAAGATTTCACTCCCACCAATCTATTATCAAAATTAAGCATTTATTAAACTCGATGAAGGGAACTTTGACAATAGCAGTTCATAGAGTAGATCTCAAGTACTGTTATGAATTAAATTATTCACCTATGAGCAGACAAGAAATGTTGCAGTGAATTTTCGTGAATTGGATTCAGTGGTTTAGCCCTAATTTTGTAAGATTCATTTTCATTTTGACCAATGCGAGTTGAATGTCGACTTATAACTGCGCTCGTTCGATTTCGCATTCCATCTAAACTTAGACCACGAAGTCTATGAAGCCAAAAAAAAGTTTTCTTCGTAAGTCAAATGTAAAGTTGACAAATATATTTTCATACTTGGAAGTGGTAAGACATCGTTGCTGCTATAAAAATGTGCTAAGATGATTACGAATTTTTTCCTAAGATGCACTGTTCCTAATCAGTATTAGAAGAGAAACTACCAATATTAGAATATAGACAATAAAAAAATACTTAGAAATGATAAATAGTTGCTTTAGAATAAGAAAGAATTATTAAATACTGAAAATTCAGCATACGTTGAATGATTTAAGGAAAAAAAGAATAAGAAAAGCGAAAGCTTATTAAGACGCAAATGCATTATCTCTACTACATAAGACAAAAAAATCGGATTTCATGGTTAATATACTAATGGTGTAAACCTCTTAAAAATTTAAATAATGCGAAAGTTTTCAATCATATCGATCGCATATCATTTATCATAGGATACAGGAAATAGATAAACGATGCTTATATATATTCATTAAAAAATTTTCTTATTTATTACGGACAATTTTGAGACCTAAATATTGTTCATTCCTTACTATGAAGAAGTTATCGTACCTATCTGTTTAAAACATGGATAGCCAATACTAGTTAATCGAAGTAATACTTGACATGTTGATTCAGGAAAATTGCTGAGCACTACTGCACTTTGTATATTAACCTGTACTGCTTCAGATCCATGCCTCAGCAAAAACTGCAAAGAATAATTTCTTAATTTTTGCTAATCTTGAAGTTATAATTTGTCTCATTTGAATTCGGGTCTTGAAAAAAAATGTTTCCTTTTACTCAGTTTTTAATTGATCTATTTCAACAAAATGACAATATTTTAAATAGTTTGAATAAACTCACTTTTAGTGGAATATACAACTTGCCAAGAGGTAACAGAGAGTCAGCATCCCATACATCAACAATCGCACACCCATTTAAAAGATATTTGATGTAATCTTCTTTTTCGCCATCTGGAATTGAATTCCCATCGACCATATATCTCACCTAAATTTTCAAATAATAACACGTTATTGAGATTCATGAATACATTCACTGAATTTTCATAAGGACAGATAATCTTTCACAGTGAAGCCATTGCAGTCTTCCTTAGCAATCTCCTCAACGTTTCTTCTTCGCCTCAAAACAAATAACTGTTCGTAGTGAATTGCTTTTGCGTGAACTGAATCTAACCATAATCTATAAATTATGATTTGTAATTTTTGAAATGATATTTTAATTCATACTTGGAACGAATTAAACCGTGTTAGCTAAATTCGATGTTAATTTTTAACTTCTAAAATTTGATGAATATCTCTAGTTAAAAAATTGAACGGCAAACTTTTCGGTTGTAACTGTATGAAAACGATAGAATTCCATTGTAAAAAATACTGCATTTGGTGTCTTCATGTAACCAACATCTTCTCTGCTAAATTATTTGGAAATACAGCCATAATAAGAACTGAATTGGCTAATTATAATGCAATATTTTACCACTATTGATTCAATAATTTAATGATTTAATAAGAACCTATTTTGAATAGCCATAAACTGAACAATGATTTCATTCGTATCCAGTTTATCGTTCAGTTCAATGTTGACATCTGGAGTCTATAATAAAAGCGAACTCACACAATTGCAATGTTATTATCATACAAATTATTGCACTCCTTCGAAGAATGCTATTTTATCTGCAAATATTATTTTGTAAAAGATAAACTTTAAAATTTCCGAGAACTTGATGGAAACGTTTTATTGGAATTTTCATTGATAAAAATTCAATAAATCTACTGGGAAATTCTCAATATCCAAAAGTTTCGGTTTGTTTCCGTTGCGATCTTTTATAGGAGTGAATGAAATGTCGGCAAGGGCAGCAAGAGATGCACGAGGTGTATTTGATGTCCTGAAAAATCTCGCAATAACAGTTTCAAAAGTTTCTGTAAAGTTGTGATAAAAAGATCGAAAAAAACTAATTTATCTTACCTCACTAATGGCGAACTACAGATTTTCACGCTCGTATAAGTGTCGTATTTCCGCTCATCTGTAAACGAAATTTTTTCATCCAATTTTTCTTCCTGAAGTACATCACTTGGTTCAATATATAAAAACAGCTATGTAAGACGGAGATGAACACAAATGAGCAATACTCTTTGTAGTTACCACGAGTAACAAGTGTATCATATTGAATCTGGCTAATTTAAGATTACCAAAAAGTTACCAATGATACATGTGCTGACGACTTGATTTCATGCCTGAAATAAGTGATTGAGTCATTTAGTGAGTTGAATTTTTCAATTTCAATTACTTTCTTCATTTCAAAAGAGTAAATCATATTTCTTCAGATGCTACGAGTCAAATATATATAGTGCAGAAAAAAGAATGCAAACCTGTTTTCAAGTATTATTTCAGGATTTTGAGCAATTTTAGTTGATCTAAGTTGGAGTCCAACAGTTTTCGCATTCGATTTTTCCCAGTATTCTATCATGTCAATGCATGTCGAAGTATTTAACAGGTGTTCAATCTGGAACATTTGCTTTAATTAATGAAATTACTATAATATATACTTTCTAGAAATAAGCAATTCACACTATAAAAAAATTTATATATTCAAGCGACATGTGATAAACATGGAAAACATTTAATGTTATGCGCAATTAAAGATGGATAAGAATGTTAAAATGTTAAAATTGTACAGCTCTTATGAAATTAGAAATCACAACAAATTATCATGGTACGTATCAACAAAATAACTCAGGAAAAAAGCAAAATACAATAAGTATCAATTCTAACTTCTTCAAATCCTGAGCATGCAAATGTAATTTTAATCCTTGGAAACTCGTCACAGAAGGGCAAATCAGAACGTAAAACAAATGAGTTTTTGAATGCCAAACGTTCGTTTGGATTGATATTTGGTCCTAAATAGATACTTATTTTTATAGAAAGGAATACAGTTGTTTGCTTGAAAAAAGAGAAATGAGTACTAATTTTCTTTGGAAGTAAAGAAGAAGAACAGAGTACTACTTACTCATATCTTTATTTGTATCATAAATGCAATAAAATTTGTTTCAAGAAATGAAACTATGAAGTAATGAAATTGAAAAAAGAAATACCTCCGATTAAAGGGATAGTAATCTCACCATTTGGTTTCATGTCTACAGCAAAAGGACACCAAGCACCCCAACAGACCATCACTGATTGTGATGAATGTACTGTCTTCTGAAAATAAGATTTACTTGAAGGTGGCTATTTAAGTGAATTCGTAATTTATTGCTGGTAATTTACTAGTTAAATGGATTATCAAAGTTTATACTATAATTTTAATAAAAATACTGACATCACGAGAATAAACTCCGACAAGATAATCCAGTGAAAAGACAATAGCGAACTGAGGATCTACAATCATTCTATTTAATATTACACTCCCACTCATGAAAAGGCTTTGCGATTGTGATCTGAAATTTCGACAATTTTCATATTTCCAAAATTATTGGAATTATTACATAGACTAAACTCAAAAATCTGTATTGAATTTGATTTGATCGTCAATTTATACCGTCTCATTTCCAAGGTACTGCAAATTTGATTTTCCGATAGACTAAGGTGCAGACATTGCGGTTTCTCCACATAGCACAAACCGTTATGCATCCCAATCTAAATTAATTCCGACATTTTAGACATTAAAAATCTCGAAGAGAAGTAATTTAAACCACTTCATTTTCTATGCTTTAAGATACTCACTCAAAAAATAACCCTATCTTCGAGAAAAAAACTATCATCTCTGCTATAAATTAGTACTGGAAATCTTTGAAAGTAGAAAAAGCGAAACGTGCCGTAATTCTCCGCTCCAGAACTTCCATCATCTTAATATTAACGTCTGCAGGTGATCTGTTTGCTCGATAAAGCCTATCATTATTCATTAAATGAAGTAGAATTTGCTCAAATTTGTAGACATCCATACCGAATGATATATTTATTTTCCTTAAAATGGATGTTCGACTTCTCAATGCCTCTGGATGAATAGTCTGAGATTTACCTAAATGGGCGGCAAATTAAATGAAACATTCCATAAGAATAAGAAAGTAAAAGTTTACGTTTTAAATGCTACATTAAATCTAATCTAACCATCACAAGATGCTCGTAATCCAGGAATATCTTCCCACTGGTCAAATATGTACCAGTCAGGAATATAGTTCAATACATTGTACATTTCTTGATATGTTTGTAAGCAAATTTCTACATCGATATTAGTCTTTCGGGAAAGCTGTGCCATTTCCACCTCAGAAGCCATAAAAAATAATGTTTTCGGAGATCCCGAATATAGCGGCAGTCTGGAAGAAACATGGATTTAACTGGCCAAATTTAATTTGAGAGATCATTTAGCTGCAATAATAAAACTGATGGAATGAGGAAATAATCCAACTCTTGGTAAAATGAATAAAGAATTCATAACACCTGCAAAAGGTAGTCGGATTTTCGGTACTTCCTAATGGCACCAAAGTCCATGCTGCTGTATATAAGCGACTGAAATTTTGTTCTCTTTGCTCTCCCTCGACTACTTCCAAGACAATGTCGATGTTATCGGTAAATGAACACCAAAAGAAAATTACCTGTAGCTAAGTATATTGTACTTTCGAATATTCCATCAGTGTTAGCAAGCTCATCAAAGCCGTTTATTGGTAAATACAGAAAATTCAACATCATTGGCACTTTAATTCTAGATTTTACATTTAAATTGAAAATTTACAGATGGAGTTGGTTGATTTGAATGCTGCAAGAGAAAGAAACTCTGACATAAAAACCTTATTGAATGAAAGTTAGCTACCTCAGTAAAAGGGATGGAATCAGAATCGGGACGACACCATCCGCCGCAAAACGGTTTTCCGAAGTAATACTTTAGCTGCTTATCATAGAAATATGCATGAATGCGATATAGCATATCCACCTTTAACTGAAAATTAATGAAAAAGTTCTACTACTGGGTGAAAATTTTTATGATATTTTTCCGATATATTTTACATTCTCTCCATCTGTTCTGAACAATCCACCGATATTTATAAAAGGAACAAAAGGAATAGTTACACAAGGCAATCGTGCATTTCGTAATGACAGCACATAGCATTCAGGTTTATCATATCCTTCAACCGGTGCACGTCGCGGTGGCACGCGTCGACACATGTGTACTTTTTGATACCATTCTCTTGTATTATTTATTTTCAACTTATCCTCAGACATATCTGAAATTTCTTCAATATTTTAATTTTATATTCGAAATAAAATACATGGTTTTACAAAGCATAATAGAAAATTATATAGAAAAATAAAACAAAAAGCTAAATCTAGGCTTTTTTCCAAGAAATTAAGAATGAAGGGGAGCGGTGAAGTAACAATAGAATTGTCAGGTATAGCTATAAAGGAAGGAATAATTAATTGTTATAGAGAAGATGAACCGCAATTTAATCGTCAAAAATTGATCTTCAAGACTCGATTCCTGGTATCCATAGTAACTCCAATATCTAAAAATTCCTACTTTCAAAAGTGGCGCCTCTGTCAGCTTCCGATAACAAAAGTGCGATACGCAGAGTGCTCATCGTCTACAGCATGTTTAGTAATCGATTGCTGTTGCTATTAGTGTGATCTTTTTTCTGCCCTGTCCATTGGGAGTTGTTTGACGGTTTCGTGGAGTTGAGAATTATGGATGGTATAGGTTATTGATGATTTCTAAATATTTAAATATCAAATCACTGCTATAAAAAGGCAGTATTTTCAGAGAATATTTCTAGAACGTTTTATTGTCTCTTTTGTTAATTCAAATTGTGTCATATCTAAATGTTCATCTAAGGGATGACAATACTATGGGAATACTACTGTCATGTAGTTCCTTTAAATCGTCACGTTTATTCTTGTACGTTTAGTTAAGAGAAGGAAATATAGAGTAATCAATTTACTATATTCCCGTCACTGTCGTAATTTCTTTGTAATATGACATATTACTTTGTAGTAGTAGTAGTAAAAACATTTAAGAAGAAAGAAATCCACCGATTTGCTTTTGTATGTTCTCTCTGCTAATCATCGCTACTTACAAATGTACAATCGTGTAACTCAGTTTTGATTGTATTAAAACTGCGGAACTACTAATAGAGCATTCTTAATTAATACACATTTTGACATCCTTTGCGAAGAGATTATTTTTGAAAGATATTTTATTTCATCAATTTACAAATTATATTGGTATGTATTTATGCTTTATATGGATCTGTGGGTTACTTTACTCTTCTGTTATGTATGATTCCTTTTTCTATGATGTGGAGATATACTTATTTCTTTAGTTTAGATTCGTTTCTGCTAGTCACATTTTGTGAGCTCTTTTATCTTTTTTTCTGCGCAAATTTTAGTGAAACTACTAATAATTTAATTATTGACTGTTTTAAGTTATAGATTATGATGACCAAAAATAGCATGGTGACGCTAGCATCAAAACCATCTTCGAAAAACTCTGGTGAGCATTCGCAACGGAAAACCAATTTAAATACATCTACCAGTGATACAAAAGATGTTAAGGAAGAACAGTTAGCAGTGGATGATGTCGGAGCAAAGATAAAGTTGAGCAGTTTTGGACAAAGAAGGTAAAATTGATATCACTTAGCATCTTTGAATTTTTTAAAATTGATGTTGCATCCTCACCTTTTATTTCAGATTATTCTCATCGATTAATATATCAGCGGATAAGTGGCTTCTCACACTAGATGAGCATTCAGTGGCTAAATTGGGAAATCCTCCTTCTTTAGCTGATGGATTAGATCGGAAAACCGAACTGGTTTGTAAACTATTGCTAACATTTTGGTTATTGTACTTGTAGTTGTTGTAATTAATTTATCCAGTCTATTATCACGCGCTAGAAATATTTCTTTACCAGGATTTGCGATATCTCGGTTGTGAAATAATTCAATCAGGTGCGATTTTGCTTCGTATACCTCAGGTTGCAGCAGCTACAGCACAAATTCTTTACCAGAGATTTTATTATCAGAGATCATTTGTTCGACATCATTTCGAAGTATGTTTTGAGTCTTTCTCTTCACCATTTTTTACAGATCATTCAGTCATATAAGACAAGCGAAAATTTTTATTAAGTTCCATGTTGAGGGATTTCATATTGCTTGAAGGTTGGATCTGGTAATAAGTTTTTATCATCAGAATTCTCGTTTCTTATGAGTGAATGCAACTTTAATTAATCCGAGTATCTGCATACCGTCTAATTTTCTTCAACAATAAAATTACAATGATTGCAACTAACAGCTTTTGCCTGCTGGTCTTAGTTTCATCTTATTCGTTGCATTGGTTCAGTTTTAGATATTTAAGCCATTTAATTTCGAGTCATTGTGTTGCTGCCAACTAGTATGAGTCTTTTATCTAAGTATTTAAATTTGAACAAGATTATGCATGTTTCATATTTTGATGAAACACATTTTTGTTTGCTTTCAGATCTAAGACCAAAACAGCATCCTGCTGTGAATTATCTGATTTTATAACTTTGCGATCTGCGCTATTTCAGTCATATTAATGATAAAAAGTTTAGTATACGGTAATGGCATGCCTTTTATTAGCGAGCAAGATTGAAGAGGCGCCACGTCGGCCACGTGATGTCATCAATGTGTTCCATCGTTTGGAACATTTACATGGCAAACGAAATGAATCTAAAAAGTAAGTTTAATTCTGATCTGCTACTTATAAAATATACATGGTCATACAGGATTTACGCGTGTAAGAGAGGGAACGATAGGACATGCAATGGACATTATTGACACAAAGGATGGTACTTTTGAGGTTATTTAAAATTCCCTCGGTATTATTTCTGAATTACATCAGCTTTTCAATTAGTCGGCAACAAGTTCGTATTTTTGCTATTCTGTAGGCATCGTCATGTTTGCGCATTCAAATCGCTGTTTTATATAATCTTTGTTTGTTTTCTTGATATTTTGTAAAAAAGAAAAAAAAAATAAGTGTAAACTAATTTTATCGATTTGGGTGTTCTTTTGCATGCATATGCAAAATTTCGTTTTGACACTTATTTCAGGCGGCGGTTTTTTCGTCGTTCTGAAACTTATGTCTTTAGATATTTGTGTTCTAATGTTGAGACCTGTTGAGGCGTAGCACACATCGGCTATGCAATTAGGCTTATCACCTTTTTAGGCCCATTTTAATAGAGGTATATAGACTTATGACTTTAAATATGATGAAACAATTATTTATTAGAGTACTTCTCTGATAAAATAAAATATTTTTGTCGAAATTGAGATTGCTGATATCAGTTGTCATTTAACAGGAGAGTAGCTTATTATTTTTTTATTTTTATTTTGTGTGAAAATCATTTTCTGGTCTTGTTTATTGCCTGCACTTTTTCGGTACATTAAAATAAATCAGGAAGTAATGGGTCTTAGTGGTTCACGCAGTGCTCTTAATCGTATATTGAACATATATCGTGTATTACTGTATTTTTATCCCAAAGAAAGAAAGACGGAGGGATATGTAGATTAGTCATTCTTAGATTTGTTTTTTTGAGTTTTTTGAGGAAAACCTAGAATTAGCGGTGGGTTACTGTAAAATTATGAAATACATTTGATCATATTTTTAATCACTCCAGGTGACACAGAGCTGGCAGAGCGGATACACGTATGGCAGTAAAAAATGCGTGTGCCCCCACTCTCTTGTACGGTCACCACTTCCATCCATTCTACAGAGATGAATGAAGCACATTTGGAGCTCTCTTCAAGTTGGATTTCGTCTTTTACTGATTCTGTGTGTGTTATCAAAGACTACCTGTCAATATGGAGTCGGCATATATGCACACTCTATCGATACTGTCATTACATGCGTGTAATTTGCACGTTGATGGCATACGAAATGGACGATGCTGCAAGCAACTGCTACCTTCCTAATCAAGTTATTTTCAGTAAACCATGGTAACAGCTACTGCTTATTTTTATTTGCAGTCGCGAAGTATTTCAATTGTTTCTCTGTAATTGAAAAATTTTTTTGAACATATCGATCTACCTATAAATTAACATGCTGTAAGCATTAGGCCCTGAATTGCGAAGGTCATGGGCGTGAGTTGGTGATGAAACGTGTCAATATAAAGTCTTATAAATGGGAAACTGTATGCTAGCTTTGCTTCGTCCACTTTCCCGTTTGATTACATGCTAAATAGCATGAATTCTTTCATGCATTCCCCGGAAAGTATAAGGTATGTTTTTGTTTTTCCCAGAAACCTCATTTATTCCTGTTATTTTCATCGCATCTCTCTGGGAAATTTCGTGAAACTTTATATAATTCCTCTGTAGATTATTGTTTATATATTCTCATCAATAAGTTCTGGTAATGGTTATTCGTGTATCGAAAGTCACAGCAGTTTGTTTATTTCTTCCTTCGAAAAGAAAGGTTTGCTTTTCTGTATTCTGCTATCTGATGTCAAGAGTTGGCGGAAAAATACTGGCAGTAGTTTTATTGTTACTACTTCACTTTTATGTGATTCAATTACACTTGCGTTGTTTCTATCAAACAAAGTTAAATTGGGAAAGAATCCCATATCCTGTAGACTCTGATAATGTTTATTTGGTGATAAAATTCTTTTGCATATTGGTTGATTTATCGCAGCACTATTGGCTGGAGCGGTTGAACTTTTCACTATTCACACAGGTAAGTTAATTTAATACCAATTGCTTCAATGCATTTGGAAAGGAGCTATAAGAAATTAATTAATTACTATTTGCGATTAAAAACTAATTCTCCTATATCTAAGGTAATAGCACTCATTAGTGTCGGGCGTCATATACATTCAGATATATTAGCTCTGAAGACAGAAAATTGGTGTGGCATTATTAATATTGTAGATGATCTGCTAATTCAGTCTTTTGATTGTGCTCTCCTTTGCTTTTGAAATTTTCAAATTTTTATTTGGAAAAATATCTTTCACATAGCATGCAGCTTTGCTTATGAATGCATTTTTTAATTCAATTGAAATGCTCATTCATGTTTTAGTGCTTTAAATATATGGTCTGGCCGTTCATTTTGTATGGATTTTATTGTGCCGCATTTATGATTGCTGGTTGCTTAGTGAGCAATGAAGGTAAGGATGAAAGTACTATTCAGCATGTATTTTAGTTCACTGATTTGCAAGGCATTCCTTGTTCTGCTTTTTAAACGTTGTTAGCATTGAACATATTACTTATTAGGTCTTAATGATCATTAAGATTGGCGGTATGGCAGATTTATAACGAATGTCATTTTGGGACTGTAGCATACCTGAGCTAGAAAAGCTTCCATTTAATCACAGAAAATCTTCATATCATGTAAACGAGTTTATTACCACCCATTGCTGGAGGTTTTCATTTTTGAGATACGATGTGATACGAGTTGTGGGCTGGACCACATAATAGTTAGTTAGTAGCAGTTTTTGATTATAAGCTCTTCTATCTTATAAACACAAGTGAATGTTACACATTTAGATTTCCAGCATTCGAAACCGTTTATTTGCAGATATTGTGTAAATGTTCTTTCATCCTTCCTGTCATTTGTTTTAGAGCAATCAATATGAATTTTGTTCGGAGTAAACATAGTTTTCATGTCTTGTTAATTTCCACCAAACGTGTATTTTTCTTCATCGTAACAAAGTTGTTTTCGTGCACAGTAGTTTTTTGCATTTACCATTTTTACTACTTTTTTTCTCAAAATCTGACTTATGTCATACTTTTTTAAAATTATTCAGCAGATTTTCAATTTGTCAATTATTGCCATTTTTTTCCACTCCTATGTGATCAACAATTGGATGTATCTCTATACAGCTAGTGATGGTGTTTGACATTATTACTAGTGATAAGCTGTGAATGGTTAGTTGATGTACATTTTATATGACACTCACTACACCTTGTGATGAAAATACATAGTTGCCATTCTATTCCTAGACATGCTGTCTTTGTCTTTCTTTTCTAGGTCTATTTTATAAAATGGTTTGCCTGTTCAAACTACTAGCTTCATTGTATTGTGTTTGGGTGTTCCATATTCTGCCAACTCTTGACAGTGTACAAAAAGCAGATAAGATTTTGCGAATTTCCAAAACTACGAATGTGGACTAATGTGACATAATTATATAGGAAGCACTGGTTTACTGAAGATTATTTGAGAGGAAGGAAAAGGTCAGTTGCTTGTTCATATTGTTCATTTTCCGAATTGTACCGAAAGGATGTGTGGTGCCTTTAAATTATTTACTTATTTGGGGTGGTGTAGGCATTACTGACGATGCTTACAGACGCTCAAATCGGACTTAGAGTCGTAACGACATATAGTTCTGAGATTGTGCAGCATATAATGCCGTTCATAGGAATGCACTAGGCGTTGGAGCCGTTATTTGGATTACTGCTTATTTGTAGATATGTTCCAATGCTTTTGGACCGAAATTACGTAGATTTGAAGAATCAAGTGATAAAAGCGGAGCGAAAGCTATTGAATGCACTTGGTTTTGTAGTACACGTCAATCATCCACATAAACTTATATATGCATATCTTCATGCGCTGGGTGCTACTGGCAATCATGAACTGATGCAAAAAGCATGGTAAATATTACGATTATATATATATCCTTCAAAAAAACAATTGAACGTTGTGTTTTTATGAAGTATTTCTAGGTTGTTTTTAAAGAAAGCTACAGACTTATTCGCATAAAATCGTGTGAGCGGTTCGGGTGCAGTTAAAATTGGCAATTTTTAAAAATTAAATTTATCTCTTATCTTAGATACAGGTTGAATTTTTAAACTTTTTTTGACTTTACTGTCAAATTGATCTTGCTGCTACATGTTTTCGAACTTTCGAATGTTTACCTATCTCTTTCTATGCTATCTACATTAATCTGTTAACTTTAGGAGCTATATGAATGATGGTTTACGTACAGATATATTTCTCAGGTATCGACCGGAAACAATTGCATGCGCTTGCATTCATCTTGCAGCAAGAACAATAACAGTATGTATATTGGTTCTCTTCATTTTTAACATAATATTTGTTTTTCAATTCCAGTTTAAAATTTTAATATTAACAGGAACCTCTGCCGCTCCCGCGCGAACCCTTTCCTTGGTTTGAAGCTTTTGATGCAAGTGACAGGGATGTACAGACAATCTCACTTTTGCTTATGCAAGTTTATGCGCGAATTCGAGTAAGCAATGATTTTATGATTGAACCGATTACTTTATTATTTTTTCTTTTTTTGGAGTATTGGGATTTAATGAGGTTCCATAATTTCAGGCTCCAAACTGGACACGGTTGAATGATACATTGAACAAGTTACGAATTGGTCTCACCACTGCATTTTCAAAAGTTCAGCAAGCAGAAAACATAGCAAATAAAGAAGTAGAACGAGCAAAAGCTATTTTAGAGAAACGACGTCGCGAAATCGCTTGCAAAGCTGCTGAAATGGAGCGGCAGAATGGTGCTAGAACTAGGTCAAAGGAAGGTTGGTGCGACACCTTCTAAGATATTTTTTTAATATTGTTTACATTTTTTGAAATATTCTGCTACAAATGTGCCAGTCTTTTGAGGCTTCCTTCTGCGCTTTCTCTGTTCTTTCAACCCTCATATTGTATTCGTTATATTACAGCTGTTTGCACTCCTAATTTGTGACAGTTTTTTAGGAAGTGGGAAGGAAAAAGAAGTTCAGCGCGACAGAGAAAAAGAAAATGATCATTATAATGCTAAGCAGACATCATCTTCCACATCACGTTCACGATCACGATCGCCAGTTGAACCGAAGAAGTGAGTTATTTTTATTAAGGAAATTTCTGAAAATAAAGTTTGGACATTGTTCATCTTTTTTTCCAGATTCCGCACTTCCCCTGTCTATTATCACCATCGGCCTGAGTCAACGGAACGTGATCGGCCATCAAAGCGTAACCATCATCATTCAAGGCATCAAAGAGATGAGAGGCGACGAGCAAGGGAAGAACGGCGAGCAGAAAAAGACCGGCGTCATCGGACCAGAAGCCGAGATGGTCGACGGAAAGCTGTTGAGAAGGTTGGTCGACGTTATTTTTTGTGTGACTTGTAGAAGATATTTTGGAAAGACTGCTAAACAAACATTGTTGAATAAGATGAAATAATCTTGGATTGTCCTGAAATGCTAACTAGACATCATTCTTATAACGTTTTTATAAAGGGAGGCAATTTTTCCTGGTGAGTTATTGAAAATTTTAGTACCAAGTGTTCTTTTTTCTAAAATTTATTTCGTCGTTTAAATAAATTCTTTTAAACATTATATTTTTCAGGATCGAGTAAGCAATCAGCGTGAACGTGAAAAAGATGTTTATTTGGCTTTAGGCAAGAGAAGAAGTAGTGAAAGCCCTTCACCTGTTAAAATGCGGCGTTAGGGAAGAGTAATGTACATAATAACTACGGGAATTATTATGTGTGATTTCTGTTAAAAAACCTCATTATCTTTTTTTTTCGGTTTTAAAAATTAATGCATTAACAAAAACAGACATTTAGAGGTTTTTGAAATGTTTCGATTGAAATGGAACCATATAATTAAGTTCTATTTTGTGATGAAAATATAAAAAATTGTTGTCCTCTTAGGTTGCTATATTGTTAGATTTATTTTTTACTCTAAACAATTTCTTATTCATAAATTTAGCTACTACATGGTTCTGTGTCGAGATCCGCTGTTCTGGATCTCTCGAGAGAGAATGTTATGTTTTGCTGGGATAATAAAACGAAGTGGCTTTTTAAAGCATAATTTTAACATGAAGAAACAATTTAGCTCAGTGTCGGCGTAAATCAGAATTTAGGAATTCATTTTTGCCGGATTCAGTCATATTTGTTGGTCGTTTTGTGCACGGAACTGAAAATCTATTTGTCTTTCGGGTAAACGTTTGTAATGTTTTTTTGTCTCTGTACATAATGCATTGATTCTCAAGTGACTTTTATCATTTGTTTTCATTATTTTGTGCTCGTAAATTTTTCATGTTCACAAACTTAATTTTAATTTTTCATGAACAATATATCATTACCCTGAAATTTATCAATTCATAAAATAGTTTGCTGGTGCGCTGGCTCGGGTACGCGAAGATTATAAGATAAAGTGGCCGAAATGCGTTTGTAAAGTGTACAGAGCCAAGTATTCGATGAACTGACATCCCAAAACTACATAGTATTCACTGAATTCAGTTCGGTGAATAGTGGTCTGAGGTTTCGAAAGTATATTTGGTGTCATTTCCAGATGTTATTCAGGATGCCGTTTACTAAGTTTGGTATTAATAAAGATTCGGGGATGTCAGGATTTCATCGTTTAATTCGAATTCATAGATTGTGTATAAGCTTGACACTGGCGCCTGTCAAATTACATGGATGAAATTTGATAAATGACACTTCAAGTGATTCAGATATCTAGAATTATTATTTATGGGTTGTAAGTACTTATCGAAATGGATACAAGCAGACGGAGCCGTATGACACTACAGTCGTTACAGTAATAGTTGAGACAAAGAAATGTCATAAGGTTCAAACCATTCAAGAATGCGTCAGGAGAATATTAAAGTAAATTCTGAATAACTTAGTTTTATAGTAAAGTACACAAAATAGGGAACCTTTGCAACGGCTGCTAAATTGTAGGGAGACTGATGTAAGGATGATGCAGAATAAAAAACTAGCTCATGACCACCATGACATAACAAATAGCCATCTACTGCCTTAATTAATTGTGTGACTGAAGCTATTTGCGTAGCCTTGAACAACATTTTACTTCCAAACAGGTTAATAATTCCAAGGTCATCCTATGGATAAAATTCTGAGGTTCTCTTAGCTTACAGTATGGTTTTTATGTGTATTGTTAATTATATTATTATTAATAATATAGAGATCATTTGTTCATTTTTGAATCAATTTTATCACTGTATCAAATTATGTAGCTCAGTTACGATTACAATTAAGTAAGGTAATATAACCAAAAGTATATATTTAAAAGCTTCTAGGCGTATTACTTTAAACTGCTCCTTGATCGGTTTGTCAGTTGCTAATTATAATTGTTATAATATCATTATTTCTATTCAAGATATTTGATGAAATTGATGAAATAAAATTTTATTTGATGAAAATATTGGACTATTGGGTATAGTCCAGTTAGGAAAGTGAAAAATCAAGCTAAATAGATGAAGCTCTTATTTAAATCAAAATTTTAATCACCTGACGTCCTCGTATTATACAATCAACACCGAATTCGCTGAATGTATTGTCAATATCGTTATCAACAAATTTACTTAAATTTTGACTTGATTCTTCTGCTGTTGGCATCAATTTCATCATCATTGTTTCACTTAGCTTATCTAATTCATACAATGACCTTTAAATATAGCAAAAGTTTATTAATAATTTCTCTAATAATTATATCGCATTACTAACGAGTTAATTATGTAAAAAATAAATTAACAATTATATCCAACTTTTTAATGTTCTCAAGACGTTCAATTTTGCTGGTTGGGCCACTATGCATGCAAAATATTTTCTCGGCCAATACTGCCGCTGTTGGCATTAGACTGGAAAATAGTGAAATGAAGTGAATAAAGTGGAGAAAAAGGATAATCTAAAACAAATTTTTAGCAGAAATTGTAAGAAAATTCTTACAGATACAGAGAAATACAGAGAGAGAGAGAGAGAGAAAAGAGAGACAGAGAGGGAGAGAGAAAAAAAGACAATAAAAATGGAAAAGATAAAAAAGAATACCTAAGAACTCGAACAAAGCCATCAAATATAGACTTCCACTCCTCCAGCATTGGATAGCGTTGCCGTATATCATTGAAGAAGTCCTCCTGACTTCATTAAAATACGCATGAGTTGCAAAAGAATGCTATTGACTGTAACAATTTTCACTATATTCCCAAACATTAATATCATTTGCTAACTGTTTCACTGCTAAAAAGCTTATTGAAGCTATAAATAAATTATATTTTTAGATAGCTATGAACTCATTAAACATGCCAATCCTCAAGCAAATCAAATGAATGTGAATAAGGTACCGAATTGCTAACATCCTCTCATGACAGCCACACAATAGGAATATCTGATGAGGATATTGAATTTTAAAAAGCGACAAAAGAACAATGACTTCCACTGAATACTCTCCGCTATCGCTATAATTGCCAAGAAAGAGATATCAATGTTTCGATGGTGTTCCGATTGTCTGTTTGAGTAGCAGAAAGGAGCAGGATCAGATTTTGAAAATTTTTCTACATTAATATTCAAATCCAATAGTAATTTGAATTAAAAATTAGATAAAATAATTATGAAATGATATTTTTAAAAAAGTAGAAAAGGAAGTATTGATTAATGTAATGAAATCCGCAATAAAGCTTTAAATTCATTAACTACATTATAATATGTTTGATAGAGGTAAAAATAGGTTAGACATCCCTCAAGTTTTTTTAGAATCTACCCAAAATATTCTCAGAAAATCATGATAATGCCCACTGATATCACCACAAACATTCATTGGCACTGTTTCAGTAATGCTGGTTTAGTCTTCAACACTTCCTAAAACTTTCGCCGCGTAGCCACATTATATCATGAAAAAATTGAAACGAATTGATGAATTTAATAAGAATGGTATGAAGCATTTGTAACGTTGAGGAAACTTAATTCAAAAAATTTTTGTGACTTCAATTGCTCTCAAAAGCCATACTACCTCAGCTCGTTCAAATGTTTCGCGAATCAAGTGCGGACAGTATTTATGATGCATACATCCTTTTTCCAGTAAACATCGAATACGCAATTTAAGATAAACTGCCCGTATTATGTATCTACATTATTTTTCTCCAAAGAAGATTGCATTCAACTTTTTACTTAATTCCGTTTAGTTACATATCTATTCAATATTACATTGAATTGTTAAACCCACAACTCATGACAACTCTTTAAGTGCCATCTTCTGCATTCGTCATCTAAGACGGAAAAATATCTTTCAGCATCTGGAAGAAATCTCTCAATATTTTCAGCACGATTTCGAAAATCAATTTAAAAAGAATTCCCTTAAGTAAATTCCCAAAATTATATATTTTGAACAGAATTTTTAAGTAATAAAACATAGGCGCTGCTCCAAGACTTACTTTCAGTGGCGAATACCAAAATGTTGGTGAAACAGCCGTTCAGCAATTTACTAGTGAAAAAGTGGAAACAAATTTCTCTTCTCTGGAAGTTTTTTCATCAGTATAAAGTCATTAGTTTCTAAGATGTTGTTCAGATATTTTTCGTCAATCCTTGGATTTAAGTCACTACTTTTCATATTAAGAGTGATCTCCCTATTCACCTGAAATCAAATTTTGCAAATATTTTTCAAATTATCTAACTCTTGACTCGCAGTTATCTGGTTTATACATATGTAATTAAATTGACTAAGTGCTGAGTGAGGAATTTATAGCATTGGAGACGAGGCATAGAAAAACTATTAAGTATCAACTGGGAAAGAAATAAATCAATAAACGTTATTGATGAAGTGATCGTTATGGCATAATCATTTCGCTATAATCATAAGATCATTCTTAAATTTACTGGAAACTTTTTCTGGCCGTTTTACATATGATTACCAACTAACATTCTTGCAATAAAAATTTTATCTTAATTGTCATAAATTTTGACCGTCAAATATTTATGAAAGATGGTGCTTTTAAAACATTTTTATAATAAATAAAAAGTCAATTAGTAGTTGCATTTTTACGGCTTCGGACGTTCTTTCGAAACAAATTTCACCTGCAAATAAACGTATTATCGATCAAATTTTTCACTACTCTTTTTTGTCGAATACGATTAGCTATTTTAATCTCCCTTGATACAACACAAAATACTATGTGAAATTTCTCGCAGAAAAAGCGCTGACTGAACCCATAAAGCTGGTCTGACGTAGTTTTCCAAAAAAAGTGACATTATTCTTTTCGTTACAAAACAGAATTATCACTTCGAAATGAACTGGTACTTATTTTAAAACAAATAATTTTAAAAGCTAATAATTTTACTTTATTACTTATAAAAAACTATAGCTGGTACAAGAAACTAACAACTTTTGTAATATGAAAAGAACAAAAATCATGAATAAACTCCGAATCAACTTTCTATTTGAGTTTCAAGTTTAACCTGCTGATAAGAGTTGTAAGAGTAATCAAAGAAAAGCTCCTCGCCAGCTACAATTGGCCTTCGTGCAAAAATACCTATACGATGGTCTCCATTGACCATGAATACCTAGAAGTTAATGGCTTATAATTCTCCAAATAATTTGTTCAAATTTGAGAATTGATAACAATCTTCATCTCTTTTTTAGTAATCTACTTAAAAGACAACTTTCAGACAAAAAGGAACTTACTTTTGCCATGCAATTGGGATCCTTTGAATGATTTGCAAACCGAATAACGTTTCCCTTCCTGGTTGCATCTACCACCATTTCATCATTTAATCCTAAAGAAATTCAATAACGAGATAGAATTTCAAGCGTTTTAACATTTCTTTCAAATGTACCAAAATTCCATCAAGCCAGGTTGAACAGTCATTCCTAACTTACAAATAATATAAAAGATGACACATTTGAACAATTATTATATGTATTATCAAACATACCAAAAAGATAGCTGCATTTCAATTTATCATATATTTTGCCTCTCCTTTCACTCTCATCATGACTTATAACTTCACCACAATATTCTGATATGAAATCATTTTTTTCAATATCTTCTTCTGCAAAACAACCCCAACCAGCAACCTGAAATAAGCGAGTTTTTGCACATAAATTTTTTTCCAACAACTTTTTACAACGAAATTTTAGTGCGGTATGAACATAACACTTATAGACAACTACCTTGTAAAAATAAGATAGTAAAGATATCAAGTTATGCACCTGTGAGGGAGCAATAACTAATTTCTTCTGCAAACCGCGCTGCATGGCTACATTTTTGCATGTCGCAACATTAGGATCATCCAAAACATCTACAAAAATCTAAGTGAAGAGCATGAATTTAAAAAATTCAAAGTCAGAATTCTGATAGACTGGGAATTTATACGAAATAAAAATTAATAAAACAATATCGGAATTTTTAATATAATTTCAATTTACCACATTTGCATGATTTACAAACGTCCGGATCACACTCCCAATTTGCATAAAAACACTGGCACTGCTTTGTTCGACATAAACCTGGTGCACAACGGCAACCAGGAAATCTGTATTTACATTGTTCACCACAACGACAAAATCTAAAATCATCACAATCCGAGATAATGAAATAGGAAAAGTAAGAATCTTCTGACTAATCGAATTAAACTAGCAGTAAGGATATTTGCAAAAAATAACTTTGTACATAGATTATCGACGCTCACACATGAACAATTATTTTCCGGCGAACAAGGCCCACTGTGAGAACATGGCTCATAAACGTGAGTATTCCCGACTTTGCCTTCCGTTTTTGCCCATTTAACAGCACGAAATGTGCGATGTTGATCTTTCATATTTCTAAAAATTATTTTATATAAAAATGCAGCTGTATAATATTTTGAGCATATGTTTTCAGTGGCCTACACAGAGTTAAAAGCTGATAGAAGTTAACAACTTCATTTTTATATCGGAATCAAATTTCTACACCTCAAACATCTTGACTTTTTACATAAGGTTGGTTGAAAACAGAAACGGTTGTAGTATGAGAATATGACGAGAAAATAGAATTGAATGACTCTGAATACAAGATCGTAGAAGTGAATGTGATATGTGAAGTTTGATTGAGCATGTGAAGTAACATATGCTCACAACACAATTTCAATATTTTAAAAACAATTACCAAAGGGATCGACAAAGTTTGAGAGTAAGGTATAAAGAATCAGAATCATTCAACCAATATTCTGCTGGAATGTATTGCTTATACCTACTAAACTAATCATGAATACTGACGAAATATAAATCTCGATTTCCTTTTAATCTTTTATTGTTATAATACTTCCTGCACAATTACTCTTTATACGAAGATGCATTAACTATATTAACATCTTTTACATAAGCCGTACTTAGCTTATGTTCAAAGTACTATTATACCTTCTGGGCCAGTGCTACTTTATGCTTCAACTAACGATAATATTGAAAAGTGTTAAAATGTAGAATGATTTCTTCAATCATAAGCAGTTCAAAAAAAAAATACTTCTTCTTTTTCGGTGGTGAATTTGGTGAAACGTCTGCTCTTGGTGATATTGGCGCTGTGCGAAAAGAATATGCATACAACTGTAACATGAAATAATCTGAACTGAAAGAACCTGACTGTTTTTCAAAAGTATATTCGGCATAGTTCAAGAGGTACCTCTCGGCAAGATTTCGGCGATGCATTTTCTACAACCAAATTTAGAACTTCAGCTAGTTTACAAAAGTCATTTTTGTAAGTTCGCCGCAAAGCAATGAACATTGATTCTTGCTGTGCTGTCCAATTGATGTCCTCTGTCTTTATATTTAATATAGCATTTATCGTTTTTGAGTCGGGTGGAGAAGTACAGCGGCGTTTCGCTTCCTCCTATAAGCACAAATTTTTTAAAATGCAAAAATTCTATCATTAATCAAAAATTCACTTCAAATACAAAAATTACGAATTCCACTTGGAAAATCTTGCGAATCTTATTCATCGCTTTCCCTTACTGAATATTAAGTCCTTAAAATAAAGAAATTTTAACTGATTCAGCGAAATATACTAATGAAAATAACTATCCTATAAAACACTTTTGTTCTGTGACTCTAGATAGAATCTATTTCCCAGATCATTCAACTAAATAGAATTCTTTATAAGGTGCAAATAAAACTTTACCATTTCTTTCGTCAAATGCCTGAAACACTGAAGTCCACAAGGTTCAACGCTTGTCACTCCACGACGTCGCCGAACTTCTGTCTCTGTCGCATTGACGCCTAAGGTATAATCTTTCTGATGATAATACAATAGAAACCATAAAGCATTTAAAATTTTCGTAAAGCAAAATATCAGTAATAAAATAAGAATTTTCAAAATCATAAGTACAAAAGCAAAATTTTCAAAGAAAATTTATTTTTTAAATTACAAAGAGAATAGTGTCGACATTATTAAGCTCAAAAATCAGAATTAGCTCGCAGAATTCTTTTTCAGTAATGAGTTATAAAAATGAACCATGAATAAGGCAATCATAAGTCAGACAACGATTACACAAGAGAAGTTGGAACGAATGAAGTGCTTTAGTATCCAGGAATTCCGACTGATTGTTGTCTTCGGTGAATAAATCTGATGGACCAAAGCGTCGCTTTAGATCTTCGAACCTAAGTAAAAATGAAATACACAATCTCTGTGATATATGAGAAAAGAAATCTATAGTAAAGTAACCGGTAATTTGAAAGCATTAAAATCCAAAAACGTCTTAGAGCGGCCAAAAATTTATGAGTGAGATTAAAACATACAAAAATGGAAGTTGTTGAACTGAAGCTTTATTCGGAAACTGCTCGTAAACAGCTTTGTATATCACCTGATCGGCTAAAATTTCGGACTGCACATAAATGAGCATAAAGTTTAAGTCTCTATTTCTGTTATTAGTGCTAACTTATTTTTAATGGCACAATGAAGGAAAGAACAAAAAAATCAAAAAAAAAAGAAAAGCGGTGTAAGGTGAATAACTATAATGTTATATATTAAGCAATAGTTACTACCATTAAAACTAAGCTATTTAAAAATAAGTCTCTTTAAACGCACCGATATCTGAATACCTGTCGAACAGTTTTTTTAAAACTTGATAGAGAATGTGATCGTTGATGAATGAACCACAACCAACTTTGGTGCCATGTATACCCTTTCATAACATTCGTCGGTAAAAAAAATTAATAAAAACATTTGTTTAAAACGAAATTTCAAACGAACATTTTTATTTTTAATATACTCACTTCCTGAAAAGTCTTCAATAATTCTTCGCCAAAGCCAATATCATCATCTTCATGGTCGCCCAAGAAAGGAATATGTGAAAGCGTACGTTCATCTTCACACTTAAGCATAAGAATGATCATCTCAATATTGATTGCAAAAAAAAACTTTTTTATATTTCGATATTTTAAAAATTCAAATCAGATAAAATAAATTGGAAATACATATACAAGGATTTCGCTACAGAAAAAATGTAAGAAAATTTATTAAAAAATAACCAGAATATTGCATTCGGTGAGTGTCCAGTATTGCATTCGCGGTGTGCTAATAACAGCTTCAATACATTTTGAAGGACATTTCTGCAGAACTGTATTCGTTGCTGACCGCAACGTGAAATATGTTGGTTGTTCTGGCATTGGTTTCAGATTTAAAGGCTTTACTCTGCTTGCTGTCTGCAACAAATTAACACAAGTATGGAGGAAATGCAAAAAAAAAGTACTGATAGGACCTTTTCTATTTTTTTTTAAATTTGAGAATTTTATCAGCATGTTAGTAGCATTCAGAAAATGAATTTCATCGTACTTTAGCATTCTCGGTATTTTATAACACATCTTAGAAGAATAAGATAAAGAAATTGATGAAATATTTTAGTAAATACTAACCTATTAACGATATCTTATCTTATTAACAATATCTGTGATGGTTCGAATTTGGCGTCCTTCTCTATGAATGAATGATAATCACAAATTACCTCCTATCTTTCGAAGTCCTTATTATACTAAACGCGTATCTATTACTGTTATCTAATCTGCGAAAACATCCTCATATATTTATATGGTGACATAAACTAAGATTAGCAATATTTCAAAAGCTACAAAAAATGCTGAAGTCTACAATGGTAAACACTTACCATATATTTCTTGCGTGGTTCTTCCCGCAACATTTTGTGGTACAGTTTCTGAAATTATAATTTGAGAAGCAAATTTCAATTTATAGTCGCTTAAACACGTCTCGAAAGGTTTTTTCAACTGGGAAAGAAATAATGCTTATTTAATCTGAGTTGCACTAATAGCAAAACGTACAAGGCCTTCGGCATCAATCATGTTTCTATATCGACTCATAACATCCTCGTAAATTCGAATCACATCATCTCGCAGATACTTGGGAGGGGGAGCATCATCGTCTTCTTTCCAACTTTTAAATGATTTCTCCTCGCCAGAGTCTTCATTTGCAACCTATAATGCAAAAAAATTAAAAGCTCGCAAAATTCTCTGCTTATTCATGTTGACATCACAAGTAATTATCACTGAAAAGTAATCCCTTTTTATATTCTCTACTAAAAACTTGATTCCCAGAGATCACATTCTTCGAATTAAATATAAAAAGAAAATTAGTTTTCAAGAAAGTGTTGCATCAATTTGGAAAACCTAAATTACATTCTTTTAATCAATAACATTATGCATTAGCAAGACATGAATTGATCCCTGAACATTTCCTCTGAATGAATGACAACGAAAATTCATGACGAACATCTTCCTTCAGCTGATCTTTTTTGAAGCAACGTCGTTTTGCTCCACGGCTTACTTGTCCATCACTTTTGATTCCTCTTTTGTTTATATTACGACTATTGCTTGGGATATCCATATCACATTTGTTCTAAAAAATTTTTTCTTCTATGAGAAATTCTAACTAATGTTCTATGATTAAATATTAAAGAAAGAGAGAATCAATCGCAATTTAATTAATGAACTAATTCCTTATCTTCACGGGGAGAATCTGGAAAATTAAGAAAGAAACATCGAAATCTGGACACAAAGGATAACAAACAATACATTTCATTCAAAATACTACATGCGTGCTTATTGGGGATACAGCGAGATTTGGTTTTGATTGGATGGTGTGGTCGGTATCGCTAATTCTGATGCAGTGTTGAAGGTCAGGCTGTCTACGAGCTGTTATCATTTCTGATCTTTGATTAGGTATGTTGCGCTTGACCTAAGATTTGAACTACTAGTTTTACTATTAAATTTTCTTTGCTTTTCGTTCTATAGTATCAAAGTAACATGATAATTTAATGCGGACAAAATATCTGTTTTTATCGTCACTCTTTTTGTAATGGTGTTATTCAACTGAAATTTTAATGCGAAAGAACGAATTCTTTTCTGTTTATTGCAGCTTTTCTCTTCCTCTCAGCGTATTTGTTTCAGTATCCTCTCAAGTCCCAAGCAGTTTTTTTATTCAGGAATAAATTTGTTGCAAGTAAAGAGATAGGAAGGATGTCGGTGCCAGATCCGGACGAAGCGATGGATGCCCACGTGGAGGAACCTATAGACGATACCGATTTCGATCTGAACAATGCAAATGAAGTTGATGATGAATTTGTTGGTCAACCTATGATTTCACCTATACTTCCTGGAGAAAATGGTTAACTTGGTCTTATTACTATTTGCATCCATCAAAAGTTAGATACTTATTTTAGTATGTTGCAGGTAGTACTCTTCAGAAAATATCTGTTGTACCGACTCTTGTACAGAACATTGTAAATTCCGTACCATTCGATTTGGAAGCAATTCGAACTAGTTATACAGGTAATATTATTGAGTTACTGCAACCTTGTTTATTTCATCGAAACAATCTTAACCTTTCATTATAAAACCGAATTTTAAGAAACATGAATATTTTATGTTTGGCTGGACAAATTTTTAGGCCATGCAGTGGAGTAGATAAATGTAAAATGTCATTTTTGAAATATTATTTTGCAGCTAATTTAATTTGTAGTTAATTTAGTAGGAAGAAAAATGTTGCTGCTTATCATAATCAATTGTTACAAAATGCCTTTCTGCGGTCCGCAGTATGATTGAAAGCGTTTTACTTTAGGATCGATTCTGTGAAGACATATATGTCATAATAGGAAAATATGCGGGTTTGATTTATATTCAAAAATGTTTCAGTGTAAATCATTGTAGGTTATGCATTGATTAATCGATTATTGTTCATATCTGATACTTGTCCTCCACTGCAAAAAGATTCATTAATTATGCTTATCAATTATGTTGTCGAGGTAGCTATTCCGTTTATTTCATCTTTTTTTTAAAAATTTCTCCTTTTGCAAAAGAAGGGCTGGAATTGTAAAAATAAATTTAATACCAGTAATACTTGAATTAATGAACAAAAGCTATATTATTATAAGGAATTCAAAATTACGAGAAGTCGATTGTTTTAGTTTGCAGCATACTTCAAATGTACAAGTATATCTAGCAGCTCATCATCGCTTAAATTCTCTACGTGCAGCACCTCTTGAATTACACTCAGGTGGTATATCTGCGGATATGAATACTGCTGATGATTTACCTCGACTGAATTCACAATGGATGGATACAACCACAGCAAAATCACAGGCTCGTTTGGATATGCTTGCAGTTGAATTTAAAAGGCAAAAGGAGGAAGGTGTTAAGGTAAGCTACTGAAGTAGGAATTCTTGATTCAATAAAAAGCTTACTATTATTTTTACCATATAAATTTAGAGTCTTTGAAAGTTATTGCTTCTCATAAAAAATTAAATGTAGGAGTCTGCGAGGCGCACCATGCGTGATCTTTTTGAGCAGCAGGTCGCTATGGGGCAACTGCAAGAAGCTGCTAAACTCTATGGTCGTGGAATACGAGAGTATTGTACTTCACCAAAACATATAATTGAGGTCTCTCTGAAGATTTGTTTCACACTACAGTATACAATGCGCTTAATCTGTTTGATATTTGTGACTCTACATTCCTTGTGGTACTAACAGTTGAACTCATTGTCAACCGTAGAATCATTCTTTTTCTTTCAATTCTTTACTCTACTGTTGGACTTAAATCTTTCTCAAAATCAGTTGCGGTTGTGATGTTCCTGATAGGGTTAGTTTTGTTTTAAACTTATGTGCGAGAAAAGAATTAATCTGAGGGATTGTTCCCGTAAATTTTTTCTAATTTCTTAGTTAAAAATGTTTGCAATACTTTTCTCTGTTATAGATGCTGATGAGCTGGATAGAGGTGACGATATATCTTAATCACTGGCATCGAGTAGAACCCCTCCTTACGCAGGTCGAAAGAGCTCTCAGTATGCTTTTCAAATATGCTTTTCCATGCTTTTTTTCCTCTCGAAAGATTTAAACTAAGAAATTAGTTTAAAGTAGATAGTTTCAAAATCTCAACCATTATCCGATTTACTCAAACCTAATTTTATTGCATATGTGTGTACTTTAACAAGAATTATTGAAGTGAATTTTCTGATTTAAAAATAAATACACATCCAGTTGAAGTTTTCATAATCATGTATCGAAAAAAACTATTTCAGATCAGGAGTAGATTTTTTAATAACATAAGTAAAAGTTATATTTATCACTTTGTTCATCGTGCTGAACCTTCTTACATATTTTTTTAATTATATATCTTATATTTATGGAGTAAATGAATTATTCAATGTAAATATCTCTTTGAGGTTATTCAGAAACTTTTTTGAAAATTAACCCATTTAGTTATTTTTGCAGTTGAAGCAATGGAAGTGGAAAGTGTGGCAGCAACATCAACGAGTCGACCTGGTCGTTTGGCTGCAAATTCAACTTATGCAGCTACTAGGAATATGAAGGAAATAATTGATACTGCAAAGGCTAAAGCTGGAGCAGTTGCTGCTTTAAATCATCTTTACATGAAAAATTATAGACTAGTAGCTGAGAAATGTTTGAAGGTATTCATTGGTAAAGTTTACATAATGCTTGAGCAAAGTATGAATAATTCAGATATAAATAATGACAAGCAAAGTATGAAGTGCTGAAATAACAGTGCTGAAAGATAGTACTGCTTGTAAACTTTGATGTGTTTTATTAAACTCCATCTTTAAAGGGAGAAATTTCTATACTTTGAAATCAATGCTAACTATTTAACAATTATCCTTTCAGATTGAATTTGATTATTTTGATTACCCAACTTTACTGGCTACTAAAGATGTTGTTTTGTTCGGTACCATTTGTGCATTAGCAACTTTTAGTCGGTCAGAATTGAAAGAAAAAGTTCTGGGGAGTTTAATGTTTTGGAAATTCCTCGAAGCGGAACCAAAACTTATTGAATTACTGCAAAAATTTGTAAAAAGTCAATTTGGAATCTGTTTTGATATTTTGGAGGAGGTATGTTCTTCATCAATTTTTTTTCAGCTTTACGTTTTTTCCGAAATTTTTACATTATGGAAATAATCGTATGAAAGTGAAAATATTTTAACGAATTGATAAAAAATCATCCCATATTTTTACTTATTACTAATAACGAAAGAAAAATTTCTCTTAAGTTAGGACTGAATAATCTTAACAGAAGGTCAAGATTCGACAACTATCTTTTACTATATCTTTCTCAGAAGAAATCTACAGAGGATTGAATGGAATCTGTTACTGAACTGCTTGTTAATAAGATATTCAATTTCTACATCTGAAAATTGAATGGTGTTTAAAAATGTTTTATTTTTTTCATTTTGCGCAATCCACTTTGGTAATATTCGGAATTTCAGATTGTATGTGTAAAACATATTTTCTGGAATTCTTCGGTTTACTTCTCTTTCAGAGAAACTTTCTTTAGATTCGTGATCAACTTCTTTTAAATATGCATCTTTGGTCGCATGTAAAGGAGCTCTATTATTTAATTCGCCGAAGAGCAATTGTACAGTATTTTACGCCGTATGCGGTTGCTGATATGAACAAAATGGCTGTTATATTTCGTGTTCATGTTGGTGAGGTAACCGTTTCAATCATTTTTCAATCAAAAATTTACTTTGGACATTTGCATAATTTTTTTAGAAGAATCAAATGCATTTCTCTTAGGTTATTTTAGGACTTGATTTCTTTTTTTGGTCTTAATAATCATTTCAAAGAAAAATTATTGGAATATATTTAATATTATTTGTAGAAAAAATTATTACAGCTGGAAAACGAGCTTGTTAAATTAATTGCGAAAAACGAAATATCTGCAAGGATCGATTCATTTTGCAAAAAATTGTACGCGAAAGTCGAAAACCAAGTTACGACTACCTATAATGAGTATGTTTTTAGCACAGCGTTAGTCTAGGGTTAATATTTGAAGTTGCATTTTATGAAGCTTCTGATAATAATTTCGAGACATTTGTGTGTAAGAATGCGTCTTCTAGTTGAACGATTTTGATTCGATTATTTTTAAGGCTTATAGAAGTTAGTAATGCGATGCATCGTAACATTTTGGATATCTTACTGCGGGCCGCGCTACATCAAGCGCAAATAATAGTTGGACAAGCAGAAAACGGTGCACGTAATAGACGTCGTCCTCTCCAGGGATCTTCTGCAACTGACGAACTGTCGGAACGTAAAATATGTGCTGGTCAGCAGATATGCTCTTTTCTAATATTTTACATTATTACATATAATTATTTCAAATGTTAAAGATCTGTCTCAACACAAACTTTTCACATCTTATTTGATCAACAAGAAGAACGATTTCGGATATTTTTGTTCCAATAAATTCTTTGGTTCTGAAAAAAATTTGAAATTTTCAAAAAATTTCTTAGTAAACACTAGAGTTTTAGGTAGCGCAAGCGATAGTATAGCAAGCTGCTCAACAAGTCAATTACCAGGTTCGTTTTGCTAAATTTTCCTTTCAATATTTTGCAAATTGTGACAAGTTGAAATCATAATTTGTTTTTAAATATCTGTGTTTTAGGACCTACTAGAAGTCTGATGTCACGTCTGTTTGGTTCTGCTCGTGCCACTTTTAATCCAACCAATTCGTCGCAAGCTGCTGAAGCAGATAGTTCAAATGAAGTACCTAAGGTTGTTGCACTGATATGAGATAAATCTGTCAGCATTTCTAATGATCTGAGAGGTGATTTTAATTCTCCTGAACTTTAACTGGATCCTATTTTAGACTAATGCGTTGAGAAGGGAGAACGTGGAAATTGCACCTGCGATTGAAAAATCGCTCCCTGAAGCATCCTCTTCAATAATTGCCGGTAATGAGAATTCTCAGGAAGTAATATTGCAGCAACATTCAAATGATCAACCAACTCCTTCATTTCTGAAAGATGCAGTTTCTGATATTGATGGTTGTGATAGAGTCAATGAATGATTGCTTTTTTTAAATTAATGCCAATTTTTTTCATTAAATTGGTTTATTAATAATGGATATCATTTATTTCCATGAAATTAATACATAAATTTCGGGGAAATAATCATATTTCGAAAAACATAAGGCTGAGATTCTAAGCAAGTTGGTCGGAATATTTTATCTATCCATTTTCACTATTTAGCCAGATAAAGCACTATGGCTACATTGAGTGATGACTGATATTGTATTTCAAGCGATATTACTTTAGGATTTTGTATTTGAAGAAATCATTATAATTAAGCTCACTTGGCTTGCTGTCAATGTTGTTTTAGTATCCTTCAGCAGGCTTAGGCTTGTATATCTCTTATCATCAATTATTGCTTTTTTCTGGATCCTTTCAGTTCAATTAATTTTTAAAGTAAGATTTTGTTACTTTTTTTCGTTGTCGCTCGCAATATTACATTAAAAAACAAAATTGAATGGAAAATTGTTTTGTTTTACAGTCTATATATAAATATTGACAGATTAAAGAAACAAGCATGTAAATTTCGCTAGTTTTTTGTCAATGAGATCTTGAAAGCAGAAATTTTCAATTGCAGCATATAAGAAGGTAAAACTAATGTGCAGATATCAAGAACATTTAAAACTACCGTTATACTAGATCAGTTTTTTGATGAAATAGAGGTTTGGTTTTGGTAATAGATTATTGCTCAAGTTATAGCATAAGGGGTTTTTGAAAATTTTTTGCTAGAATATTATTGTATTTTCTAGATGCAGTTTCGTAGTGATGCATGCATTTCGACTTGCAGTTCTGTGTAATTTGTTGAAATGAAACGCTAAATAGGTTGGTATTCATTTTTAGTATTTTATTGGAAAAAGAATATTTGATAAGATAAGGGTCGTGTTGCAAATTAAAGCTGCCTGAGTTGATTTTCCAACTCCTGAAATAAGCAAGTCTGAGACTGCGAGATTCATTACGGTTATCGCATTCTGTATTCAGATGTAAGCAATGCCTTGAAGTGTCATGCTGTGGATTGCTGAAATGAAGTTGGCATCTTCTATATTCAGGAAAAAATTGCTGAACCGTTGGAAAAAACAAGTATTTTTCACGAAAATGGTCGTCTGTCTCTCTCTCTCTCTCTTTCGTCATTATACATATATGTATAAAAACATTAATAATAATGAAAATAACAATAGTAATTATAATTATAATGATAATAATAACAACTCTCTACACGGCTATTATTGGTGTAGACAAGCATATTTAGGTTGTCACGGTGATGAAGCGGAGGACAGATGTCTTGATTTATGGATATCACTACCTTCTGTAATCAGCCTCAATATCGTGAAACAAACGAAGCGGCGGAATATATTAGCTGCTCTTTGCTCTCCACCACCTATCCATCTATCCCATCATGAAAATACAATCCGACACATGCACATGTTTCAATGAGCTTGATCATTCCATCATTCAAACTCCCCGCATTCCTCCCTTTCTCTCTTTATCCTTTTTAAAAAATCTTTTCAAAAGTTAGCATTTATTTTTGAAAAGTTCTGAAACGTTCATGATGTTTTGGATGAGAATGCACCATTTTATTAATGAATAATCATTGTGGAGTTGGTGCGAGATTTGTGAAATTTGTAAAAGATAATTTGCACGAAAAGTAGCAATTATGAGTGTAGCTCATAATAATTGTTATTTATTTGTTACATTTTTACTTAAGCTGCCACAATTCAATTTTTATATGACTAATTCTGAAAGATGGAAATTTTACAGTAACGATCTGGAAGATTTCCGCTTCATTTATATGAGTACTTCATAATTAATTTGAGTCTTTAGAAGCAGGAAATTTTCTCTGATACCGAATTTACTCCAATCTGAAACAAATAATTCCTTCCCTATTTACATGTTTACAAACATACAGAAACAAATGACAATGATAGCGTAGTTGTTTATACCGTTCCTTATTTTTGTCGAAGGCCATATTAAAATTCAATATCAAAAAAAAATTTATCAAATTTCCTACAAATTTTTTCCATTGTCAATTTAAAATTTTTGAGATATGAAAGAAGAAAATCATTAGATGTTTCTACCAAATCTCATACATAACAATTTTAGTGCGATTTTTTTAACAAGTTCACTCATAAAAAATTTTAAACTTCTTTTTAAAAGGATTATTTTAAACATTTATAAATATTGAATGGCGTCTAGAAAATTTTTGGTGCTTGAGTACTTCCAGCTTTATCCATTCATCTCTAAAATTCCAAATTACTTAATTCATATACAACTTCATTACCGAATTTTTTTATTTAAGATTTACTACGAATTTTCAAAGCTGAAAACTGCAAAAGGAAATCATTGTCACCAATTTCTATTTTTTAATTACATGCGCTGTACTTTCCTCTTTATAAAAATAGTCTCTTTTTTGTGGGAAAAATCCAAAAGAAAAGCATAATTTTAAAATTAACACTCAGTAAGACAATTATTATCTCTTGAGTGATTTGAAAATTTCCCACTTTTATTACCGAACAAAGTTTCTTCTTTATTCAAAGTTTTTTAGTTTCGAAAAAATCATCGATCGGTTTTGAATTAACTTTGAATAGCATCACTGATTAAAAATAAATGAAATGGCTTTTTCAAACATATTTGTGGATAACACAAATGCAATTGAATGTATGAAATTTCAAATCAAATGAGCTCTGATTACTTGAAATTGAAGTTTTTTTTATTTCGTTTTCTCTACCTCTCAACTAATAAGAATTTCTGTAATAATTCAGAAAATTGGATATAAAATCTATTTAAATACCATCCTTAATGAAATCTTACATAGTTGAATTCTGAGTTGGAATTAAGTCTCATTAAAAATTTATAGATTGAAATGATTCCGTTTTTTATAATCATGTTATCCACAATAATAGTAAAAGAAAGGTATGTCTAATGCTAAGTTTTCTTTCGTTTCCTGTTTAGTTTCATTGTCTTTTATGTCCACTCATTTCCAGCCATGTTCTATTTTATACGATACAAAAAGTGGAATGAACTTCATTTATTTCAAACTTTAGATGCAGTCAGTATTTCTAACTGTAATATGAGAATCACAAGTTGATCAAATCTTTGAATTTGTCTTGATTTAAGACGAATCAAAGTACAAAACAAATTGCGGTTGAAGATGATTTATCAAAAGCTCTTGAATTAATTCATCAACGTAGAAGCATCATCTAATTAATTTTTTCAGAACTATGAAGTGAATATATAAATGGTGATATTTTCAATGATGCAGTCCTGGTATGTATCATAATCTTAATTCTATTAAAATTAAAATTAATAGAATTAAAAATTATATGCTACGTCTTATTAATTAGCAAAACTATATTCTCTTATTCATAAAAAAAATCTACGGTAAAATGGGAAACTGCCAAAGTCAAGAAGAAAAAGCGATGGTTGCAAAGAGTAAAGCAATTGATCGGGAAATGATCCAGGGTCGAAGTGCACAGCTGAATACTGTTAAATTACTTCTTTTAGGTTAGTTACTCCAATTCGCTTTTTCCTTTTTAAAGTTGCTAACTCATTTTTAACGCTCTGATTATCCAGCTGAAATAATTTAATGATCAGTGGCCATATTGTTGAACTTTTTTATATCAATCCATCCATTTTGCAATACATACTAGTTCATTACATTTAATAATAGATTTCTTGCAAATAATAGAAATTAAAAAATTAATTATCAAATTATTTACACAATTAGTAAGTTTAGCAATTTCCTGCAACTTATAAGATGATTGGAGTGGTTTTTAGGACCTGGTGAATGCGGCAAAAGTACAGTTCTCAAACAAATGAAGTAAGCTTCTGGATTTTTCTATTTCAGTTTTGAATTCAAAGCGAAGTGCAAGTACAACAGAAATAAAAACTTCAGTCAATTTAAGTGCAAAAGTCCATCTTTTATTGCAGCAAAGACTCGTTTCTTCTTAATTTTTTAATAAAATTGATTCATTTCGATTTTTCAGATGAATCCATTCCTAATTAATGAAATTAAAATACGACTGATTGTTACTTTTGAATGAAATTTTATCATTCAGGTTGTTGCACAGTGATGGATTCACTGAAGATGAAATAAACCAACAGAAAACAGTAATTTACAACAATATAGTACAAGGAATGGCTTATATTCTAAGAGGCATGGAAAGATTTAATATTCCATTTGAGAATTCTGCACGAGAGGTTTATAATTTAAAGTCTTTTAAAAATATAAATCTCAACCAACGAACTTTCAATGATTACATAAAGGAAATTACAGTTTCTTTGGGTTGACTTGCTTTCTCCTGCAAATTATATTTTAAATTTTGATAAAGTAATTTTAACTGAATGAAAAACAAAAATGATTAGCATTTTCATTTTTTGTTATTCCGGACATTACTTATATAGCAAAAACGATGAATTTTGGAAGTTTCATTCCTCAAAAAGATTTTATAGAATGACGCTCGCATTGTAATGGATGTCATCAAGTCAGGTAACGAGTCAGAACCTTTGACACCTGCGCTAACTACTGCACTAAAAAACTTATGGACTGATAAAGAAGTTCGTAAGAATACATTTGAGCGCGGAAATGAATTTCAAATAGCAGAATCTGTTCCCTAGTAAATATCTTACATATATTATAGTACCATAGCTTTCTTCAGCTGCAATATAGACTTTTTAAGTTCATTTGAGTTAAGATCTTTGGATTGATAACGCATGGCGACGTGCAAAATAACTTGGTCAGAATCATATTAAACGATATTTCGCTTGCTGGAATATTTTAATAGATTTTGAAATTGGCTCAAATATTTATCATTAAGATTTTTATTGATTTTAGCATCAACGAAAAGATAAATTTAAGATCTCAGCAAATTATATAAAAATTAGAACTTCGTTAGCTAAAAGTGTAATTGAAAATAAACTTATTTATTGTAATTTTCTGAAACTGATCCTCAAAAATAAAAACGCTCCTAAAATGACAATTTTGAAGTTTTCTGGATTCCGTGGATCGAGTTTCATTTCCGGGTTATAAGCCTACTGAACAAGATATTTTACTCAGTCGAATCAAGACAACAGGCATTGTGGAAGTGAAATTCAAAATGAAAAATGTCGATTTCCGGTATTTTTTCTGAACTTTTAGTTAACCTGCGAACAGTCAGCTCTCTTCTATGAATTTTTAACTTTCAAATGTTTTTAGATTGAAGATATAATATGACTTAATCGTATAAATTTTTTCGGCGGGACATATTTTTGCATAGTAAAATGAAAAAATGCGATGTCAATATTAGAACGATTAAAGAATAGTATATTTGAATTTTTTTTACTTTTTTAACACTTTTTTTGCTTATCGATGTAAGAACGAAGAAATGTCATGTAACCCATGCGTGAAAAGTTCGAGAAATATCAATCGGAATATATGATATCTCCTTGACTCTAATGCATTTCAATTCCCTCTTTTTTTATTTCATCTTTACTTTCTTATTACCCAGGAAAGCATAAATTTGCATGCTAATAATAAATCTGAAATGTAAAAAACTCGGTTAGAATGCTTCTTCAAATTTGAATAAAGAGGGAAATGGTTAATTGATCTTCTAATTTCATTCATCCCATAAATTTTCCTTTCTTCCTTAGATTATTCAAGTAATTTTCAGGATATTTGATGTGGGCGGGCAACGCTCGGAGCGCAAAAAATGGATTCATTGTTTTGAGGATGTTAACGCAATAATATTCATTGCTGCGATTAGTCAGTATGATCAAGTGCTTTTTGAGGATGAAACTACGGTAAAGCTTTTTGTTCTTTTCTCCAAAAAATTTCCAGATTGTTTCATATCCTAGAATTACGCAAATTTATAATATAAAATCGAAACTTTTCTTGAATTGTTTCAAAGTATTATTTTTTCGACGGTATGGAAGTATTTATTTTTATTAGCAGAAGAAATCATTGGGTCAAGCTAGAATTCAATTATAAAGAAGTGATTTGATTAATTGTACTTATAAAATGACATCATCTAAAATGGAAAAATATTTCCTGACAACTGTTTAATATAGCTGTTTTATTCGTTGATTGTTCTGTAAATCACAGTAACAGCAAATCTTTGCATTACAGTCATTTCATTGATCATCTCTTTCTTTCAGTCAAATCATTTCATACCTTAAATAAATTCTTATTGATAAGATTAACGTGTGAGAAAATTTTCTATATGTTTTTAGAAATTCCTACACAACTTATTATTTTCTCTTCGTAATTCAAAATTTTTCATATTAATAATTTAATTAATTTAATTAACATTAATTTAATAAAATTGATCAAGTTGAGATAGAGTAAAATTTCTTTCAAAATTAAAATTTAAGAATTGAGAAAAGTGCATAGAAATTTTTTTCTCTCATTCTTCTTCATTCTCATTTGATAATTTCTTCTCACTCAATCAAACAATATTTCATCTTTAATTTCGATTTCAAACTATTAAATTGGTCATTTTTATTTGATTATTCTCTAATTATAAAAATTTCGAATTTACACACTGATCTAAAATTTGCAGCTAAATTATAGTCTTAACTCAATTATTTACTCTTTTCATTTTTAAAAAATCTTTTTTAAGGAATTAATATGAACTTTAGTTATGCTTCGTCTTCTTGAGACAATTTACAGAGCAGTAATTACTAGGAATTCCGAATAATTTGCTTATAACCTTTCGAACAACTGTCATAAGCAAGTGAAATATATTTAAATTCGATTTCAATTGTTCAGTTTCATGCAATAAAAGCTTCTCAACAACGATTGTATGCATTACTGTCTTGTCGGAAAGTGATTTTGCATCTAACCCGAATTCCGCCTTCAGAATTTAGCATAGGCGAGTAATATTCTGTTTTTATATTAGTGATTAATTGAGGAGCTGTATGATTTCCTCTCTTAATTTGCCTTAATTCTTCTAGCACGACATCGTTATTATTTCGATTTCTTTTTCAAATTAGCTGTCTTTCAGTGGTTGCCATTTTAACTTTTTTATCGTTTTTTAATCAATCTATGAAATTTAATCGTATTTTAAGTATTTACTTCTTCTAGCATTCACATTTCTGTTTAAGTCTTCTTATCATTTACACGTCTCGAATCATGGAATATTGTGCGATGAAACTTTTAACATTTTAGGATACAATATAAAGTTCAAAACTCAAAGCTCGAACTTGAAATTAACACTGATATCTAACATTATAAATCTGAAGCATAATCTTATATTGTAAGCTGTGAAACATTTGTGTCAGTGATATTTTCAGGATAGGCGATTGAGATAATTGCAATCCGACATGCTTATAATATTTTCTTGTAATTGAGTCTTCGCTTTCATAATGAGGTAATGAGGTAATTAGAGCGATCACGGGCAGAAACGTATATCGCTAATTTGATAACTGACATTGTACTCTATTTTAAAAGCTTTTTAAAATCAATTCCGCAAATTCTCTTTTTTTGCATGCAGAATCGCATGATTGAAAGTTTACGATTATTTGAATCGATATGTAATAGTCGATGGTTTATCAATACGTCAATAATTTTATTTCTCAACAAAAAGGACTTATTTATTGAGAAGATTAAGCGGGTTTCAATCAAAATTGCTTTTCCTGAATATGACGGTTTGTTCATTATTCAAATTTGAATTTCACCAAATATAAGTAAACTTCTTATTTAAGAACAAATAAACTGTGGACAATTTTGAAAGTTCAAAAAATTGGAAGCCATTGAAAATATCTGTTAACAGGTCCACAGACCTATGATGACTCAATACGATTTATCGAAGAGAAGTTCGAAGCTCTAAATGCAAATCCAGAAAAAACAATTTACGTTCATCAAACATGTGCGACAGATACGAACCAATTGCAGATAATTCTCGACAGCGTTATCGATATGATTATTCAGGCTAATTTGAAAGGATGTGGACTATATTAAAGGTCTTTGTTTATGTGCTAGCCATTCATAACTCTTTTTAATGTTTTGAATTGTTTTGGATTCTGCAACTCATCACTGAGTAATATTATCATATTATCTTGTACAATATCTTGATTAGCATAGTCTATCCAACCATTTGTCCCATTACTTCTAACTTTCTCCTTTATCCCTCCGCAACTCCATCATTAATTGCAGATTATTTCACTTCTCCTCATGTTGCAATGTTACTTTTTCTTTCTCTCTCTCTTCAACTTCCACTCTTTTCCCTTTCTTATTTCAACATCTTAATGAGTCAATGAGAGTTGGAATGGAAGAATCATGACATTTTGATGAACTATCTCGTTTTTCACGTTGGCAACAGTTCAATCCCGCGTATTAGTTGTTGATATGCGATCCTTCTTATCTGAGGATTGAACCAATGATCGGTTGTTTAGTAGATTAACAAGGTTATAGAAATAAGCCGAAATGAGTTCATTAGCAGGGAAAGATTCGGTATGAATTTTTATTTCTAGGATTTATATGTAAAATAAATCCTGTTACATTGAATTTCTCATTAAGAGATTCTCCCCGAGATTCCTTTGTAAAAACAAAATCTTTATAGAAGACTTATAGACGGAACATTTGGCGACCTCATACAGATAAGGTCCTTTCATTATCATAAGAAGTTCGCAACTTCACACTATGCGAGAAATTGTGCCTTTTCCGCATTCGCCATAATGCGCCCAGCAGTTCGCGGGGAAACTGTTGACACTGATTGTTGTGCATTGTCCATTTTCCGTTTTCTCCATCGGCGATACACTTCAGGAATGACCAATAAACCAACGAAAATTGTTACCGCAGCAACCAGTTCACAAAAATCTGGTCCAAGTAGTGGCCATGGATCTCTGTAAATTTAGTGCTACTATGATTTCCACACAGTAATCAAACTTTTGAAGACGAAAATAAAATAAATGGAATTAGGAAATTCAAATCAGAACTCGAAAATTAAATTTAAAATATGGAGCCTTCCATATGATGCAAGTGAAGTACGGATCCCACTTAATCAATAAAAATTTTCCATTCTCAAGAACAAAAAAGATGTTGTAAAAGATAAACACAACTTTTCGCTAATTATTTTGTTCTGGAAAATACTTCAGATTCTTCAAATTACATATTATTTTACTGTGGGAAAATTTCCTCGGATTACTGGAAATTGAAAGAAAATAAAATTGGAAACAGAAAATTTACCTGTAGAAATGTTGACAACATTCCGCACCACAACACCAAGCATATGGTGGACACATCCAGTAAATATGATTCACTGGTTTTTCTGCATTTCCGATAAAAATATTACTCAGTTCCTGCAACGGTGATATATTCATTAAAATACTTTTAGAATTATCTCAATTACTGATTTTGTCCCTCAGTTCAAGTACTTTTTCAATTTTACTTATTAGTTGTACACTGTCAACAATGGCGAATTTTAATGATGTATTTATGATTGCATAATATTGCAATAACAATTCCACATTTTTTAAAGTTTTTTTTCCTAATTAAATTCTAATAGGTTAGCTTCTACTTTACTGTTATTCCGCATAAAATAAAGGCAATTTCATCATTAGCTCTACTCATTCGAAATCTTTTCTTAACATAATCCTTATGGCACTGATAATGATTAGCAGCAAATTAAAGCTGAAAAGCTGAATTTTAACTATAAAGATTGTTCATTAATTAATTTAAATCAATTAAAATTTACATTACTCAGTTCTCTCGGTTCAACTTTTTTTCATACTTTCATATTTACCTAAATTCTAAACTGACATTGATAAAAGGATAAATTTTGTTTACAATTATATGAAAATCAATTGCATCATTTGCAGCAATTATTCTGTGCATTAAAATTAGCATTACTCTGAATTTAACTGCAACTATTGCTCTATTATAAATATGGAAATTAAGTTAATAATTGCTTCATCTTTAATTTTATTCGTCTCATATTCTCTATTTTTATCCATTTTTTCTTTTTCTTAATTTAGTATTAGTCTGATACATGCAAAACATTGGAATATAAAATATATAAAACTAAGTTTACTTCTAAGCTTAAGAAAAGGTAAGCAAAAGTTACCACCTTTATTTCGAAAACTTTTAAATGGCATAATTTTCCCATTTCAGATGATTCAATGGTGTTTTCATAAGTATGTAATTGATATTTAAGATTATAATGATCAATTGAGATATTGCCAGCGTTTAAGATAACCCGTAGTGTGTCATTCCTTACGATATCGATTGATTGCAGATAATCGCGTAATTTTCTAGAACAGAACCAATGCTTCCACGGCGTATAATAAGTGGCTTCATTCTGAGAGCGAAATCACCTTGAAATTTCTGGGTGTTGATTGAGAATGAGAGATTGAAATTACTCACCTCAGCGATACCCACTCTTTTCTATTCAAAACTTTTCAAAAGTAATAAGCAAAAATATATTTAAGTGCAACAAGCTGCATGTCTCACAAGTTTCAATCAGAAATATTGTATATCTTTAAGTCGAATTAGAAATACAACTATTAGATTAATCAGCAGCTAGTGGTAATTTTGAAGTGGTTATGATTTGCATGTACTTCAAAACTTACAAAAAACTATTCTGCTTCGAAAAATCACTTTGATAATAATATGCCCCATTCCCAAATGTAGAATAAAATTTAATAGGATTTGTTCCATCACTTTCATTCAGTTCAATGATAGAAAGTAAAATTATTAGAAGTGTATGATCCAAATTCATAATCTGAAAAATGATTTTTTTTAAAGGAAATTATTTAAAACAATGCAATATATCGCTACCAATTCGCTTTTGACTATGAACCGATATATACGTATTTATTATTCGAAACAAGTTAGAACAATATTTCCACATAAAAAAGAAATGCATATTGAAGACTCGTTTGTGAGAGATTGAATGGGTGGATGAGTGTGTGGAGAATGAACTAATTTTAAATCTTTTTAAAGAATGAACTAATGCAACTATTTGTCCATGGAATAAATCTTCAATTTTATTAGTTGTTAAAAGGTACTTTTTTTGATTATAAATTGATAATTAAACGGATGAAATTATCAGTTCAATGAGTGCGTAAAATTGAATTATATAAATTTTCAGTTTCACAAAGACACAATAATAATTTGTTGATTGTCACAAACAAATGTCTTTGTTGCCCGACGATTTCACAACTATTTTTGTATTCGTATTCGTATTATTATTGTCTTTTTCTTACAGAAGTACTTCAACTAAAAATTAATAGCAGGATAATTAGACAGGAATTATGCCTTAATTAGGCTAAGACTAGATTAATCAATTCCTTTTAGAATTTTCCTAAGTTGAAAGAAGAAATGAATTTCAAAAATCTTTCAAGTGCTGAATTTCATTCACTTCTTCCATGGCTTAATGCAATTCGAGAAAAAAATGTTTGCACTAATTTTACTCTTTCCAACCTTAAAATAAACGAATTAGGTAAAATTATCATTTCTTCTTCTGCGAAGCACTTTTTGCAACAGACAAATATTCTAATTTTACTGGAAATTTTTAAGATTGCATAAAAACAAAAGCATTTCTTTTTGTTCAGAAAATTTTCATTACTGAAGCACAAATTAATTCTAAGACATCAGAACTTCTTCATTAGTGACAGATTCTTGAGAAAAATAAAAAAACCTGACGGGTAAATTGCGAGAAAAATTTTATCATTCTGTAGTATACTATTTTGAAACTGCTAATTGATGCCGAAGAACCAGAAGATCAGCAAACAAATTGATTTGTCATCAGTATTTTTGTATTATTAGTGATCCTAGGAAATTTACAATTCTCTAACTGTGTGTAGTAATAATTCCTCGAATTATTCATTGATGTGAAGTGAAAAGTTCAAAGTATTTGGCAGTTACACCCAAAAGTACCAAAGTTAAAATTTAATTAATCATTGCATATGCAATTTCTCCTTATCATTATCTTTTCGTGCAAAAGACGAATTTATTCCATTTTTCATTATTTTGATAAAAAATAATGCAAATAAGTTGTACTTGTTATTGAATTCCATTAGAATTATTTTAACACAATTTTAGTGCTAGCAAAAATTAAGTTTTTGAAAAATTAAATTTTACTTAGTGAATGAAGTCATTATAGTATAAATTTAATTTCGCACATTTGAAATAAAAGTATGTGTTATGGAAGAATCAAAAACTTCCAAATGACTATATAAATTGTCATGAGGAATACTGAAAACTTTAAATTGTTAATTTAGAGAAATAACTTTATATTTAATTATGTTTTAGTTTTAGAAATAGTTTTATTTAAGTTTTTCTTAAAGCAATAAAAAAATCGCTGAGAAATTACAATTCACATAAACCAAATATCATTAAGACAGCTATTTTAAATAAAACGATTCAATAAAATATTTTTCATTTTAAAAAGTGAAAAAGAATTCAGTTTGGAAATTATGTCAAATTATTCAGAGAGAGAAAGGAGAAGAAATTACGGAAGCAGGTTTTTTTGTTAATTGTCTTCACGAAACATGACAACAGCAATCAATTCATCTCTTGCGAATATTTCATTATTGATAAGAACTATTTCAATGATTTCTCATTAACTATCTGTTCTTCTTGAATGTTTGTGAGTTGTGAAACAAAAAAAGGTTCACTTCTATTTATGAAATTCTAAAACTTTGCAAGCATTAATTAAAAATGTATGAATTAGAGGTCGATTTACACGCGTCATACAAAAGGAAATAAGTCTGAGATACCAAAAAAGGAATTTGGTGGACTTCAAATGGATTCAATTTTTCAACAAAGATTTTATAAACTTCTCTAACAGCTAGTTTCAAATAAAAGCACAAGATTGTCAGAGGAATATTCCACTAAGTAATCTTTTGATATGAAAACTACCATTCTTTAGAATAAATTCAGTGCAGTGTTGGTCGGGAAGGTAGATAGAATTGGTTTTCGTTTTACTACAATCGAGTCGTTCGATGAAGCTTTCATTCTTTTACAGAAGTTATATAGGGTAACAACCAAGGCTAGATGATCGTTTGTTGGAATATAGTCGAGTCACGGAACAGGAGATAATTGAGTTAGGGTCCTCTGGATAACCAGGAATGGAATTGATAGCGTTTAGTGTTTTCGTAACACTTGGGATTTCGAAACCTGCAACAGGTCTTCATAATAATTGAAAGGAAGAATGGAGCAGTGATGATCTCATTCAAAGTGAGACTGTGAGGAATTGGTTCCCACTGTTTAGGCCGTCCACTAGCTTGAGTAGGCGTTGAGGCCATGAAGATTAAGAATGATTGATAATGATAGTTGATAGCCTCATACACTCACTGCATATCGATAAAAATTGTGAAACTGATGAAGCAATGTAGGTGAGTTTATAGATAGCTAACTAGTTAACTGAAACAATTGAAATGAGAATTGTGCAAATGGTAAATCTCCCACCCATTCCTGCAGGAGGATAATGAAACTGTGATAAGAGTAAATGACTTTTAGTCATTCCTTGAAGATGAAAAGTGAAGTGACAGTGGGCTGCGACAAAACAAAGCAAACGATCTGCTTAGGCTGAGCATATTCAACATCTACGAATTTAACATTTCCTCTTCTGTGAATTCGTTTTTTCACGACAATGATCACTTTGGTAAGTGAAATTCACTAGCGATGAAATTGAACAATTTGTGTTTGTATGCTTCTTGCATTATTGAAACATTCTATTTATCAAAGATTTATAATAATCTGTTCTTTCGAGTAAGACTTTGATAGATATGATAATTTCTTTCGAAACATTTGAAATGTATTTGCATTATTCTATGAGTGAAAAACATTACGAAATTTTAGTTTGAAATTTTTAATTTTAAGTTCCTTTAACATCTGAAGCAAAAGTTCTTAAACGAGATTTTATTGAAATATCGAAAATGTTAAGATGATTAAACCACAGGACAGAAATATAGAAAGCTAAAAATGTCAAAAAAAAGACTACAAATGTGTACTATTCAATATTTATTTCTTAAACGAACCATTGATCATTATTGAATGATATGAAGATTTTATCACTCATTTTCAGTAAAAAGTATAATTTTTCAATAACAAATAAATATAACTTTTCGTATAATATTGACATTTTGGTTTACCGATATTGTGACCCGGAAAAGACGGTGGAAAGAGGTGAAAGGGATGAATTACGGAGGAGAAGGAAAGTAGGGTGGGATAAAATTGAAGTGAAAGGAGGAGGTAATTGACGATTAAAATGATAAAACAAGTTTGCCTATGCGAAAATAGGTAATACTGATTGATCCTACAAACGCAAGGAATATTTCTCTTCTGATAGAATTCATAAATGAGGGCAATCTAAACTTTCCCATCTGATATCATCACATCTCTTATCGCTTATTATAGTGTTATCACTACTTCATCATTCGTTTTATAATGAATAATTCTACGAAAAACATATCAGTGTTTAATTTTATTATTCATCATCACATTATCTTATTACTAAATAGTGAACACATATATATACAGTTCTGGTCAATATAAAATTCCGATCAACGCACTCTGTTCAATTACTGAAAATGAAAGTAAAACTAAGATATCAAACAATTCAGGAAAGTGAAATAATACGATCGAAATTATTCCATTTTTCTTTCTGCTACAATTTATTGTCAATTTTAGCTGAAATAATATTACGCATGGTATTTACTACATTGTATAAAATTTCACGAGTGAAAAGTTTCGAAAAATCAGGTTATCAGAAATAATCCAAAAATAACAAATGCAAATTTCAAAAATGAAGCGACCACGGACAGCAAACATAATCATTTTTTTCAATTTAAAAAATTTAAGTAACATTTATAGTTGAAAATTTATTGGGCTATAACGAAACATCTACTGTTAATATTTTATATGGATTGAGTAAACGAAATAAATATCCTTACTCATTTTCCTTTCTGAACGTAATTCGGACAATCACTTTACATATTTTACTTTTTTTACAACAGAGTTTTGTGATAGCAACACCACTTCTGATTACAAGCGAAGAAATGAAGAATAACTGTAATTGAGAGTACGATTTATGTGTACCTATCAGCAGCTTCACGTAACAATCGCCAAAGTATTTTACCTCCTGGTGATCGGGGTAATGTCATTGCTATAACTACGACATTCACCTGTTTATGACGCATCACGCGCTCTGAAAATGAAATCAGCGGTACAGTTATTATGAGATGTGAATGCAATATTTTTATGAAATTCATGAAAATTTTTTTTGAAGAATAGTTAGTTACTTATGAGATTTCAAAAGATATGGTTAGAATATGAATTATCTTTACAATTCTCTTCTTTGTACAGCCATCCTCTTCTTCTTCACTTGATTAATAACATTTCTTTTCCTCTCAGCAATGACATCTAACCCCACAACTCACCAAGAGATTTTCTTTCAGTGATGAACTGCTATGTTGCCTTTACAATATTAAATTTCCATTAAAGTAGATCAATTCCTCTTCTACAAAGAATTTAGATCGAAAAAATTCAAAAGGTACCATTAATAAATTCCTTTATCTGCTCAGCCGTGGCAGGTACGCGAGGTTTAAGCACTACGAAAGCTACCGGTATTTCTTGTTGATTTCCTTTTGTAGCCGGTACAATTGCTGCTTCAGCAATAGCAGGATGAGTTAACAGGATTGATTCCAACTCTTGTGGTGTCACCTGGACGTGAAATTCATTGGGCAGATATAATTTTCTCCAGAATTTCTTCAGAGTTTTAAGTCGTTAAAGTTTCACAAGTTTCATAATTTATGAGAGTGCAAAAATCAATTTTTTTATAAATACAACTAAATTTAACTTTTTCGGATATTAAAAATATGGTGACAGAATTTAAAAAATCTACCTGAAAACCATCAACCTTAATCATCTGTTTTTCTCGATCAACGAGAAATACATTACCATCTTCATCATAAAATCCGATATCACCTATAAAATTCACTTGAATCATTTCATGTTCTCACTAGACAATCACTTGACTTTTTTGGTATTCAATTCTGAGTACAATTCTGAGTTCTGAGTATTCTGAGTACGCTTCGCACCTTATTTAATAAACATTTTTCTATAGTCGCAGAAAGTTTATTTTGTTTAGTAGATCATTCCATAAACATTTGTGAAGACTTTTGGTTCATGGAAGATTAGCAAGAGTATTTTAGGAAACAGTTCCATTGAATGAATATTTCTTCGCGATTTATTGATCATTCAAGGATCGATTATTAATTCAAACGGTGGGACTGAAGAGATGAAATCGAATGTTCTTATCGATGGCAGATGATAGATTGACTGTCCCATCAATTACGTAACTGAATTGGATAAGTGAATGGTAATTTTGTTGACATAGATGTAGCGTATAGATTATGTGTGAAGATGATCAATGGTAAAGGAATGATCATTTCTTTGGAGAGATAGAAAGAGAGAGAGTCTTTGAAGGGAAAGCAAGAGAGAGTGCGAAAAAGGGATCACCTGATTATACTGAAGGATTTTTTTATTGTTTAACTTATATTTAAGGAGATCACATAAAATGAAACAAAGAGCATATCTTCACAATAAGATTTTACAAAGTATCTTTGTTTCTAAGAGGCAATTTTGGAGGTATTAATTGTTTTTAATTGAATGTTATCAATTCTATGTAAGTTCGCATAAAATCTGTAAATGTGTTGTTTTTCTCAACAGCAGTCTTTTTTCTTTCTTTAAATTTATTTTAATGAAATATGTCAAATCTATACCAGTATTTCTCCAGCCGTTTCGTTGAAAATCCTCGAATGTAGCTTTATCGTCCTTCCAATATGGTGATACTACAGTTTGTCCTCGGAGCAGAATAAGGCCTTGCTGATTTATCCCTACTTCAACTCCACTAACCATATCTATTACCTTAACAAATTTATTCTTATTTACTATTATTCTTAACAAAGCTGATCCTATAATCTATAATAAAATTTTACTATTTTCGGCGAGCCACCTTTTAACAACTGAAATATTCGATTTTCAAAAGATTATGTTAATGTAAAGTTCTTGAAAAGGAAAAAAATCCATTTCTTAAAACAAAATTAAACGAAATGAGAAAGAAATTGCCATCATGCTGAGACCAGCACACAATGTTCCACATGAACGAGATATGAAAGGAGAAAATTTGGTTGTTCGGCTAATAATTCCTGCTTCAGTCATTTCGTAAACTGAAATACTGAAGTACAGAACTTGAAATAGATTAGCTGCAAACTGATAACTAGTTAAAAGAGGAACATGAACGGTAAGCTGATAACTGAGAGAATAGAGTGGAACATTGCATTTATATTTAAACCATAATAATTGGAATGAATTAATTGTTCTTGTCGGAAGCAGGAACTACCGCTTCATATAATTAAAGAATTAAACAAATCCAGGCAAATTATCTTTCTTTCTAGCTCATTCCAGAAGAAATAAGAATTGGACAAAGTTAATATCAAAAATGAAAAAATTATCATACCGGCACTGAAATGCTTAACAGACGGTAAACATCGATATGCACTCTTTATCGTATCTTCACCAATCGCCTCCGTTCCAATAACAACTGTTTTCAAATGATAATATGGATAATGATTAATTACATCTGTATTACAAAGATGCCTGAGAGTAGTAGGATTGACGAATAGTGTTTTTACCTGTAAAAGAATTAGTTAATTTAAACCAAAAAATTTCAACCCATACAAAATTCATTCTAAAAAGTCTAATAAGACAAGAAAGGAAGCATTTGGATTAGAATCGTATTTAATTAAATGAAAATACTATGATATGATAATCATAATATGCAACTATGTAACAGTGATTTAATGAGCAAAATGGTAGTAAAATAATTTAAGATAATTAGAAAATAATATTAAACCTTATATGAATGAATGCATTTTGCCAATGTTTCTACATCATCTGTAAATGTTACCACTGTTGCACCATTTAATAACGATGAAAAGAGTACGTCACGTCCGAAGGTATCATGAAATAGAGCGTTGGAGAGAATGAATTCACCACGACTTGGTAAATCATAAGCTTCTCTACTGAAAATAAATTTACATTTTTTGAGACAGTGATGAAGAAGACAGCAGAATCTCTAAAAGTGAATAGGAAAATAGAATGGACGTTGTATGATATTTGATTTGAATGTTCCGATAAACTAGTAATAAAACCTGCAATTGTATTAGAGTTAATAATGATAGGACACTTTGGAACTGCGACTGATATGAGTTGATATGAATACAGAACGATGTTATAGCTTCTTAGCTTAATTTTCCGTCTAATTTTTCCGTCTTAATTTTTCCCGGATTAATTTACTTTCGTTAATTTTATATGCTATTCCTACCATATCTTTTCTAATTCTATCTCTTTTTACGAAATTGATAAATATTACTATCGGTTTTGATCTATCATTCGATTAATTTACTAAATATCGAGATTTTTGAATGAAACAGAGAAATAATGGAAAATATCTCACTTGTTGAATGTCTTTAGCATAGCGTTGAGGACAAAATGCGTGATAGCTACGCCTTTCCGTGGTCCGCTTGTTCCCGTAGAATAGGGCAAGAAGATAATGTCCTCTTCCGGAGTCATTTCCGGATAGGTTGAAGAACAACTAGCTGCTGTCAGGGCCAAATCATTCAATATTGGGAATCCTTTCGATAGTTGGCGATTACCAATGCAAATTACCTAAATTCAACTTCTTTCCGTTACTTTGCACTCTTTTAATTGTAAAGAATATGTTCTAAAATTATTCGGTTGAATTTATCACAATTTTTATATACCCTATGATCGATATTGAGCTCATTAAATACCGCCGATACATTATCCAATGCATGTGGTACGACGAAGGCGAATCTCGACGTTGAATCCATTATTTGCCAGCGCATTTCATCTGCAAATTTAAAAGTTATTGAAATATGAAATCTTATTTAAACATAAGAAGTAATTAGCAATTTCAATTAGTATATTGCAATAGAACAAATGAACTCGATAATATCTTTTCCGATCAAATAAGAAATAATGAGCAAAAACAAAAAATAAGTTTGTTTTATTTCAATATTCTAAAAATCTATAATTTATACTCATCGAAAATATTCTCCATATTTTTTTCAATCACAAAGGCAGTTCTGTAGTTGAAGAAGTAAAAATAGTTGGCTAATAAAAAGTTATCTAATAGATATAGCAAAATTTCGCAGTTCTATTCATTTTATTTTTGATGCATCGATTGGTTCATATTAAAGGGGTCGTATAGAAAAAAATCGTAAATTTACAGATAACAACTAAGCTCTTTTTATCAGTTAATAGACTGAAAGAGTTATACTTTCTATATGCTATATTATCGATTTACTAGATTTATCCCATATACTGTGCCTTTGTGAGATTAGAGAAATCTGAAGTAAACAATCTGCCAAATTCGCTCCAAAATAACAAATTTTTTTGATTTTCATTTCAATTCTCGAGCAAGACAATTATCGAACTTTATCATCTTTTTAATTTATTTCAAATACAAAATGATAATATCGCAGAATTGTTCCAGTTCCAAGTTGTTCCAGAACTTCTTGGAAATTAATCATTACTTTCAGTTGACCACTACTTGATGGAATTCTCATCTTAATAGCTTTACTCTCCTCTCCTCCTAAGCTAAATGCATTGATATATGAGCTCTACTAATTCTTTATGATCCATTTTCACTCCTTAGTCGATTTCTCTCTTGTTTATTATTCTGTTTATAAGAAGAAATAAGCAACAAAATAATTATAATGTAGCGAATTTTATTTGAAAATTTCTTGTAATACAAATTCAAAGTTATAATTAATTTATGATTTCTTTCTATACGACCCCTTTAATGTTTTTGGAATGTTTTCTAGAAAAAAGCAGGATATCAAATTGACCTTTTGAAAAACTTGGATGTAGGGGACACACAATGCCACCAGCAAGCGATATTCCAAGAAATAGCCAAACGAATTCTGGACAGTTTGGTACACATAGAATTATTGGCTAAAATTTGAAAGTAAATTAAAATTTCGAAATTCTCACAAACTTCAGTTTTAAAATTTATTCTATTTAAAGAAGAGAGAAACTTAGCTGTAAGAATGGATTGTGGGAAGAGAATATGTTTTCATATTGCAAATTGCAACTTTAATTTATAAACTACAAAAAAGCAATCCATTTAACAAAGGATGTAAACAAGATAAATTGATCAAATAGTCTTTTCAAGAAAAGGGAAGAAAATTGATTTAATTCATCCTGAAATTACTAAAATTATTTTAGCTTTACCTGTCAAATACCAATTTGACAGTTTCAGTATTTTCATCTATTTTTGTAAGAGTTACTTTAGCTCTGTTATATAATCTCTTTATTATGAACCAATTTCATCACAATCTTACCTCGCCTTTTTCTATCCTCATTGCAAGTAATGAATTTGCAATGAATTTCGCTTTGAACAGAATATCCTCAAATGTAAATATTTCATCGGTATCGTTGTTTATCTATTAAAATATAACTATAAATAAACGGTTTCTTCTTCTTTTTTTGAAAATTTTTCAAAAATTATAGCAATAAAAAATTTAATTACCAATGCAACTTCATCACCATATCGTTGCATTTCGGAAAAAATCATTTCATGAAATGGTATTGAGGGAACATTGATATCTTCCAACTCAGATTTTATTGGCATTTTTAACCGCTGAAGTAGAGGAGTAATTCGAGCAGTAATTGACAAATAAGATTGCTAGTTTCAGTTGTCAATAAGTTACCTGAAATATAAAAATATTTACAAGCGGTCGGTGACAAATGACATCTTTGCCGTAATCACGATTGGATTGATAATTAGTATTAATTCATTTTAAGTATTAATTTGCAATTCTTGTTTGAATTAAGTGCAATATCTGAGCAATTTTAAAACAGCGTTAATCAGCTAATGATACTATAATGAATTTTTAGCTGAAATAATAATCGAAAATAATAATCGAAGCTGAAAATGGCGTTCATATCTCAAACAAATTGAATGTGATATCAGGATGAATCAAATATTTATTGGTATTTAAATTAAGTAAAAATTTAATTTTCAATTAACTGTTAGCCTTGATGCATTGAAAACAAAAACTGAAATCCAAAAATTGATGAAGAGAAAACAAACATTGTGAAACATAAGAAATAAGAAGTGGTTTGAAAAGCTGTCAAGTTTTTTTAAAATATAGAAACATATGCTTGTGGAGGATGCTATTACGCCACAGTGTAAATTTGTTGTTTCCATCTTTATCGTTTATCAACATATATCCATCCTATAGCGTAGCATTGCTGGATGAATCTCGAAATCATTCACCGATTACTATGAAATCAAAGGTGTTATGATTTTATTTCATGATCAATCACATATTGTTTTTTTTTGGATGAAGGAAAATTTTATGATGTGAATTTGAACTTGAGAATGGAAAATAAAAAGTTTAGAAATATAGAAATGCATTGAGAATAGCTAATTCATGAAATGTAAACGTTCTTCTCTCATTACTCGATGAAAGTTAATGAGTTACTTAACTCAGTAATGTCATTTTCGTAATATCATTGGATTCTGTCCAATTGCTTGCAACTGTTGAATGATGGAAACAATATTTCAGTATACGCACACAGACACGGAGAGAGAGAGAGAGAGAGAGAGATAAAAATGATACCTAAAAAGAGTTTGCCTCAGAAAAAGCAAAGACAAAGTAATGAAAAGATCGCTTCCAGGCTCATTGCAACAAATGTTTACATTCTCTTCTTTCTTTGCTTTTTTCTTTGGAAATAAAAAAGTTTAAAACGATTAATGTTTTCAATCGATCACGACATAATATCGATCCATTTCATATCACTGATTCTTTTTCTCTTAAGTAAATAATGCATTATTATTTTGCTCTTAGTATTTTAAAGTCAAATACTGCTATAATTTGATTTAAAAAAAGTAAATAGGCTAATGGATAATGAATGAATCTTTCTTGTTAGGCTTTCACAGTAACGAAGGATAGTATTTTGTTCTGGCCCTATGGAATATATATATTGAGATTAATTTACTTTAATTGAATCATTTAGGTTATTAATTAAACCTGGATTTAATCAAAAGAACCGAAAACTATTATAATAAAACATGATTAGATAAAAGATGAAGGAAAGTGAAATCGTTCTTATCTTACTATCATTCGTTAAATTAAATAGTCGGTTTGAATTGATTTTTTGCATTTTAAAAATGTACAAATTTGGTAAATTTATTGCTGCCTGATCATTATCCACAGTATGAAATAAATATGTCTTCAAATCTCTTAGATGCTTCGCATCTTTCTTATTTATTCAAAAAGCAATGTTGTGGAATGAAACAAATACGACTGATACTGCAGAAACAATCTGTACAGAGAAACAGAAAAGAATGAAAGTATAAAATCTTTTAAAGTAAAGGAAAGAGAATAGTAGTTATAAAGAAAAAGAAGAAAGGAAAGACATTGGAAAAAGTCTGATGAAATATTTTAAAAGTTAACTGAATTAAGATCATAAACAACAAATGAAATAAATCTGTAGCACAGTAAAATAACAACGAGAAAAAATGCTCGAAATATTTTTCTATTGGGGCTTTCTCTCTGGAAGAGAGAGAATGTGTTTGTTGGCTTCATATCAGTAAATAAAGAAGCAAATTTTATAATTGATGAATAAATTGCTTGGTGACTTCGAGAATTCCCAAAAGCAGGAAATTCGAGCGATGAATCGGCCAGACAGCTCTCAAACATAAACAATCAATCAATCGTTTGTTAAAAAATAACTCATGCAGTTATTTTTGCTAAGTTTTTTGGAAGTAAATTAAAATTGAAGAAGTGACTTTTTTCCGGTCATAAAATTTTTGGAATTTAAGTCAAAGTAATTTTGGATCTTTTAATATAAGGCTTAATTAATTATTGCAATCTAATTAATTGAGTTTCGTCTCAATTGAATTCTTTTAAATGGAGTAAAGAAAAATAAAATCTGATTTATTGTATCAAATCAACAAATTCCAAATTAACAATTCGATTCAAAGGGAACAAAATTTTGTTTAAGCAAAAAGGAAAGCGATTTGAATAGAATGAGCTCCTCATCAAACAAATTAAGCTGCTTTTACCTAAGAAAAGTTTTTAACCATTGTGTTGAGTCAACGCAAACTACTTTTGAGTACTTACAGTTCTGTTTGTACTGTTTTCGGTGAGGAAACGCGTAGACATAAAATCATTTTTGATTACAAAATTATCCATTGACAACTTCGAGAGCTTCCTCGAACTGAGTAATTTCCTGATGAACAATTTTGTGTTTTTCCATACTTTATATTTCATTTAGAAATGAAATTTACGTTTCTTCCTTTTTTCTGCATAAAATTCAATGCCATTCTTAAGATGCTTTTCTTTTGATCTTATCATACTTTATATTTAAGTAATTGAATTACTTTCATCGACTGAAATGCGATTCCAACAGAATACATCACTTCGCAAAAGGAAGATTGAGAAATACTCCAGTCGTGAGGTTCAAACCGGGTAATATATAGGCGAGAAATAATTGTGATAATTGTGATAATCGCAGAAAATAATAGTTGTCGTCAAAAAATATTAATTTTTGTCTTCTTTTTTTGTCATATACTTTCCATTATCAATACTAAATTTAATTATTGGCTAAACTTGAATATTTTTAAAGAGAAAACTATCAAAAAATTCTTTTTTTGGATTTTTGAAAATTTTAACTTCCAAATTGAAATTTCATTTTTTTGCTTTTCTCAAATCAAATTCAGAATTCACAGTTTTAATATCTGTCATTCTAAAATGAACTAAAAGAAGTTTGCTAGATTACAGCCTGTTACAATTCATTAATTAGTAAAATAATACTTTCCTATAAAAATAATATTTTGAAGAAAGTTCAGTGGAACTTTTTACCGCCTGATGAAGGAAATATTTTCACATAACGTTTAAGTACAATATTTATTTTCTGAATAATGGATGAATGCTTCATTGAGACTCTTATTTGCATTTGTAGGAAGTAGTGAAGTCGAAAGGTGCCAGTTTTTTCTACCAAGTAGCACACACACACACACACACACACACACACACACACACACACACACACACACACACACACACACACACACACACACACACACATACACACACACTTATGTAACAAAACAAGTTTTTGCTTCTGTCGAATTTGATATGGTATGCTCTAAGGGAGGATTTGGAAGAGAAGTAACGAGTAAATGAGTATTCTCAATTGAAATTTACTGAGACAACAAATTTTGTTAAAAAGAATGAATCGGCAGTTTGTGCCAAACTTACTCTTTTTTATTTTTATCTATTCCTTTTCGCTTCTTCCAACATTCAACTCAGTGCTTGCTCATTTGAGTAATCTGCTTCATCAGTGTTAATTCATAAATATTTGCTTCAATACTCGAAGAATTAATTAATTTGGAAATATCCATATAGAAATGTTATTTTTTATTAACGCAATACAGCAGAAAATCACGAAGTTTAGATGTCGAAAATTGATTTTGTCAGATACGAATTGATAGGTTATCAGTTAATTAAAATAATTTTATTTCATTTTCAAAGAATGGAAAGCTTGCTTTAATTATGGACACTTTCCTTCTCTTGTTCGGCAGAAAACTGTCTCCGAAACATAAATGTCAATATAACGGATATGAAAGTATAGAACTTTAAAGAAGAAATAGTGGAGCCTCTTTTATCCGATGGATGGATTAAACCTTGAGCAATTTATTCATTCATCTAGTCTTAACATCAACACTATTATTTTGGCTTATCAAAAAAATTTACAGTTGTCATCATTTACGTATACGTTGAAAATTCCAATTTAGATACCGCAAATTATAACACTGAAGATAATAGGCACATTTGTTTTCACTTAAAACCAAAACTTTAAAATACAAAAAAAGTATGCCAGAACCTTACAAATGGTTGAATTAAATTTTAAATGGAAATAAAAGTGATTCATTCGTCGCACTGAGTCTTCTGCAACATATCATTCTGCTAATCTCTATTTTACGAATACTAATTTGCATTTTATTTTACAAGTTTTTAGAAAACTCACATAAAATTGCTTCATTTATTTCATAAAGACGTAATCAATAAGATAATCAAATGGTTTGTTAATCAAAAATGAGAAATCCACACTACAGTGCTCATTCCATTTTACTTTTTTATGCCTATAAAAATGAATTACTGTAATCCTCAAATAATACGAAATATTTATTTAATTTCATATATTATTTTCAGAAAGTAGAAATTTCGTTATTTTAATTTCATGTGGTTTGCAATAAAGTGAAGCATTGAATCATTGCAATGATTGTATTGCAAAAGTTACTGTTACCAATAGCCATTGGTCATTCCTGCCTAATGGTTATGTGCTGTAAATTTCCAATCAACAATACAAAGTCAGAATTTATTCCAAAGGTGCAAAAAAAAATTAATCTTATAATTTGCAGAACGATATAAATGAATTTATTCCACAGTAAGTTACGGACTGAGACTTTCTCATTAATCAATTAGGCTTGATAATAGCAATTTTCGGCAATTAGTTATTGCTTTTTTTACCTCTGCGTATCTTCGACATTGTGCGAAAAATTTGAATTTCTAGGATAGAAAAGAACTTTTTCTTACCAATCTTTGCACTTTTATAAAATATAAATTTCTTTTAGATTCAAAATCAATATTCACAAATTAATGAAAGTACCAGCATAAGACATAAAATGATAAGACGACGAAGCATATCAATACCGCAACAATTTTCATTTTCATTTAATCCAGCAAGTCAAATCCGCGGTTAATTTTCACACTAATTTTTTAATGATTAATTAATTTCATAGATTCTATTTGCTAAATTTATTTGCTTCAATTTCTACACATTGAAAAATCGTTTTAAATAAAATATTTATTTATATAAAGAAAAGAAAAAATGGATGTTTCAGGTGCCAGAGCATGTAATTTACCTCAACAAATAGGTGCAGGACCATACCGTATACCGCGTTGGTACTATAACTCAGCTAGAATGCGGTGCGAGTTATTTTACTGGTCCGGTTGCTGCGCAAATGGAAATAATTTCCGGTCAATTCATAATTGCCAGAAGTTATGCGAAGGTTCTCATCTTTTTTCAACTTGAAATTTCAGTTTATTATATTACTTGTTCCTTTAAAGCTCTTTTCATAGCTATACCAATAGTTTCACTTACTTTAAGCGTACTCCTTATTGAAATGCATCACTGTTACTTTCTTTATAAAATATTTCAAGTAATTAAGTTTCTGTAGCTAAAAGAAAAATTATTCCAATTTTAATTTAGAAAGATAAAATTACAATTTTTCGCGCAAAGTATTTTGTATTATAAGAGACATCAGTAATGATGCGTGCTCATCAACAGGTTGCAGTTGACCCGTGTAAGCAAGATTTGGATCAGGGAAATGGCATTGATCTACAAATTCGATTTTATTTCAATAGACATACCAGATCATGTGAGCGATTCAACTATCGTGGTTTTAATGGAAATCGGAACAATTTTGAATCTTTGCAGCAATGCCAGAAGCAGTGTTCAGGTTTTTACAAAATAAAGATTACCTGCATGTCGCAGTATCTCGAATGTGTTTTCAATTTTTGCGTGTTTAATAACGAAAATAATTAAAAACTTCATTTATCACGAACTTCCTTCCAGCTAAGTGTTCCATAACTATCAAAATTATAATACTTTATATGTTTGTGCTAAATACACGCTTTTCCTCTTTAACCATTTAAATTTCAATTTGTATTTTCACAGAAGTTTTGAGTCCATGCGAATATGGTAGCAGCGAACCTCAAGTACCTTGCCTTGGTAATAGTGCCTGTGGTATCAACCAATTTTGTCACATTGGACAGTCTCCATTAACCACCGTGTGCTGCAATCGATCACGTAACTTAATAATATAAATTTATCAATATCATTTTCTATTTACAGCCAGGAATTATAAATTTTATGAGTTCAGTTTAAATTTAAACAATGTAAGTCTGAGTCATTCATTTGCATATAATTATTTCTGATCTGATATTGCAATTGACTCATGGCGGTTAATAGATTTACTTCCATATTAGAGCATATTAACTTCCCTTAAGTAGCCACACTGATGAATGTACAACATTTTTTCAGAGAATTATTAATATATTTAATTTACTACTGAATTTTCGGTAATTATTTTCAGCATCCGGAGATCGATGTCATCAGGTGTTAAATGTAGGCTTAGGAAATGCCTTTCTGCAAAGATGGTACTTCAACATGAATTTAGGACACTGTGAGCCATTCACCTATAGAGGCTTAAAGGGCAACGAAAATAATTTCTTAAATCAAAATGATTGTGAAATGGCTTGTTTCGGTAGGTTTTGTCACTTTTTTCCCAGTCTCATAAGTTCGCTTAAAAATATTAAGGAGAATATTTCCAAGAATATCAGTCTTCCTTCTGAAAGTTAACTTTAAAAATTGTTTTGTTTAGCAAATCCCTGTGCTGCTGGTAAACCATATCAAATTCAAGGAAATACAGTTCAGTGCTCACCATCGAAACCATCAATATGTCCACCTCAGTATTACTGTCACATTGGAGCTGAACTGCAAACAACTGTTTGCTGTCCAAATCTTGGTTTCGCTAAATTCTTTTCTATACACTCAAACACTGTTTTCTCTTTCCTTTTTCGCTCTCCTGAATTCAACAATGTTCTATTAAATTTATAGGCGGTAATGTATGTGAGCAACAGGTGGATCGAGGCCAAGGAAATTATCAGTTGCAGCGATGGTATTGGAATGTTGCGAATCAACGGTGCATGCCTTTCGTTTATGCTGGCTTGAAAGGCACACAAAATAACTTTCTGAGCAGAGAAATTTGTGAGAGAACTTGCTACGGTTAGACACTTTTAGTTTTAAATATGAAAATTCAGACTTATAAATTAAATGAAAGTAAAGCTTTTTGGAATGCTTTCAAATTTCTCCTAAATGTGCGATATCTTTGTTTTGATTAAAACCAAATTTTTCCATTAGCAATTAAAAAGACGAAAGGAAAAAAGAATCAATCGGTTGATAGGTGCATTTCTTGACTGCCAAAAAAGATTTGTTTCTGCACATCTCTTCAATGAGTTTAACCTTACAAAAAAACACCAAATCATAAAAATATAAATAAAACCTTTGTTAAATTCCAAAAAGGACTCGGATCCGGAATTTGCAGTATTCGAAAATCCGTGTGTGTCAGGTAAACCGCAGCAGGAAATAAATAACCGCGCGGTAAGTTGTAACTCAACTGCTTACAATAATTGTGCAACAACACATTGGTGTCATATTGGTGCAGTACCCCAAACAACAGTATGTTGTCCTGGGAAAGGTAATCTAATCACTTTTTCCTGCAATTTTTGCATAATAAAGACGAGGTTGATTTATCTTATGAATTGTGTGGAAAATAGAGGTCATATCATAATATATAATTGTAACAAATCATTCAATTCATCTAGCTCAAAATTCTGGTGTCATATCGGTGCTCAATTCTTGTCCAGCAGAAGTGATTTTTTTTTAAAACTAATTGCTAAAATTACGTCTGATCCACCGGATGCGTGGTTTAGAATTAGGTTTCCTTTTGAAACTATTTCCTCGTTTTACGAACGTGACGATAATCAATCATAAAAGTAAATTCCGGAACGAAATAGGAATATCAGTGAACTTTAGCACTGTAAGGCTTAAGCAATGCAAACTCATCAAATAATGACATCAAAGTATTTCTCCTGAAATTGTTGCAGTAGATGAATGGACTGCGTGTAAACTGCCACTTGCGGTTGGTAACGGCAGAGGGAATCTTCGACGATGGTACTTTGACAGTAATACTCATCAATGTACGCCATTTACTTACGGCGGCTTGCAGGGAAACCAAAACAATTTCCTTACTGAACAACAATGCGAGCATTCCTGTCCTTGTCAGTGCCGTTTTCCCTTCTCATATCATAATAATGAGTTCCAATCTTATCGGATTTTAGGCGAAAAATGTAATTTTATGCAATTTCAGTATTTGTAAATCCATGTGCTTTCGGTGAAGCACAAATGGGACAAAACCGCCACCCACAGTCATGCATTTCACATAATCAATGTGACAATGGTTATTGGTGTCACATTGGTGCATTCTCTCAAACAACTGTTTGCTGTCCAGGGAGAGGTATTCATTCTATTGAAAATTATAATTTTTCTCATTTAGAACTAATTAATTCAAAAGCAACAATTCTCAGATGAAATCAATTCTTGTTTGAGTTTTCAAATACTGAGATTTGTAGCACATGGATATGCAATTTGTTTGCAATCAGTGACTGAGGGGAGGGGCAGTGCAAATTTGCAACGATGGTACTATGATGTAAATATCAGGCAGTGCTTGCCGTTTACTTATCACGGTATGATGGGCAACCAGAATAACTTTATCAGTAAACAACAATGTCAGCTCACTTGTCCTGGTACTTTTATCTATTTATTTATGAAAAATGAATAACAGTAATAGTTTCTTCTGTTTTACTATTAAATGAAATTTATTATTTTACTGTGTAATGCCCTTTCCATATATTTCTAAAAATACATTATTGATCGAAAGTGGTACCATTTATTTACCGTGATATGATGACAATCAGAATAACTTTCTGATTTATTTTGATTTATTTTTTAACAATTTTTTCCATATGAATCATTTTTTCAAGGATTAGTTAATTTTCAGCTTATGTGAACGTCTGTCCACAAGGTGTTCCAGTGCTGGAAATGAGTACCAATCAACCACGACTCTGCACATTTGGTGAGAATAGCTGTAACCGAAACTATTGGTGTCATTTGGGCTTGGTACCGAATGAGTATCAATGTTGCCCTGGTACGGAAACCATTGTTGCAGCATGTAAGATACCACCTTCAGTTGGTGTTAAAGGAGCACCTGCAGCATCTGCAAACCGGTGGTATTACGATATAAATACTTCAACCTGCAAAATGTTTGAGTATAATGGAAGAAAAGGAAATCAAAATAACTTCATAACTAAAGCTGATTGCGCGGCTACGTGCAAAGGTTACATTATGTATTTCTTGTAATAATGACCAAAGGTGACATTAACCCAAGCATGATACAAGTTCAAATGGAGGGTCATTTTCCTGATTTTTTGTTTAGATAGGATGGCGATGATCACTTAGTCCAAATAGATGTTCATGGAATTTAGCCGATCCATGCAGAATTTCTTCCTTTTTTGTATAATTGCTGTATCAAATTTCAGTCTTAGTGAATCCATGCAATCGACCAATATCAACGCCCCTTCAAACCTGTTCCGATTCACGGCCATGTCCTATTAGTACATACTGCCATTACGGTTCAACATCGGAAACCACCATTTGTTGTCCTTTCGGTATCATTTTGGAATACCAAATAAATTTTTGGCATTTTTCAAAATCATTTCAAATTTCTTGAAATATTAAAAAAATTTCTTCAGCAGCTTATTTATCTGAGGTTTATTTTATAGAAGGAAATCGTTGCGAGCAGCCGGTGTCTGGCGGCAATGGTACTGGATCGCTGCGTCGATGGTATTACAATCCTCGCAAAGGCACCTGTGAAATATTCACTTATAATGGATTGCATGGCAATGCCAATAATTTTTTAACCAAGGAGGATTGTGAAAGTTCTTGCAGAACAAATCCATGTGCTGATGGTTTGGTCTTAAATTTATTGAATCAAATTCAAATAAATGAAGTCAATTTTAAATTTAATTTGCTAAGAGTCTTCAACTACTATCTGAAGTTTAATTTAAATCTCGACTTTAATTTCATTAAATTTTCAAAATTAAACAGTTGCAAACTTTCAAAAGTGTTATAAAGAGGCATATATCTATTTTAGGCCAACCGTTTATCACTCCAAATGGTATCTATCAAACATGTGTTCCATTGTCACTAGATATAGGCAGTTGTCCCAATGGTTATTGGTGTAATCCCGGTGGCAATTCATTTACAAAAGTTTGCTGTCCCAACGGTGAGTCTCGAAATTTTAATCAGAACATCGAAGTTCAGTTAAGGTTGAAATTATCAGCTATTTTACACATTTATTGCTAAAGAATTGAATAATGAGTTATTCGTGCAATAACTAATTTTATAATTTCAGCAGTTAATGATCCATGTGATTTACCTATGATACTAGGCGAAGGGAATGAAAAATTAGAACGTTATTATTACAATGCACTGACAGGAATATGCCAATTTTTTATATATCGAGGTATGAAGGGAAATCAGAATAATTTCTTATCACAAGTAAGAGATCTTTCTTGAATTCTATAAAGGCTACAATTTTCTAAATCATTTCTTGAAATAAGAAAATTCTTATTACTAAATAAAAGGTCATTAAAATGTCAGCAGTGAACAACAGAATTAAAAAACGATTCAGATACTAGTGATTTAACAAATTTAATTTCTAAATTAAATGATATTCGTATTACGGCATATTCGGAATATCAATTTCAGTATTCTTTGATATTGAATTCAGGGAAAATGTAAATGCTACTACGATGCTATCGATGCATTCAAATACAATACTTAAATTGTTGAGTTAAATAAGCTTCTGTAAAATGAGACACATATTCAAACTGATACAGTTGAAAGTAAATTACTCTACAAATAATTTATTTAAGCAATTTCTAAGTGTCAATGCATTTGTTGTTCGTTTCTTTTTACAAAGAATAAGCTCTTATCAATAATTCTTGAAAAGAATGAAAGTAAGATTTGATCTGATAATTTTCGTACTTTTAGAGAGCCTGTCAACTACGATGTCGTCCAGAAAATCCATGTGTTGGACAGTCAGCAGCAAGCACTGCTGGACAAGTACTCTTTTGTTCAGCAATCAATAAAGAAGTGTGTCCGGTAAATTTCTGGTGTCATATTGGTGCAACACCGGAAACAACAGTTTGCTGCCCGGGAGGTAACTTTCCTTTCGAGATAAGACAATTTGAGTTGGCATGACAGCTGTACAGTGGAGAACAGCTGATTTCTATGAACCAGTATCATTTACTGTGAAACTTTCATTTCGATAACAATAATGTTTTTAGCAACAAATCCATGTTCGGTACCACTTTCACCAGGTTCCGGTAATGCGAATCTGTCGCGATGGTATTATAATGCTGATGATCGTGAATGTTTACCTTTCCAATACAATGGTATGCGAGGCAATCAGAATAATTTCATATCAGAGAGAGAATGCTCAAGAACTTGTCCAGGTTAACTTTTACACTAATCAATCGCTAATTCATAACATTGGTTGCAATCTCAGTGTATGAAATGATCAATTAGTAATTATTGTGTGACAAATTATTTACCAATGTGAGGAAGAAAATACTGTGAAGTGAATAATTATCATTTTTTCAATCTGAAAAATATTTTCTTAATTGAATTATTTTGTTTTCACTGATCTGAGATTATTTTTTCCACAATGTTACATTCTCCTCTAACTTCTATTTTTTGTCAGGTTTGTATTCACGAATTGCATGCAGCATTCGAGACGTATTTTTCTGTTAATGACTGCTTTTCATGTACAATTATATATTTTACAATACTTTGAATGCATTTGATTGAAAATTGAAGTTGAAAAGTTTGAGGAAATTTTAGAACAATTATTTGGAATGTCAGTTTAGCGGGGTACTTCAATATTTGAGGAATGATTTGCCGGAAATCCTGCACTAGACCGGAAAGAAAGGTCAAGGGGATACAGTCAGCTAAAGTTAGCAGTAGCAGCTATTTTTATTTGACCGAAAATAACAAAAATCAAAGAATTTATTGCTATGCAAATTACATAGTGCGGTATTTTTAAACTTGAAAAGGAAATGAAATTGGAGTTATGCATGAAATTTAGACCAATAATTTCGAAAGTGAGATTCACATAAAATACTGATTTTAATTAGCTTATTTATTAATGAAATACTGTGGAAAGATTATTTAGAAAATATTTGCAAAATTTGCCAACTAATTATAATATACCATTTAATAGGTAACTTATCCAATTCAAGAAATGCAATCTGTATTTAAATTTATTTATTATTCTAAAACTCCTTATATGGGTCAGTCTGTTTTTTGATGAACTGTTCCTTATGGTATACTTTTAATTCCTGCTGTTTTACTTATTATTTTCTGCAGAAGCAATCGTCTGTTTAATTTAATTCTAGTCATTTTTTGTTATCATTTCATCTGCTGCTAGAAGTGTAATTTAAATTGAAATTTATTATCTCTAAGATTTCTTCGTTGCAAAATTATGAATTTCGGCCTCTCACACTTGCTTCGCCGTTTGCTGTGCACGAGGCATGTGAAATTGTTTAGCTATATTTACTTTCAATTTTACGATTCATTTAAAAGTTAATTTCCAGTTATTAATTTCAAAAAATTCCGTTGTATTTAATTACTTTTAACTTCGATGATATATAATATTATTAAATAGTTTCCTGGAGTGGCGGTTTCAACTTCCTTTACTTATAATTACTTTCTCTTGTTTTGTTATGAATATCTTGGCGTTTTTCAGAACAGTTATGCTTGCTATCCATAGACAAAGGAACTTGTAGTGGACATGAAAGACGTTATGCCTTCAATCGACAACAGGTTATTACTGTAACAAATTCAGAATTAACTTATAGATTAGGTAAAATTGCTCCAGATTTCTAAATAGCTTGAAAAGATACTACTGCTTAACGTGATGAACCAAAAAACGATTAATCAACGTAGCAAACCAAGAATCACCAGAATACACAATAACGATGTGAAAAAGAATTCAACAAACTACGTTAAATTTTAATTTAAAATGGAAGAATATTTTTGAAAGAAATTAATACCGTAATCCTCTAGTAAAGCGAAAATCAATGTTACTGGATACTGTTAGCAGTTATTCTCCACATAACATTTATTCATTCATATTATTCATCAATTTTGTTTCCATTTGAAATTGATGGATAAAGAAATTTAATGATTAAATAAATATTATATATGCAGGATAAATATTTCACTTGAATTCTATTTGTTATTTTTTAAGAAAATTATGATCTACAAATAACCTGTTAACTTTAGTTAAAATAATTCTGTTATTAAAATATATAACTGCAATAAAATTGATTAAAACAAAGTAAAACGATTTCCCATTGCAGAATCAATGCGTATCATTCGAATATACAGGTTGTGGTGGCAATCTGAATAATTTCTACTCGTTAGCTGATTGTATATCAACTTGTGGACAAGTGGGATTCTGAGAGCTTTTGGAATTGCAGCACGTTTTTCTGTATGTGAAGAATATTTAGTGCAGTCTTCTACTTCTTTCGAGAGTAATTTCCTAAGAAATATCAAGAATTGAACATTTTTGGTTAATGCATGTTAAATTTCAACTGTAACTTTATTCCTGAAACTTGTATTCTTCCGAATTCTTTTTAATTTCGAAATCATTTATGTAATGTTTCAAGAATTTCAGAGTTTGAATAATATTTTTTTGCTCTTTTTGTATTTAAAAGCTCAATATGATATTTATTTATATTTAAAATTTCAATAAAGCAAAAAATTTTCGGTTGAGAAACAGTTTCATAGTCAAAACATTAAATAATCTTACGCATGTGAACCAATTTAGCATATTTGAGTAAATGTTGAAGTATACAAATTTGGACTTTAATCTGCACGATTTGTGTTATTCAGCCGGAAAAGTGAATTTACCTTAACTGTCGAAGAAATTTGCGAAACTAAAAGTGCTGATATGATTCGATTTAGAGGTGAAACTGCCACACTTCGTTATTTATCATATAGTACCATAAATGTTCGCAATTTATCTTAATAAATAAATTTTTGGTTTCTTGCAAAATTAATAATTCATTCCATATTTCAAGCTATAGTTTATCCTCCAAACAGAGAAAATATTGAAAATAAGCATTAAAAGTTTAGTCATGAAAATCCATCCTTTTTTAAAGAGTAGTTAAATATAATATAGTTGTAGTGAATACAACTTTTTCGTCATTTTATGTTCAAAATTTATAATCATTTGGGGCCTTTACTTTACTTAAAGTTGGAAAAATAAACAGATAGCAAAAGTATGTTACGCCAAGATTTAATGCTTTTTAATTTACTTATCAGACAACAATGTAGTTCAGAAAAGTTGTTTCGTATCATTTGAAGGATTGAATAAAAAATCTTATCAATGATTGTTTAAAATAAATAAATTCAATATCCATTCCACTACACAGTGCGACATAGAACAGTTCAGAGTTCATTGCATTCACATTTCTCTTTTTTCAGCCCTCAATAATAAGAGGGAAAAAAGCAGCGCAGAAGAAGGAGGCGTTTTCCGGAGTGTTTCTATTCCAGTGGCGAAGGCGCATTTGTCTCACTTTGTAAATGTTCATTTCATAAATCTTCCGTTCTTCGCAGAGGAATAGACTTGCTCAAAGTGCGTTTAAGCAAAGAAAAGTGTTGGTCAATTGGAACAAAAAGTATCTTAGCAGAAGCCAGATGTGCTGAAATAAGCATAGCTTAGACACTTCTCAATTACTATCATCCCATATTTCATGTCCTACAAACTTCATTATTTACCGAAACCGTAAACATCAATGACACCTTCTTGATAAAGCATCTCATTCAAAATTCTAAAAAAGTTTCAAAAAGCTTCGATATTCATTTACAAAATAGCGATGATTTTTTCTGATTTAGATCAGTCTGATATTTCGAGATTTGAAATTTGTAAGAGATGAAAGATTCGTGTTTACAGAGTTTACAGCAGTTCACAACGGATACAAAAAAAGGGGAAGCGGCTGCTAAGAAAAGTGGATGGAGAGAGTATCGGCTTGATAGATGTAATTTCCCCACAGCCTTTGTATCGCTTTCTTTTGTTTTATCGCATGACTCATTTCCACAGCCTTGGATTTTTAAAGTGCACCAAGATGAATCACCCACCACGTATCCATAAATTAAATTCGATTCTTCCTTTTTCTACAGATAAGAGGATCTCCTACTTAGCAGTTGCTTCTTTTTTCAATTGCCAACTGATGCTGATCAGTTGATTTGCTTCGTTGAATATTCCCGTCATAAAGCAGTTCTCTTTTTCCAGCCAGCTCTTTAAATTGGCTATTTTTCTTTCCTCTCTTGGTCCTTGCTAACTTTTTAAAGCATTTCATAAAGTATAAGAATGTATCAACTTGATAACGATCAGTTCAGGTTCCTATGTAAAATAGCTGTAAAATACATTTATAACATCAGTATGATTTAATTTTTTCAAGTGATTGCGCCTAAAATATCTCAAAATAAATTAATAACATTTCTCAATTTTGAGTAGTAACTGCAAATTTTCCAATTTTAATTTCTTAGTTAGAAATTTAGCATGTCACAATTTTTACATTTTAATATCATCTATTTCTCATAAATTAATTGCACTTCGATAAGGTAATTGGATTAATTCATACTCATCATCTGGGTCTTATTATCATCTAAATGATTTAGTTAACCTTGTTTTTGCTGAAATGTGATCCTATACCGAATTTAGCCATGGCTGTTATCTGACAGTGACATCAATTTCATCTGTGTAGATCACTTTCATTCAAATAATCACTTATTCATTAATCCTTTATCAAATAATTATCGGCGAAGCAAAGATCGCCCATTTTTGTCTAATTTTTGTTTTATGACATATTATAGTAGGAGTTGATTCCTTATCATTACCGTCACTATCTTAATCTGACTTTGATTATATTAATATTAATGATTACTCTCATTAAATGGATCTTATCGCCTTCGCATTTACTTTCTTATCAGCAACATCTCCAGAGAGTTTTTAAGCAGCGCTCCAACATATTTTATTGTATTGTTTAGATTTCTTTTCTCTTTCCTAAGTATTAATTATTTTTTTGATTTTTAGCTTATTGCTTCTTCTCACACTAAATTATCACTGATGAATTATCAGCAATTACTTTGGTCCATTCGCTCTCTACAGTTTACTTGCTGTATCAATTTGCACTTAATTTTTGTCAACAATCGATTTTATCGTCGTTGATCCAATCAATAAACTTCTATGATAGATCGAATAAATGTATTAAGCAATTGTCTCGATGAACATGGGAGGAATAGATTCTATTCTCAACCTTTCATTGACACATATTTTCTCGGTAAAATTTCTGCTAATTCTTGCAAAGATTTTGTGTTTGTTTACCATTCGGAATGAAATTTAACAGATTCGAATTAAGCCATCAAAATTCATTTGAAGTCTTTTGACATTCAATTGATTTAGATTTTGAAGATGATCTTGCTGGCGAAATAAATATCTCGTAAGATGAAAATTAAATTTTCAAACAAATTAATTGTGTTGCGCGGTAGTGATAATGCATTACTTGTTATGTACTGACTAGATAATTTTTATCAGCTGATACTTAAACTGTGAGAATTTTCTTTATTCAAGTAGAATGAACTAGCACAAGCTTCACTTAGTTAATATATTAAGTAATATTTCATTTCTTCAATATCTGACTGAATTGGGTGGAAAATTTTTCATGTCTATAAATGATTCGTTTTAGCAATATCGCCTTAGAAAAAGTTAAAAATTTTACAAATAACTAATTTTTGAGAATAAATCTAGTGATTGACCAGTGATTGAGATAAAAGCAAAGATGTAGTGAATTATAATGTTCCAGTCTCGAATTCAAATTCATTATAAAAAAAAATTTGAATATAACCTCTCGGCAGAACTGAAACCGAGAAGAGAGAAAAAGGTTTTCTGTATTTCTGGAGGATGAGGGAAGCGAAGCTGGAAGGCGGGGATATTGTGGGGCGGTGATTGAACAACTGTTCCTCTCTCCCACAGCTTTCAAATCCATTCAATAAGCAACGATTTTGTGATCTAAGCAAGCACTTCCTTCATAGTCCCCAATCTTCCATCTCTCACTGTTATAAACTGCTTACTTCTCCTTCATATCAGGTTGATAATACAGGCTACAGTAAGCATTCAACTGCAATCACAGCATTCTCCACATGATGCGCTTATTCCTTTTTGTATTCAAAATTAATAATCGGTCATTTGAATCGTCCATATTGAATCAGTCTTTTTTTTAAGTTATAGAATTACTCATATGTGTTCCCTTTGTTAGAATGCGTCAAGGTCAGCATAGTCAGTTCTCTCAGTTGAATTATCTCGCTTTCTCAAAATTTATTTTCATTTAGCATGCAGTTTTCAAATTCAGAGATTCGTTTCTGTCACTTCTTATTCGTACAAAAGCTTTTCCCATTGATTTAATAATTTCAATTACTAATTACTGCTTAGTTTTGACTTGAAAACATGCATTGAAATATTTTTTCAGTATTTAAGGAATCAAATTAAAAATAATTTGATGAAAATTGATAAACTATTTAATAATTGATGGATGATAATTGGTAAGGAATGAACGGACCATAAACTTTGTCATATCTTTTCTAAACTTCATTGATTCATATTTTCAGCGCTTGACTCTTCCGTTCATATCATGTTTAGGCTTGCTTCTAAGCTATAAAAGTTTTACTCGAAGTTTTACTCGAATCGATATGCTTCCTACCAGAGACTGAAGCTGTTTTCTTCCTCTTTTTCTCATCACTAAAATAGAAGAGATATTTCTACACTTTAAATTTCTCTGCTCTTATTTAAATTTTAATTCGAGAAACTTATAGTTTTATTAAGTCAATTTTTGTTGAATGATTTAATCTTTTTTCGAAAAAGAAAAAATAAATCTATCGGAAGCCATACAGTAAATCGGAATAAAAATGGGTAAACAATGCTTGAAAGCTTTGGAATTTCAGATATCTTCTTTTCGTTAATTAAAACATTTAAACATATATCTTTTCCAATTACTTTCCTGCTTTATATGTGCAATTTTCCAGGCAGTTTTACTAATATCTAAAATTGCCTTAAAAGGTAAGAATTCGAATTATCGAAATACATTAGAGTCTGCAGCAGAATGCAACAACGCATTATTTTTTCTGTTATCTCGCAGATTTGTTTTAAAAATTGTGAGGGGAAGAAAGTGCAATCGATGGAAATGCAAAATAATCGATATTTTGATGTTAATAAATGTAATAATCAAATTGAATTGATTGGATCTTTACATTTAAGCAGAAATATTCTGTATCAATATGCAAAATGAAATGATGAATTATTTATTAGTGAAATTAGGATTGAGATGAAATCATAGAATGGAATCTGATCTCAGATCTCAGTTTATTTGTTCTTCGACAGATTTTATTATTTTTAGCTGGCAGTAAGCTAATAAAACATTGTTTTTAGTTTGGATGAGATAAGTAGGATCTGATGTTTTTAGCAGTGTTTGACAATTGGAATCGTTATTTTGCTTAGTTTTCGTTCATTTAAGTCTTTAAATTGTTTTCAAGTATGCTTGAATTTAGCACTTTATCTCATTTTTTTATTTTTCGCATCCATTACGCCATGAAAATGGGTCGATTTAAAGATTGGAAGCAATCGCATCTAAAGGATATTTTTCTCTGAAATTCTTTAAACAGTTGTAAGACAACGATATTACAGAAAGAGTTCATACATATTTATATGTATAATTGCTTAAATTTTTTGTTTGAATTTCCCTTCAGAATGTTTTTGATATCGCAGAAAGAAATTGAATACTTAATATTCTCGAAATGCTTTCTATTTCTGACTTTTCCTTCTTTTCTTTATTACTTCGCAAAATTAGTCAATCACTGTTATATTTGTTGCTTACTGTGTTCAGTTTCTTTCTGACGTAATTTTTCAATTACCTTTGCTTGATTATATACCTGCATCAATCATATTTTAATTAGCTTCCATTATAATGATCAGAAATTGATATTTTATACTCTTTTACTGGCAAGTTATTAAAACTGATCATATTAAATCATTCAAAGAAAATCGGAATTAAAAAAAATGTATCAATTTCAGGTGTTGAATACTGTTTGAAAATGATATGATAATTAGGAAGAAATGGCAGAAGAGAATATGTTAAAAAGTATTACGGATTCAGCTGGATTGAATGCAGAAAATATACAAAATGTCAAAGAAATGGGAAAAGATTTAATCGATAAAATATCAGAAAAGGTTGAGGAAGGCAGTGAAGAATTTAATAAGGTGAAAAATGAGATGACCGAAATAGCTTCAGGTATTATTAATTCAAGTGAAAAGTTAGAACACAAAATTGAAGATGAAATAAGTGAAATGGTGGAGGAAAGTAAAGGAAAGTTAAATGATACAGCAAACGATATCAGTTATAATTTTTCCGGTGTAATCAGTGATCTGACAAAATTTAGTGGTGAAATCCAAAACAAAGCTTCAGAGTATTCCGGCAACATCAAAAACGGGGTGGATAGAATCACTGATGATATTCGCAAAACTATTTCTGAAAAAGTCAGTGAGAATGAAGTTACTGGAAATCTCAGTGGGGCAGCTTCTGCAGCATCTGATGAACTCGACAAATTAAGCGAGGAAAATGTTGGAGATAGATTAGAAAAGACTGTGGGAAAGATAAATCAGTGTGAAGAAAACATCAATTTCGGTGATTTCGCAAAAGGAGTTGAATTCATTAATGGGATTAACGAGAGAACTGTTATTGAAGTGGAGGAAGAGACGGACCAAATGAATGAATCGATAAAAGAAACATTTGGAACCTTTCAAAAATTAAATAAGAAAGTAGCAAATGTGGAAGAAATTGTTGGAGAAAAATTGCAGAATTTTAAGGAAGGAATCGATGAGGAATTCAATAAGATTAATGAGAAGACAGAAAATGTTGACAAAGAGAAGGAAATAGCCGGATTGAGTGATATCAGTGTTAAAGCGAATGATGATAATGCAAAGAAGGAAAAGAATTCAACTGTCAGCGAAGAAATAGATGTCATGGAAAAGATCACGCTACTAGGTGAAGGTGAAGATATTCCGGAGCAGAGAGGTACTCCTTCCGCTCTTGATGATCATGAGACGAAAAAAGCAGAAGGTATGCGAAGTGATATTGTGAATGATAAAGCGGATGAGATGGATAAGCTATTGGATGAAGCATTCAATATTGACAAGAAGCTGAAGGAACCAGAAACAACTGATGCTGTAAGAAATCAAAAGATATGTTGAAGTCCAAATTAATATTATGTAAAAGCGGTTATTAGAAAGATTTTAAAATTTGTGGAATGAAAAGTTTTATGGAGTTGGAAAAGAGGGTTGCAATATTAGCTTCTCATTTTCTTTGCTAATTTTACATTTTCAATTTTCAGAATAATAGTCAACTAATAGAAAGGGAAAAAACAAAAGCCAATGCTGACAAAGAAGTTCGGAAAGAATCTCCCAATACTTGCCAGGTATATTTTTTCATTTTTTGTTCGTTTTGAATTCTTTAGTCAGTCAATCGTTAAAACCACAAATTTGATTCCAAAAAATCTTTTTTTCTTTGATTTATTAAATTTAACAGTATAATTGCAAAGTTTTCTCAATTTTTTCGTAGCTAACAAATTCAATGTGCATGGAGAAAACTCTCGAAAGCCTTCTAAGAAATTGGTTCACTATTTGGTATGAAATGGAAAAAGGAAAAGTTGAGTATCGCTCAGAATAGGCCATCATCATCAGACAATTAATTTTCCAGACATTCTCATCACATCTGAATAAGCTGACGGGAAATGGAAGCTAGAAAAATGCGCCTTTGGCAATGCCTTCTGCACCTTTTTCTCTTCCATTCCTTGACCTTATTTAATTTCTCTCTTTTTCATGAAAAAGCGAAACGAATTGAAGACTGAAGAACGAGGCAATACTGCTTGCCAACCAAGTCACTAATTATTCATTATATTTGAAAGCATATAAATTTCCAAAACTGGTAGAAAAGTCTTGCATGAATTAAATTTAATATAGCAAGGCTAAAGGCGTAATTGACTTCTGAAGAAATTATTTAATATTTAAAGGATTTTGGAATTTTAGTTTTTTTCTTTTTCCAATTATTATTTAACCAATAATGCAAAGAATTGTTAGCGAAATTAACAAACTCTCCTTAAAAGTTAATTCAAGCGGACCAATTTAGACATAATAGGTTTAGGCAAAAAAGCTAAAATTAGCAAATCTTAAAATGACAAACAATGCTTCTTGAATCGAAAATATAAGAGTTAATGAAACGATATATAAACTTCTAATCTTCCGATTTCAAAAAACACCGTTTCATGAGACACCTATTTCTAGCATTTAATCTGGGAATTTTAAGTGATTGAAATTCTGTTTTAATTTATCCCTGGCACAATAAAAATATTTTCTTTATCTCATTACTCTTCAATCCTTTCATTATCACTAAACTTGGCTGTTGTATTGGTCGAATTCATTGGGCTCATTATGCTAGGTGAAGAATATCTAGTCTTATTGGCTTTTAGCTCAGCCTGGCAGTCGTTATTTTAATGGCCCACTTTCATTGCAGCAATTTTGAAATTGAAATGTGTCGTTGGAATATTTCAGTAATTTGATTCGTGTATGTTTACTTCCTACTTATGGTAGTTGTGGTCCATTACTTATGGCCTTATTTACTTGAATAATTCATTTAATTTCTTTTTTCCAACTCTCTGTTAGACTGATAATTCAAATATTGAATACATTTTTGTTCATTTAATAATTTTTTTCAGGAGCTTAAAAACGCAAAAAAATGAAATTATTTCCAGCGGCTTATTTTCTCTCATACAATTTAAAAAAATCTAATTAACAATAAAGTAAAAAATACTGGAAATTATCGTTGTTTCATTTTCATCATTGATGTTATAGAATTTAAGCATTACTTGAACAGCTTTATTAAGGTTTCTATTTACAAAAGAAGTAGGCTGAATTTTCTCAAACAAACTCAAATTTTTTAATTTGCAAAAATTAGATTTAATCTAAACGAAGACATTCAGATGGAAAAATATAATTCATAAATTCATTCGCAATTTATGTACAGACAATGTAAAAAAAATAAGAAAATCAGAAAAGTATAAGTAAAAGTTTCGAATGAAATTTGGTAGAAATTTTGGCTCGATTCTAAAACAAATTTACTGTTTAAATTCAATAATTTTAATCATAAATTATTAAAAATCACTTTGCGATAAATTGAATTCTGACTGATGAACAATTTGAGAAGTTATAAATCAAATAAAATGACATTTCCATTTCTATTAGATCAATTTTTTATTTGTCCAATAGTTTAAAACTCAAACGTCGTCTACACATTTTATTAAACCTAATTACTTTTGTAATTTGCTTTGAAATTATGAGAATTTCGAAATAAAGCTAGAATAATTTAATAGGAAATACAAGAAGAAGAGCTTCATAATACAACAATTGATCTAAACGATAGCGATATGGCAACTAATAATAGCAAAACTGAAACGTTAGTTTTCCATTTAAGAAAAAGGAAATTTACTTTTTCTAAATTACCATTTAATTTGTTACGTAGATAATGTACGGAGCAATTTGAAGGAAGAAGTGAGGTGTGATAATAATGTAATACTTGGAATTTACAGTGTAACACTTTCTACTTTCAGGCGATCTGTTGATGGTGAGGAACGGAAATTAGCTAATACCTCACCACAGACTAAGGTTTCAATTTACTTTACAAAAAATACAAGAGATCTCTAAATATGCAGATGATTAGAGTGATATCAGTATGGTTGTGATATGATAAATTTTAACTCCTTGTACAATAAGAGTTTATAAAAATTATGGAAACAGATAGCTCTTCTTTTGTGGTCACAATTTCTACGATTCCTTTCATCTTTTGATGAATATAAGCATATCAATAAAAACCTTAATTGTTGCGATTGTTGTGAGAGAAACGAGAAGGAAATTCAATACTTTTCGACATAATAATGAAATAAAGCAGTTGTCTGAAAATGAAAATTGTTTTTTCCATTTTAATGTTTGAAATAAGTTTCATCTTATTTTCTTTTTTGGAATTCGACGATTTGCTGCTAAAATCATCAATTTCTTAGGAACTGATATTGAGTTCTGCCGATGAGACAAAATCTCGACATCCGAATATCACAAATCGTCGCATCGGAACATGTTGAGAAACTAAATGAAATAATTTTACTGAATTAAAATAAATTCATCATATTAGGATTTGATATTCTCTAAATCAGAAAATGATACTGAGGCAAAGTTAGCTGAATATTCTAACCAGACAGAGAATATCTCAAGAAAGTCTAAGAAAATAGCTAAAATTCATTAAATTATTGATGGAAATTGAGGTGAAGCAAGAATGTAGAAGGTATGAAAGAACTTCGTGTAATTGGTCCAAGTAATTCTTATTAATAACTTGGTGATTTCAGGATTCTAGTGAAGCAGCGAGAGACTCATGCTCTATAACTAAAGAATCGTCTACTGGTAGTGAAGAGAAAACTATTAAATATGAAATAAATTTAATATCTGATCCATCGCAATCTGAAGAATATGTTAAGAGCTCTACCTTCACTAGCCAGGTGAATTTCTCCCCTTCAGTTTTTCTCCTACAACAAATCTCACATGCGCTAACTAAAATAAATATCTTTTTGTTTGCTTCAATTTAAATTTTATTCCCATTCAATCATAATATCATACACAGTACTTTTTTCCTATTATCTTGAAACACTGAAGTGGTCAAGTTATCATATTATTTATGATTCTAGAAGACCTGAACATATTTAATAGTATAAATATCATGATGACATAATCCCGATATCCATGGAGCTATAGAAAGAATTGCAGGATATGGTAGATGCGAACAAAGCACTGCCTGATCCATCAAGCAAAAATATCATGCTACAATCATTAATATCAGAAGATACCTTGAAATTCTTGGCAACTTCAAATGTCTCCGAGAATACATCGCAGTCAACTATCCCGATCATTAAAGGCAGTGATCAAAGCAAAATGATCATAGAAGCGGAAATCAATCCAATACAAGGGAAAACCGAACCAGAAGTTCAGGTATTAAATAATATTTCTGCGCAAAAAAGTTCTTATTCCTTTATTTCAACATTTCAGTTTAAGTTTCAAGTCAATTTAGTTTTTAATGCTTTGAATTGAATTATCAAATATACTATCAATTTGTTTCCTTATGATAACTTTCTTTTTTTCTTGCTTCAATTATTTCTTTAGCTCTTTTTTTTCGCAATTTTATACAGTAAAACTTTCTGATTAACTTTTGTTATTTTAGATTTTCTTAATTTTCCCTCATTATAATAAAATCAGTTTTTCTCAGATTTTTTCACTTCGCTTGTTCATTTTTTCTTTTTTCATGTCACTTGAGAATTTGAAAGAGGAAAGAAATAGATATCAACAACGGTACAGGAAATTTCTATTGCTTTTTATTTTATTTAAGCCATAAATAAAAGTTTCCGTCAATTCAAATTCAAAGTAAGGCGTTATATAAAACTGCTATAGTAATTTTCAGTTTTTTGAGTTGAAGGATTATTAGTTGCTGTATTCGATAATTAGTTTTGGCCTTTATCAAATATTAAATTAGTTTTCTTCAACATCCTCTCATCTTGAGGATAGCTAGGAAAAGCAATGAACGATCCATCGCTTGTATATTAGTTTCAAAATAACAATTTAACCTAAAAATAACTTCCATTCATCTTGAAATTGTATCATTCGCATTTAAAAATGAAAGCAAAAAGACGAAAAAACAAGAGAATTTTAGTCTGCAAAGGCAGAAAAATCTGTAAATCGTAGCAGTCCACCTAACCGTACGCCACCACCGTCACCAGAAATCGCAGTACCATTGCGACTACCGGTGAAACCACCCAAAAATGTACCGCCACCAGTACCACTGAAGAAAAAATCTATTGAAATGATTCTTGCGGAAGAAGCCAAAGCTATGGGGCAACGTTCACTAAGGGTATTTTCAAGTTTTTTTAAATTTTATTACTGTTGTTTTTTATCTTTCTGCTTATCTTTTAATTTTTTTCAAATTTTTTGATACGACGCAATTTGTTGAGGAATAAATTAATTTTAATGATAGAAGGATTGTAAGAAAGATTCAAAAATTTATTTCAAAGTCCATCTTAAACTTGTTACTTTTGAATTGCCGGAATTTATAAAGAAATGAAAGTAGAATTTACCTTTTATTTGGTATTATAAAGGTATCGCCTTTTGATGTTCATTATCAAAAAGCGAGAAAACAAATTGATAGAAATACATTAATTTACTTTGAAACAAATACATTGCTCAAATTTTCGCAAGTTTTTAAGAAGTTGAAATTATTTAAAAGCGAAATTGACTAAATACTGTTGCTGCTTATTCTGTTAATTATGTTATTGCTAACTTTGTGGTACCTTTTGCACATCCCATATGCAGCCTGCACTCTTTCATTTTTTCTTCTATTCCTGTAAGCTTCTAGCAATTTCTGTCGCTTGCTTAATTTACCACGGTCATTAAGGTCAAGAAATTGTTTCAAGTACTAAGAGAATAACATGACCTGTTATAAAAATTGTTTAGGCATCTGAAACATTGGTTCAAGGGATAGGAAGTCCCGAAATTGAAAAAGACGAGCTCAGACCAAAACAAAAATTGGAGTGGAAGTAAGTAAATGCATTTGAAATACTTTTCAATTCATATAAATTGAGAACTGAAAATCAACTTAAAATTATTTTTTCCATCTTTATTCTCAAAAGACATGTTTGTTAGTAACTTATACTATTCAACCTTTTATTTATTCTCCGAATTCTCCTAGTTCATCATTCATTTTAAATAGTTTTGACTAAAATTTCGAAGTTGAACTGATCCAGAAATAAGTTTTAAATACCATCCGAAACAAAAGTGAATTAACTTGACTGGTTTATTTTGTAAATTCTAATGCTAATTTAGCCTATTAAACATTGCAAAATTTATTTACTCATTTTAGCGCCGAGACACCAACAATTGAAGAGCAAATTGAAGTGACAAGCGATAAAACTGAGGCAAAACATAAAATTATTGAGAAGTCTGAACCTCAAAAGACTCAAGCAATAGCGCAAATTCAGAAATTTGAAGCTCAGAAGACAAAACCACATCCGATACTACTAACATCAGGAGTCAAAACTGTTAGCTTGTATACAATATTAGTTCAAAATCCGTGATTCCTCAATTACGACAATTAATTTCTCTTTTTGATTATCCCAAAGGCAGTAAATATGGGATATCACTGGAAAATCCACAATTAATCTGATAAAAGTTACAAAATGAAGAAAGCTGCTATAATGACAGCTTTTTTCATGCAGCAAACGAAGTGATATTTGACAAGAAATTTATCTGACAGAGATTTGATAAAATTCCGTTGAAAAAGAAAAAATCAAAAAAAACATCTTTCCAGCAGGAGACAGGAAGTGAAAAGAATAAAACGGATACAATGAAATCCCGAAGCAACGATGGACAACAGCAACAATCACGACGATGCACTGTACTATGAGTGTTCATTAATGAATTATTTGATAAAATTACTAAATATCTGGGCTATTCTGAGAAAATGGTCGCTTATAATCAATTCAGATTTTGCAATTTACATATTATTCAACAAATTCAGGTTTCACTGATTTCATTTAATATGGTATGGCATTTTCAAAATTATGCTCAAAATGATTTTAGATAACATGCGTATTCATAAAAAGCGCAGTCTTGTCTTGTATATTGCATTCCATCTGCATTTTATCAGATTGAATGCTTATCATTGAATCTGATGCCTGTTAGATGATTTAGGTTGAAGTTGAACTTGAGATAGTTAGGAATTCTAACTCATAGCATCACCCATTTAAGTTATTTTCACCGTAGTTTGATGTTTTCTGTCAATTGAAGTATAAGTATTCATTTAGCCCTCTCTTTTTAATTTTTAAATTTCTTTTATAATAAACTCATACTAATTATAAAGTGAAAGCAACATTTCGTCTATAGCAAGATTTATTCGCTTGTCATAAAATGCAATTTTTGACCTGAAATCTGAAAATAAATCTCTAAAAATATCTGTTGCTGATAAAAGTGGATATGTCAAACTTTAGCCAGGTTCTTTTTGTGGTCGCTTTGTCATAAATTTCCAAAATCAGGTATGTTTCTCTTAATTTTCCGAAGAATTTATTATTTAGATTTTTAGAGTGATTAATCATAATAGGAAATATCCTATGAGTATTATTTTTAAAGGCGTCCACCTTTTTCTCATTTTTATTCTAAATTCATCTACACTAACATTTCCAACTTCCAACTTTTTGCTATTAAAATTTAATGTAAATTGTAACCATAATGAAAATTTTCTGAGTATGAAGTTTTCTCAGTAATAGGCACATATTAATATGAAAACTGAAATTGTCCCAATATAATTCAATGGGGAAATACTGCTGTATTATCATACGCTTACTTTTACTGTTTATCGATGATATTATTATTTGAATTAAATTAAAGAACTGCTTTACATTATCTCATGTAGCGCATGTTTTTAATTGTATTTCTTTTAATATTTTTATCACTACTATTTTATCAAAAAAGCTTTTTTTAGATGATTTTTATTTTTTGAAAGGATACAATATTTTTCATGAGAATCTGTGAATTTTTCCCTTTCAATTTAACTTCTATATTTCGGTGATAAATTCCTCTACGAAAAAAATGTGGCTTGTTTCATATTCAATTTGTGAAATTCAAACATGCTTAGTGCATTTTTACATTTAAAATAATTAATGATAAAATAGTTGCTTCATATTTATGTAAGGTGTTAAGTTAATTAATTGAATGTAATTATGATTCGGAAGGATAGAAAAAGAAAAAACTTGCTAAAATAATATCTCAAATCGATAAGAAATTCTGCGGATCTTCTAGAAATCATTTATAACGACAATTTTATCAATATCGTCGATTAGATTAAGACTATCACGGATTGAAATCAATTAGAATAAACCTTATTAAACAAGCTGATACTGAAAAATCATTCAAATTTTGAGATATTTGAATGTTTAAGCAAACATTAGAGATTAAATTATTTCACAAAGCAAGTTTCCTCGCATTCTTTTCGAGTATAGAAATGATTCGCATTACCACAACCACTAAAATGAAATTAAGTATTGATTAAATTTGAAATAAAAATTTATCAACAGTGATAAAAGGACATTTCAAGAAGAAAGCGTCAGTAGTTTTGAATAATGAAGATAATTAAATGATCATTTAATGATTAACTTAAAATCCCAAACTGTTTTTTTTAAAAAAGCAGTAGATATTCACCCGTGAAAGTTTTAATATAAAGCAGACATAAATATTGATTTTTAACTGACAAAATGCATAAGGTGCTAAAAAAAATTACCTGGAACTGAATCTTTTGCATCGACCAGTTAAGAAATTGTAGTACCATAATACTTTTGCTTTCGAACAAGGTCCAGTGACGACAGGAAGCCAGCAGATTTTTGGAAGTGTTTTAACGGTAGAATTTTCTTCAGATGTTTTCGGATCAGCTGGGAGCGGTCCTTGCTTTGTTAAAGTTTCGGAAAATGGAAATGATTCTGTTTTAGGAATTGGTGATGGTAGCTTTGACAACTCAGCAGTGGATCCCATGCGAACAGATTCAATCACCAGATGCGGTGATACCTCCATTTCTGTTTTTTCATTTATGTTAATATGATCTGCCAAAACACATGAAACTGCAAACAATCGTTTTATTTCATTCAATCATTGAAAAAGTTTTTTTTCAAAAAGATCTTCAAAGATATTTAAATTTAGAATGTATTAGTAAAAAAAATTAACAATTTAGGCCTTGTGATAATTTTCTGTTATCACTCGGTAATAGTATACTAAAAATGAAAGAAACAGAAATAAATTTATTTCGAGCAATTATTTTACATCTCTCCTTGGATATGTCGAGCTGAACGTACAATTTTGTCAAGTAGACAATATAAATTAAATTAATTACTAGAACTTCAAAATTACTGACTAACACTTTCTGAAATTTCAAGCATTGATTTAGCTAGTTAGCGAGAGGAGTGAATTTAAGCAAACAATGAAATAAATGTACATTTCCACATAAATAAATATATGCGACAGTCTCATTGAAACATTTCTACAAATTTCAACAAATGTAAAATGTAAGGAGCAGATCAAAAACCAACTGATGCCATTAGTCTGTTGACATACTTTCGGAGGGAGGCAAGAAATCCACTCACATTCCGATATCACTTTGCTATCAGCTAGAGAAATTTTTATCATTGTTATTGCTATCGATAACAATCGCATTATAACATAAATTATTCTAAAAATATAAAGAAAAATAAATTTACTTCAAATAATTATTTATTTGAACAAATATCGCCTGTTGGATGTATGACTTCGTCAAGTGGACAATAGAAATTCGATCAAAAGATTCAATTAATAGATTAATACATAATAGATATTTCCCAAACAAATAGAATGGTTGAAATATCATCGGCAGAATTTATCGTGATAGAAGAAATATGAAATGGAATGCGGCAAAGAGCAGATCACCAAGTATTTTGTAACATGCTTTTGAAAGATGAGAAAGTTTTGTTTCATTTAGCGCCCTATCATATCATTATCATATCACTAACAATATTGTCTCGTCAGCTTTCTTTAAACTTCTGTTAACACTTTTGCAGATTCCTTTTACTTAATTATCACGTATTCCATTAATTATATTGTTTCAAATAAATTATCGATGATCCAAAGCGAACGATAAAAATAATTCGGAAAATTTTCTCAAACAAATTTAAAAGTAGCATTTTGGCTTAAAACTGTGTTTTTGAATTCACTAAAATAATTCAATGAACTTGAATAACATTACTATTCACTTTTTGTCAATATGAAAATGCTTTTTAATGCTCACTCAAGGAGAAATGATTGAAAATCAAAACAAAATATGTGCGAAAGAAAAGATAAAATGAGAAGACATGTTAGTTTGTGACAATCAGATTTTGCTGTAAAGTTAAATCCAGTATTTCAGCAATCTTAGGCGGACGACGATGACGAGAGCTTAGTACAGGAATTATACGGATGAAAGAATGTGCGAATTACTTTTCTTACCTGTTATCAATTCCCAAAATTCACTAAATATTCCTATGAATCACATCAGATTAAAAAAGAATAGATTACTCATGGATGAATGTTATCTTACTCTGTTCCGAACTCTCTTAATTGAAATTCATTGAATGGCGACCGTATTATATTTCCAAATTTTACTAGATATGCAAGTAAGTTGGGTAAGTTCATAGGATTTGCATTAGGGTTTCAGTTTCAAGTGAGGCAAGATATGTATATATATATCTTCATCTGATTTTTATTTTTTTTGGTTTCTTTACTTGATTTAGCAATTAAAAGGCAATGGAGAATAATATAACATGAATGGGGTTTCTTTTTTGACATTTTTCTGCTATCTCTTCGACGAATCAACAAGATAACACTATTTCATCCTACCATATCGATAAAATGAACAGGACTAAAGAAGTTATCTCCATTGTTTCAAGAAAAGTTGTTCAACAAGCAAGACGTTCAAAGTTCAATTTACAAATAGAGAAAATGTAAAAACCATTGTCTTTATCATAAGAGCAGCATGATTTTTGTGACAAATCTGGACAACAGTACTGACAATATAATACTTTACAGTAGTTTGGCCCAAAAAATTTTCAGTATAGCAATTTAATTTTGATCTTCAAGATGGAAAAATATCCAATATGTTCTGTATTACACTCCTGAATATAGTGAGAAAAAATAAACATATAACAAAAAAACTGGATAAAGTAATAAGGTTCGTTTCTCACGCAGTTCTTCAACACAAAGAAGTGTACCAGCACTATACACAGACCATAAAACACCGAAACAACCAATTGCTGTAGAAAATAATTGAAACCTGTAAAAAACTCAATTTTTTTTGAAACAGCTTGCAAAAACGACGTGTCATAGTTATCAAAAAAAAAAAAAAAACGAATAATAAAACGTTTTATGAATGTATGTTTGGTAATGAGTGTTATAGTGCTGAATATATCGGTAAGTGAATCATGCATGCTCAGTTTTTATTATTTAAGAACACTGATGAAATGATATAGTCAAAACATAATTTAGAAATAATCCGCAGTTGACTGATTAACTTTACTATATTTAAAAACTTTTAGTGTTTTAGAACCGCATATACAACATTTTATCAGCAGAAAACTTATTTATTTTCAAGTTTTGCGCAAATAAGTAGCATATTTCGCTTTTGCAATTTATTAATGAGGTCAGAGCCACATGAACCGAATTTTAAAAAAAAAGGAAAACAAACGTGTAAACCATAGATGTTATTAGCATCTATTAGCATCACAGTTCAATCATCTAAAAAGGACTAACCTTGACAAAATCGAAATGACTGCGCCTACAACGACTAGAGGTATAAGACAATAACCAACAATACCAAGCACCTGACCGTAGCCGACTTCTCCTCCAAGAGCTCGTGCAAGAAAAAATACAAAAAATGATCCAATAAACCAAATTATTAAAATCCATGAAAGTACCTGAAACTGTTAATAACAGATATAGTAGAAGTAATTCTTGGGAACATAAATTTACATTTCATCCTTTTTCTCATTAATTATTTGATGAGAAAAATGTGTTTAGATTTAAGCAAAATCAAACATTCGTCGAAAACCAAAATCAAAAAATATGAATTGATAATTATTATATGACTGTAATCTCAGAAGAATGCATCATTGAAGCGTCAATTCCTGGAACTTTTGCTCCCATTTGTTTGTTTTTAAATTTAATATGCTGGATTTCTTGGTTAGACAAGTTTAAAATTATTCATATAAGGAAAACATACACTTAGTTGTCCGTACAATGATAACAAAGCATAGATTGAAACAATAAACAGTGGTCCCCAGAAATCAGGCGATTCTCGAACAATACACAACTTTAGTCGAAAATAAGGCAGCGGAAATAATACACAACGCACTTTATAATAAATATCTGCCAAATCAATATCTAATTCATCTCTGAATTGAAACAGATTGAAACATAATGAGCAAATGCTTGAAAGTAAGTTGGAGATTTATGTGTAGAAAGAAAAGTTTTTCATTGCTTGAATGTATCAAATGAGACACTAACAAATAAATTTTTCTTGAAGGAATGATCAATGTACTAATAGATAATGATATTTCGAATGAATGAAAAACTAATATTTTCGACAATATGCCAATATCAAAATACAACATTCTCCCAAAGATCATTCAGCTCTATCTTAATCTCCTGATTTTTACTAATAGCATTACTGAGAATTGTCGTAAGTAATATAAAAGTGATACTTACAACAAAGGCGTTTGAAAGTCAAGCACATCGTCGTCAATGTCTAAGAGCCAACCAAATCCTCGATTTTCAAGAAAATGACTTGTATACCCACCTTGCATGATTCTCCGATGATGTTTTTCATTAAAATTTCCAACATCTGTAGATATCATCCCCGAAACGTTATAACCTGGAGAAAATTTTTGTGGCGAACAAGTTTCATCACCATCACATATTTTTTAATATGATTCTGAAGAGTCACTCTAATAAGTTGAAACAAATCAAACAATCAAATTCTGGACATACACTCAACGAATAATGTAAAGAGAATAATACCTCTTCCCTGACTATCGTGTTTAGCAGAATCGAAAAAGCCAAGATTATCAGTGGTAGTGTCGGCAACGATATCACTGAGATCTATGGCCATGTGTTCACTCCTTGTTTTATTCTGCGGTGCTGATAGTGGTTGATCCATTTACAACTGGAAAGTTAGTGTAAATTTATGCAAGCGAAACCAATTTAAAAGTAAACGGATATAAATAAAGTCACACTCTGATTTATGTGAAGTTTGAAACACAAACTTACACGTCAAGCCAGAAAATTAATGGCAGTTTAAAGCAGTATTCACTGCCCGCAAAAAAAACAAACGCTACCAGGTGAGATGTTCATATTTTCATAGTCCGACAAAGATGGCCAGAGCGAGTGGCCTGCAGGGTTAGGTCGTAGCTTTCATTATAATTTTGTACATAAGCTTTTAGTATATGTAATGCAGGCGAGATATTCCGTCAAAAGAAATATACCGTTCCGAATATATCACTGAGATAAACCGGAAAAATACTAGCCCAATAACCGATGAAAAGTTGTTTATCACATAGTTCATAGTGATTAGTTGAGGGAGAGTTGAAAAATCGGTTATTGGAGGTTTTGGGAATGTAGCTAAGCAGTTCTGGTTATCTCTGTTAACAACTCTCCCACATTTCGTTAACTACAAACTGAACTTAATACAAAAAAATTGATAAGGGATTAGTTCATTTATTGCGTTCTTATTGCTTATTTGCGGCCATGGAAATTGATTTAATTTATTGAATATTTGAGGACAATGCACAGAGCGCATATGGATGTCATGCTTCTTCTCGTTATCGTGCTCATTTCGCAGACGGAAAGCATTCGGTTTTACGTGCCACCGAATGGCAAAAAGTGTTTAAAAGAAGAAATACACAAAAATGTGGTTGTCACTGGATCATATGAATTTGCTGATAATACAGGCCATCTTAGTTCTGTCCATGTAAGTCGGCCACTTTATATTGATAATAAATATATATATATACATATATATATACATATTGAAATGAAATGTGAATAAATACGTGTATATTAATAAATATTGAGGTATAAGTCAAAATTTGATTTAGCATGACGTGCATTATTGGTTGTTTATTTCGTAATGTGAATACTAATTTACTGATTTAGTATTTTTGTTATTTTCACGCAGTAAAGATAGGATGGCACATAATTCGATTCGAAAAAACGTTTTAGTATGCTTCAGGTAACAGATACTAGAAGTCATACATTATATCAGCGTGAACGTTTCACTGAAACGAGTGGCAAGTTTGCATTTACAGCTGACGAATATGACATCTTTGAAATATGCTTCAGTACACATCTTCCACCTAGTTTGTTACCCTTTCGGAAATTATATGACAAGAAATTTGAAGTTGTAAAAAATGGTTGTTGATTTATCTCATCGAACTGTTTGCACACTTTCATAATTTGAAGACTTTATCGGTTTGTTTTCCAAAATTTCTTTCATCTAGATGTTCGAGGTGGGAATCGCGAGGTTTATTTGGAGATGAAACGAGGCGTGGAAGCCAAAAATTACAATGCAGTTGCTGAGGCAGAGCAGCTTAAACCTTTGGAAGTTGAATTAAGACGGTAAGAGAATTAGCATTGTTTAAATCTTTCTGTTTGTTTCCAAAGTTTCTCAACGAATAAAAATGAAGCTAGCAAAAAATAATATTCCATGTTAGCGATCTCTATCTATATATATATATATATTTATATTTATATATATTTATTCATATATTTATATATATTTATTTATAAATATATATATTTGTTTATTTATTTGATTTCAGTGGTTAAATTATTGTTTCTTAATTGTTGACATTCCCAATATCATTTTTTAGTTTGGAGGATTTGTCTGATTCGATCGTTCAAGACTTTGCTTATATGCGGCAAAGGGAAGAAGAGATGAGATCCACTAACGGTGAGGATTTATAATATATAAATTTGTGTATCTTTTTCTATTAGGTTTGAATCTCTTCATAACATGCTGCTTTAATTTAAAGTTCCCTTTCACTAAATTTTTTCATATTTATTCAGTTGATTTCTCATTTTTATGAATTTTCTTAATTGTATTTTTTGTCATAGTTAAAACCGAATGCGCATTTTTTGGAAAGAAGTTCAACGTAGGACTTAAAAATAATCAAATTGCGAAAAAAGGATATTTTAGCTCACTTTTATAAAGTAGATAGTACATTAGCTGTTCGAATATATTAAATGGTTTTGCTGTGATAAAATATTTGTTTTATTGGGAGCAAATTTTTAGAATCAACAAACAGCCGAGTATTGTATTTGAGTATATTTTCGATGTTATGTCTTCTTAGTTTGGCTGTCTGGCAAGTGCTGTACCTGCGCCGATATTTCAAAGCCAAAAAACTAATCGATTAGGGCTATCATCGATTTTATGTTAGACTTTTCAAATTAGTCTTTTAAATGGCGTAATAAATGTTTTCATAATTTAATAACTAAATAGGTTTATTTTTTTTCCGCGTAAAGCTTGATCTAATTAACTCTGTTAACAATGTTTACAATATTTTGGGATTTTTTGTAGCTATGTTGTACAACGTTACAATTTAAGTAGGCGTTTTTGGTATCGTAGTTGTTTGCTTTTAATAGCTATGAGAATTGTCTTTGCTGTAATATTGGATTCAAAGCAATCCATACCTTATTGGAACTCTTTTTTTACCAGCGTCAAGCATTCTCCATTATGTAAGACGAGAAATCTCTATTAATTTTAGTTGAAGTTAGGGTATAAATGATTAATGTTAGATATTATTTTGGTTAAAGCTTGTGAATATAATTGTTGCAGTGAATTAAGAAATCTGGTTTCATGACTGTGTTTTTTGGAAACACTTATTTTAATGCTCGAGAAATTATTTCAAAAATGTTGGTCATCTTAGCAATTAGATTTGTTCTAGAATTACGATGAAAAATTTGTTGATAGCGAGAACTTTATTGAAACCATACTTTTCAAATTTGGGTTACTAATTCTAACGGTGGTTTTTAGACTTTGTTAGACGACCTCTTTTATGCTTTATTTTTATTTGTTAAGTCAGATTCATAATTTTTTGAAAATTTGTCAGTTGAATTTGTTTTTTGTGATTGGAAAATTTCCGTCATCGAATTCTAATTAGCAGAGTAATTTATGCATCATTTATAAGTATTTTCTAGAAAAAAAACGTTGTTCGGCGTTAAATTTATCATTTTTTTCAAAAATTTTTCTTTAATTCCTGTTGTGATTTTGTAAATCCTCATTTTTCGTCTGTTAGCTTAAGATCCGTGCATTGTGTCGTTTAACATGATAATTTTGATATGTCCGTTTTATCGGTTATTGGGGTGTTAATTTTGTGAAGCAATTATGGAATAAATTTGTTCCTTTTTATTTCTCTAATGTATTAATGGTTTCATAAAACCTCATAACTTTGCCTTCAAACAGTACTGTACAAAAAATAACTTAGCGTATTGCAGTATCAAGGTAGCAAACCACCATTTCGCCTAAATTTAATTTATATACTGATTTTTAATATGAAATTGGATTGCCGATTGGCTTGCGACTTTTTTATTTTCCTCCTTGCCGTTTGTTTTAAGAAATTACAAAAACTATGTTGCTGCAGTTTCCATCGATTCTCGACGTCATGGGTTGAAGTGTTTTATGAGGGGTTGGTTGATTACATTTGCTTCTTTTTGTTTCTTAAAGTTCTTTGCGAAATGGATTAGTTGATTCTGTGTATGTAGATTATATTCTAATGTTACACCAGAGTTAAAACCTACGAAATAATGGTTGATGGCATGCTCATCCTCGCTATTGATGTTCAAACTGGAGAATGTGGAATCGAGAAATCCACTGGAATGTCTCATATGCGATCGAGTATCTTTTTTATGTTGTTTTGCATTACCAACTGAGATAATGGCCTCCTTATTCATCTGCTTCATAAATGAGAAATTACAGCGTCTTTTAATTATCATTTTCAATGCGCTGCTTAAATTTTTCTCAGTAAATTCTTCCACATTGTGCCGTTTTTTAATTATTAATTCGTTAAAAAAAAGACTTCTGTTTAGGAGTTCTCATCGCCTGTTCGTTTACCATGTCAGCATAATTACTGCCGTGAGTGCATTCAGAATCGCAAAGCATGCCCGGTATGTGGCAGTGCAATTGATGGTGAAGTGTGTCCGGATAATCTGCTCTCATTCTTAATTGATACTAGTCATGAAACAGCTGATGTTTGCGCAAACTGTGATCAGGTAAAACGTTCTACTTCACGCATGAATTTCATATGCTAGAACATTATGTATACTATATTATTACATTTTTTTCTATTTTTTATTTTTGAGTCCGGAATTACATGAAAAAATCTTTCAATTTTTTGTGATATTATTTAATTTTCTGCGTTCCTTAGAAAAAATAAAATCGATAAGATTTAGAGATCTGTGTTTATATCCGTTTCAATGTACTTCGGTAAGAATAATTCAATTTTTAAGATATCACAGCCCATGCATTTCTGTGAAACATGCCAGCAGGCCCTTTGTAATCAATGTCGCCACAGCACGCATAAAGTAATTGTTTACTCTTTTTCATCTAACACGACATTTATATTTTTGATTAAAAATGTAAGCTTAGTACTAGTTTCACTTCTAATTTCGAAAACTTTGTGTTTTGCAAGGAAATTTTAGGCCCGAATGTTTGCTACTCATCGAGTTGTACCTTTGGAAGAACGAGCACGGGTCAAAGGACGCATAACCTGTTCAATACATGGAGAACCTTATATCCTATATTCAGTGGAAAGTCGTAACTTGGCATGTATTGTATGCTTTAATAACGCTGCCTTTGATTCAAGGTCGGTTTTCAATTTCCAAATTATATTCTTAAGCTTTGAAATATTTTCATCCAAGCAGTTTCCGCTTCAAATATTTTGTTGATAAAACCAGTAGTGAATGGTGCCACATTTGTTCACAAAATACTGTAAATTTTCGGACCTTTGTTTTACATTATTGCAATTTGGTCAATAATAAAATAGTTCAATCATTATGGATTTTTATTCATTCAGTCTGAAACTGCACTATAGTAATGGTTTTTTATTTTGGAATTTAAATAAGTAAAAGCTCACTTCTCGGAAGGATAACGGAACTTCGAGCGAAATAGAAAGAAAGTAGGGGTTTTCTTATCTATATTTTTTACTTTTTTTTTAAAAAATATTTTCAAAATTACATTAAAGGCATCATCTCGTTCAAATTGATGCAGCACACAAAATGGGTTGTGAAAAACTGGACAAAGCAACTGTCAAACTGCGTGCATTTCAAGTATACTTTGTCAATTAAATTCATTTTTTACATAGAAATTGTATCAAAAATTCGCATTCTTCCATTTTAGGATGATGTTGCTGAGCAATTGCAATTAAGAAAACGTTTAGCTTCTGAGCTTGTCGAGAGTCATCGTGTTACTTGTGAGAGGTTCTGTTTCATTTTTTTCAAATTCAGAATAGTGTATTAGAAAAAGGCTGATACAAATTAACTAGTCAGATCTATGATAAGGAAAATTTCAGAGCAAGAATTAAATAAATAAGTCATTCTGTTTTTGTCCTCTGCACGTGATTTAAGTCATTTTTCATGTACATGGGGAAGAAATGAGTCTCGAAAATCGCATTTTGTTTTTTGCTTCTTCAGTTTTTTTCCATCGATTTCCGTATAAGATTTTTTGTTTCTCAATTTTCAGCATTCGACAAACTTGCCAGGAAATGACCGACACACTGTTAACAGTGCGGGACCGTTTGTTGAAAAAACTTGACGAAGAAATGACTATACGTATTCAACATTTCCATGAACAGATGAGACAGCTTATATCCTTACAGGTCATCATTCCTTTTGTACTCCATGGTTAATAATGTGAATATGATTCTTCCTTCTTTATTTCAAATCAAGGCTCATTTTTTCAGCCCACTACACGACTATGCTTGCTGAGTGCCTCAGTTTTTTGCTCCTCTGCCTCGAAACTTGACTTTTTGCAATGTAATACAGATTTGCTGAAAAGAATTCAAGTAAGAACGTTTTTTAGTGCATACACGTCGAAAATTTGCTGATGATTTATTTTAACTTTGTTTTATTCATTAATAGCCCTAAACATTTGAAGGTTTATACAGTCTTAAAGGATATTTTTCAGTTACTATTATCAATGAAATGTGAAAAGCCACAGTATACCGGCGATTTAGCAGTGGATAGCCGAGAAGAGTTCAATAGAGCTTTGGAACCATTTCTTGGATTATCTTCATTTTTACTCCGCACCAGTGTAACCAATGGCAATGAGCGAAATGAAAGAGGTGGTACTGCATCTCCAAGGAATAGTTTTATAAGACGTTCTGGGTAAAAATTTTTAAGGCAGATAATTATTAAAAGGATTATTTAACTAACTTTACTCCAATCTCATTTAAAATAATTTTCAAACATGATGGATATTTTCCAGATCTAATGGATGCCAGTTATTGCTGAGTAAATATCAGCTGGTTGTTAATCTGGCTGGTGCATTTGGTGAGCAGTTCACTAGAGTTGAAACTCCGCTTCAACAATACAATTATGAAATGACGAAACTTGGTAAAAAGGTGCAAGAGTTACAGAGAGATTTGACGCTGCGCCGATGTATTATTGAGAAAGATTCTATGATTGATCTGATCCGTAGGTAAATCATTCTTAAAGAATTTAGAAACAATTATTTATTGCCACGAAAAACGGAGTTTGGTGGAATATTTTGCAGAAGTACATTCTTTTATTGCTCTCATTGTTACTGTTTTGCACTATTAGATTGCACACTGTCTATTTCAAAACACTTTTTGCCATCTTTAAAAATTTACTTTATGTTATCAGATGGTATCTACTTCTCTAAAGTCAATTATTTAAAACAAGATTTTTGAATATGTGCAATTTGAATCCTCTATAATGATCGTAGATCAAGTATCCATCATCAAATTATGAAAAGGATATCAAGATATTATTTTCTTCTGATCACATCCTAGTTTTACAGTTTCATTTCTATTTTTGGATTTTTTCGATACATTGTGAAATTTGTGATTAGACTATTTTTAAACAAATTAGGTGCAAGGATTTGGATGTGAGAGTTGCTCACCATTCTACAATTGTCAGTGATTTACAACCTCAACTGCAACAGATATGGCAGGAGGAGTTGGATAGAGTTCGCAGACAGCAAATTCTATTTAGGGAAAAAGTAAGAACTCTACAAAGTAAATTTCAGACGTTGTTACTTTCAATGTTCTGATAGAAATTTTATCATTTATCTTTCAGTCAATTTTTTTAATTTTAGGACCACAATAAAATCTCGCTGTAAGTTATGCATCACATATATATCACGTGTACATTATGGATTTATAATTTTTGTGGCGGTCTAATTTGTTTTCTGAATATTCTTATGATTTGTAGATTGAGGAAATGATAACACTGCGTGAGAAGGCACGCCATATTGTCAATGCAGCTAAGCAACTCGAACCGTATGCTGTTTGCTTAGCTGCTGTAACATCCGTCATCGATCACAAGCGATGTTACAAGCCGGATCCAGCTCCAATGGAGACCATTTGTCAACAGATCAATACTCTCGAACCGGACAGTCAACAGAGGATTGAAGCTATCAAAAAAGTAAATGTATACACAACAAAATTTCGAGTGTAAATCTCTTTTTTCATTCGCAGGTTATTAACAAGAAGTGAATGTTTACCATTGCTGCTTTCGTATTTTTGAACATGATACATCTAATTGGGAATTTTTCACTTCTCTAAATCGTAACATCAATTTTCAGGAAGAGCAAAATCGCCGTCTAGTTCAAGATCAAAAGAAGCGAGAAGAGCAAATGAAAATTGCGGCAGTTAAAAAAAGCCTAAAAACTACCAAAGAGCAAAAAAAACTACTGAGAAAATCCACCAGTGACAAGTATGTCTTATGAAAAAAATAAAATACTGGAAATTTTTCTTTTGATGGGAAAAGTGATTGAAATATTAGGCGTTATTTTCAAAGTTATTTATTTCGGCACGATCCATGTCTCATGCAAAAGCCCTGATACCAGCGAAATCTTTGTTATTTAGTTATGACATAATTGATCTTGTATTCTGCATATTTTGAACGCATACCTGCACCTATTTTCTTTTTATTTCTCTTTTGTGCACTTTTATTGAAGAAATAAAATCATGAAGTAAAATAATAATAGGCATACTAAGACTTTTTCATTTTTTCGTGGCGTTTATTTTTTTAGTTCTCGTCCTTTACGACCATCGCTTGTTAATATGATCCGTGATCGAAGCCGTGGTGGCACAGATCGAGCTTTATTGTATCCTTGTGAACGACGGCGTAAAGTGTCAGTAATTTTTCCAGGCAAATTTCGTCGGAACAATTTTATCATTTTAAGTCCAAAATTTAATCTTCGGTGCTCATTTTTACCGTTAATTATATAGAAAGGGAATGATGTAGGCGGAAAAAAAAAGAAATTAGAACCTCAAGTTCAGGTGAGGTAATTTCAATTTTTGAAAATTCTTCGAAGTTTTACAACATTTGAAAATGTCAGTTTTATATGTAAGGAATTTTGAGTTTAAACGTTTGGATGAAAACCAAATGTTGTGAAAGATTTAATTGTCAACCAATTTAAGGATTCAGTCTGGTTCGGATGAAATGGAAATTTTGTTAGATATTTCTTTTGAATTCTTCGCTGAATCTCCTACAGCTGGGACTGAACTTATAAAAATAGAGTACGAGGTAAAAGTAGAGTAATTATTTTTGATGACCTTTTTATATATTTGAATGGAAGTACATTGAAATTAATTTAGCATCGATTTTGTCGTTCACAGTCATTTCGCCATTCAGTTTTATTATCTTCCATATCGCCTCTCAAAGATATAGATATTTTATCACCATCAAATAGTTCATTGCCGAATGACAGTTACATTTTGAAACAGATAAACGATGCGAATTTAACCAGAAGTAAGCTCATGTTTCTTTCTGTTGACTAAATTTTTATATCTTTGGACATTTTTTCGTATAATGCTCATTATGATATATCTGATTAGTTTATTTTTTAGAAAGCGAGGATATTTGTTGTGAAGAGAGAAGTGAAACGATTGGTTCAAAAATCCCGGAAGTTCCATTTATTCCAAAGACAATATTTTCAAATTTGAACAGTCCAAACACGACGATTGGTACATACGAAGTGCGTGAAAAAGTATTGGAAAGCTTAAAACAAAAGGTTCCCATAGTCGACGCTTGTGCACAGTTCAAAACAGCAGAATATGATGCTTAAGGTTGTAGTACTCCAGATTTGCTGGATTACTTTGGAAGTGTTCCATATTCTTTTAGAATTCAACTCGTTTTTCATTTTTCATCATGAGTGATTCAGAAATTTTAACCGATGATTAACTGAGCGACACAGTATTCTTTTTTCTTTTTATGCGATCATTTCTCAGTAAGGTATTGTATGGCAACTTTTGTCTTTACCTTCGAAATAAAGATTTCTGTTTGGAAATTGATCTGAAGTTGAAAATTTCCTAAAATTTTGCAGTCGAAGTATGTGGCCTTTCTTTGAACGAAGTCTGTAAAATGCTTTATGGTAAGTGCCATCTTTTTAAATCATTCTAATATCGTTTTTGTATATTATTAATGTAAATTTTTCAACAAATATCATGTATCAGCAAATAAAAATTTTTGATTTATTTTCTATCATTTTAAGCTTGTAAAGTTATTAATGCCACAATTATGAAAAGTTTGCAGTAGAGTTCGCATCTAAAATGTATTTCTAAAGATAAATCATGCGAAATTGTTGCGCTTATTACGATTCTACCGAAAGGAAAAAAACATGATATGGTATTTTCACGAGATATGAATTTTTCATTTAAAAATTAACATTCCATAAGAATATGACAGGCAGATTCTTTTATAATCTTGGAAATATATGAATAAGATGTCATCTATCACTCATAAATTTTTGCCGGAATTCAGGTGTTCCTTGGAAACTAATACTCAGTACTTATGCATTACTTATAGATGTTACGCTTGGTATCGTCTGACTTCTCGTGATTGTTCGTTTCAGTTTCCAATTCATTTTTTAAAAATTGTGAAATGCTTCTGTTGCTTATTTTAGTAACAGAGATCTGTAATTCGTATCCATATAAAATACGTGTGGGGCCCAAAAAAAGACAATCAAAAAATAGCTAACTTTTAGCTTATTAGTTCGATAATCAAGTTCATTTGTTAAAATTTTATTAGTTCATAGCTTATTTTGCTTTTAATAATTTATTTTCATTGCTTATCTTTTTACAATTAATAATTGGTTACAAGTACTATTTTAATAGACAACGAAATGATAGTTCTAGAAAAGTTACTACAAAAAAAAACTTTAGCGTGCTTCTGTTAAACGAACATTGAATAATTACATCGGTTAAGGTGTTTATTTGTTGTATCAATTTTGAAGTCTAAATGGAAAATGGATGAACAACGGAAAAGATTAGAAATTTCGAAAATCTACAAACAAGAGATATTTGATGCTATTTTAGTAGTTGTATGATCAGAAAATCGATTTGCGAGTATCGCTTTTAGGTTGATAAATTTCAAAATAAATGAATATAATTACCTCTTTCCTGCCATTATTTATTTTAGTGGAGGCATATTCGTCCTATTTTTTCTACTGTTAAAGTAGAAATAACTTTTCATTCTTGCTTACGACTTTTATCTTATTTCTCCTTTTTAATTTGTTATCCTTTCATCCTTTAATTTATTTCTTATGCTACAATGCGCATGCATCTTCAGCATTTCTAATGTTCTTAGTTCTTCTATCCTACTATAAGACATAGTTATGCTGGGCGAGACAATTTACAGAAATAGTGAAACCATGAAATGATACTAAAGTAGTATTTGAAGTACCATCTAAAAAGTAAGTATCACTTCTGACACTATCCTACATCTTTTAAAGATTAGCACTCTTTTATTTGATCTTCAGTGTTCAAATATCATTGAAGTACATGTCTTTCAACTAATTAAATGAAGGCTTTAAATAATTATTAGTTTCAAAAATTTCTATTAATTGTTATCAACTAATTGATTTACTTAAGATCAATAATTGGTAATCAAAACATAATCAAGATAATAAACAGGACAGAGATGACTCAAATGGTGCTTGTTTGAATGCAGCAGTTGAAAAACGATCAAAATTCGTTCAGTTTAATTTCTTTGATCATCACTTCAATTACAACAGGAATAAAAGGGAGAAAAGCTAGAAAAATCAAGACTTGTTTGCAAATTATTTTGAATAATGTTGTATTCTGAATTCGGGTCACTTTCAACTTTTCATTCTCTTTTTGCGTATCTTTCAACTAAAATTTAAAAAAGATGATGTGATATATAAGTATTTGCAGTTTCGAAATTAGCATGAATAATTCGTTCGGTATTATTTTCGAATGCAAACAATAATGCAGTTAATGTACTTATGTTCGCATTCTTTTGCTAGTTACATTTATTTAAAATTTAATTATCATTAAACACCAACTTTCTTTTTCTTTTTTATTCTTATTATCTATTTAAGCTTGCTGAATGAACTTACAAAATTTTCCATTAATTATTTTTTTCATTTTATAAGACATTAACACTTTCATGTATGAGCACACGAATCTCGACAAGTTGAAATTTATAGGGCGTAGGGCGATTACATTGATTTCAGATTTCTAATGATATATTTAATTAGGTTATAACGCATTAATGGTGACCAGTTTTCCTCACTATGCAATCCACTGATTAGGCAATTACCGCCAACAATGGAACATTAATCCGTCTAATCCATGGAGTTGAAACTTGAAAGATCAAGAATTTGAAATGATATTTTTCATTTTTTCCTATTTATATTTTTGATTTATTTACTTTACTAGACTCTTTTATTTCAGAAAACTCAAAATAATATTTCTCTTTTTAGTTAAAAATGAATCTTGCACTGATATTTGGTACCAGCATTTTACTGCTCATTACTTCAAGTTCTCTGTGCCTTCTCACTTTTATTCAAAATGTAAAATAAATAGCAAATTCAAAACAAATTTGTCCTTTATGGATCAAGATATCTTTTCCATCTATTCATATAAATTCATATAGATTCATATAAATCCCATCGGTGTCTACTCTATTTAGGTCTTGTTTTTGTGAATGCAAAAAAGCTTCTTCAAATAGCAATGGCAGTGCTGATGAACTTCCACATCACATCAAATTATGAAAATGAACCGTCTAATTTCCTGAAATTTCCGTAGAATTATCTTTCCATTTTATTCATTTTCGTTTCTTAAATTTCTAGTTTAAATATTTAATTTCTCAAATTTGAGAAGTTTAAAAATGAATCCATTATAAAGAAATTAAATATTAGAAATATACCTTTCAAATGCAATAAAAGAAAGGAGTAAAATTTTTTCATTTTTCCTAATCACAGGTATAATAAATGCTCAGGCTTATCATCTCTTATGATTTCCATATCGTCATTTTTCAGAGATTCGTTATTTATCAATATTTCACGAATAATTTATTTATCGTAGCCGTGAAAATTATGGTTTATTGTTATTCAATGCATATAAATGAGATGATTGACAAATTTCTTTACTTCCTTACTGCAAGGAATTCGCTTACAACTTATCTCTTTGTCCATGTCTCTCAAAGATACAAATAAAAGATAGAAAGATACATTTTATCTTTTTCATTCCTCACTGTTTCTTTTGACAATTGCAATTTTCATCCCTTTTAATTTATCAAATTTTCTTTATGAAATTTCCTATAATTTAATTTCGACTACTGATTTTGAATTCACTCCACTAACTTTTGACTTTTTCAAGTAAACAAACAACTAGAAGTAAAGCATGGTTAGGAGATTAAATTGAAAATTTGATTAGCAGGAGAAAGTACGCGCATATTGCGTGCAGTTATGTGCATGCAGGTTATGCATGCACTTATGACAGTTTCAAATACTTCTAGGATCAAAAAAGACTTTCTACATTTGGTGTAAAAAGCATAGAGTGAAATTATTGTCGGAACAAATAAACAAAGTAATGAGTTCTGTTATACTTTATCATCATGATAAGAAGTGATATGACATGAACACATCCAAATATATCCGAATTTTTTTTTGCTTTTACGATGGACATGAATTTTTGTATGTTTTCAATGTTATTACGTTGAAATTTTAAGAGGTAGAAAAAAATGAGAACAATTGATAATATTTATTATCACTTATATTAGTAAACAGGTTTTATGCTTATTCTTAATCCTAGTTCTGATCATAAAAATAGATCGGTGATGAAGTAATATTGAAACAGATCGTACAACCTCTGATCATAATATCGTTTCATCAATCAAATACGGTTTCGTTGAAATCCACAATACGTGAAAAGAAATGAAGTATTGATCTACGAGTATGTGAAATAGGTTTTCGCTATCTTTCAATGGCTAAAGGCCCGCAGCAATCTCTCAATCACATATTTTCATATTTTATCGTCCGTAAATGTCAAAAACAAATCAATCTCAAGCGATGTCACTTCAAAATTCCAACTAATTGTTGTCTATTATTTCTCTAAATTTCTTCAATACTTTTATCATTCGCTTGCTAATTCATTTACTGCGAATTATAATCAGCAATTAAATCTATTTTATCGCATTTAATTGAATTTTCAATTTTTTAAATTTCAACAAATATACGTTAAAACAATATTTGCAACAGTTTGATAAAGGATCAGTTGATTTGTTATCACATAATACATTTATCTGTTATGAGTAGAAATGAAACGAAGTTATCATATGATTGCAGAAAGTTAATTTGCGATGCTCATATCAAACGAAATATCTTCGAAAGTATTACTGAGAATTCTGATCGATTTCTGAAATATCACTTTTGTTGTTATTTTGCATCAATTTTTAGATGATTCTTTAGAATTATTTTAGATGAGAAGTTTATTTTGTTTTTTCACCGTTACTATTTAATGTGTTTTACTAATAGTATTCAATTTGTTAAGATAAAATTCATTGCAAACAGCGTCTCCACAAACTTTATATTTTTGCAAAAATTTCGATATAAACAGGAAATTCAATCATTTGTTTCGAACCCAAAAGATTATAACTGATTCAGCTCTCGGGGAGAACATATGGCAAATTGTTATTGATATTTGTTCCAGCCGGTTCTACACCTCCACCTATTATTTTGTTAATTCATTTCATTTCTATACCATTCTAATAATGTAAATCTAATTGATATATCAAATCAATGACAACCAAAATTCTTTCAGCTATCAATTTCAAGAATTTATTCACTTAAAAATTAAGCTTATAATATTGAATATATCTTTTAACGATGTAACGAAAAAGCTCTTATTTACTTGTAATTTGAAAGTAATTGACTCAGAAGTCTCACATCATTAAATAATTTATCTGCTCGTGAATAAATGAATTATTACTGTTAAATGATTAATCATTTGGTAGATAATAGTAATAAAAGAATGCATTATGCGTAGGCACAACGATGAAATATAAAGTTCCATTATTTCATTCCTTATGGATTTAATAGTAGTAGTATTGCAATGACGGAAACGTTTAGCTTTTGACGTATGTTTCGCTTTATTCTTTCTCAAATGATGGATAGGAATTGATCGGATTCCTCTTTTGAAAAATTATAATAATGATAACTTCTTTCCACGCATTTTGTACAGTCAATATTTCTCAATAATTATCACTTTAATTAGATAAATTATTTAAGCAATACCATTTTAAGGTATAAATCCTTATGTCAAAATTAAAAACTTCTTTATTTACTGATAAATAATCAAGAAAGGACAAATTTAATCAGCAATCACTTGTAAAAAATACTTCCAGTTGCAAATGATGACTAATCATTCTATTCTTTTTCATTCATTTTATTACTAATATGTGAAAGTTTGCTGTACTGTTACTCAGCAAGGAGCTAAGAAACTGTGAATTCACATTTGATTTCTTACCTATCAATTTCCTGCTCATATTTTATTAACGCTTTACTTATACCTCCTTTATGTGTTTTGCTTATAGAAGTTAAGTTTTCATTTTTTCTAAAATTTTCTAAAAGTCTTCTAAAGCTCTATTTTTTCAGTTGTTCTTGACAATGAAAATTTCAGATTTTTTTTCATGTACATTCAAAGCATCAAATTTTATCAACTTTTCATGATTTTGACAGAGCAGATAGAAATTAGTGTATTGAATTTGACTGTCTTGTTTAATTTTAATTTAAATAAAAATCAAGAGAAAGGTAAAAGATAGCAGCGAATTTGTACACTCAATTCATCCATCTTCTTCCTGAATTGACTTTATTATTTCTACCATAAATTTTTCTTCTTAGATGATACAAAAGCTAAATAAATCGAGAAAAGAAAAAAAAACGATTAATGTTTTATAGAGAATTGAAAGATTTCATTGTGTTAAAGAATATTGCAGAAATTTTTTATAAATTGATTCAGAAAATTTGAAATATTCGAAAATAACAGAAGAACTAATCAGAATCTATGTTCATCCAAATTGAAATATACAATTTGTGAAAATAAATTAAGATGAATGATAATTATCAATTTATTCATTTCTATGATTCTTTCATTTCTTTCATTCTCTTCTCAGTGATAAAACAATTTTATTTGAAATAATACAAAAAGAGAGTACTCTTTTAACTTAAAAAGTACTCAATTAATCATTCCATATCATCGCTCCATTTCCTCAAAATAACTGCTGCTTACGTAAAAATTGATGTATTACGCTTCTCTCAGTACGTGTGTGTGTGTATGTGTATGCGTATATTGACAGCATCTGATGACTGCTTCTTCATGTTTCCTTCAAACATTGACTCTTTCCTTGTTGTCAGAGATTGTTGTCGTTGAAGTCGTTGAAGTGACAATTCATGACTAATACCGAGAGATTGCGGAATATACGGCAGTAGGTGTTCGAAGTGAAAGAGAAAGTTGAAAGTGGCAACGCAAACTGAAAATATGTTAAAGAAAGCGATAACTGAGAAACTGAGAGATAGAAAGGAGTGTTACCGATTACGAGTGATTGATTATATGCTACTAGCCATATAATCAAGAGATTATTTTCAAAAATTAATTGAAATTTAAAAAATGGATGAAAAGTTGCTAAAATCATTCTCTCGTATCTTTCACTTTTCTGATAGTTTTCAGAGAAAAAAATGAAAAACTTTACTGGCTTTAAAATAGCTGCGATAGATACATTTTAAATTAAGTGGAAGAGAGCGAACAAATAATTTTGCTTTGTTTTTTAAACTATTTTATTTTCTAATATTTTTGTTCATATATTGAAATCAAATTAATTGAAACGTTAATTAACATGATCTTTCTAAATAATTCGATTTGCTTCATTTTCCCTACTTTTACTGCTAGTTAAAAATGTTTCATGAAAAAAAGTTGTTATTTTATTATTTGGAATCTCTAAATGGTGATTAACTTATAACAGATTCATTTTAACGAAACTAGAATAAAATCAATCTTCTTGAAATACCTCTTTCGAGAGATTCAAGCTAATCTCATATTTCTGCAGAAACCATATCTCTGATGAAATGACAGCCAAGAAGAAAAACAATGAAATAAATGAATTATAATTATAGTTAGATATAAAATATTTCTTCACACAGAACGAAATGATCAGATTCAGTGCAATTTCACTGATCGATTGGTGCTGTTATTTATCTGAAAAAAAAACAGACGTCATAATTGCAGTAAGAAAACTGATATGTTAACGGAATTGATGTTGACTGAGCAATGATCAGGTGTGGAATAGTTGTGATGGATATGAATGCTAATCGAGTGAAACTTCGCTTGTCACAGTGATACTTAAACAATTCTGCTAAATCAACTATTGCTTCTATTACTCAATCAATCAGAACTCATGGATTTATAAAAACCTTTTCTTTGGATATCGCGACTGAAGTATGGAAGTAATAAAAGGCCATTCAGAAACCTAAGTATCAATTAAAAAAGGTAAGATTATATTTTTTTGGAAAAAAGATTGCTAAATTAACTCAAATATCGAGCATGTCATTTAATGTCATCTTATTAAGCATTTTGTTAATGTGTTTAATTTTCTTTTACATGCATTTTTTTGATTTAAAAGTAGTAATAAATTTCCGATTTAGATAAATTTCAAACAAAGAACAGATTACAAGGATATGAAGGCCTTAATTACTTAATCACTTAATAAAGCCAAATACGAGCTATTCAATCTCTTCCAGTAAATACATAAAATTCCTTTAAAAATGATGAAACAATGGAAAATTACATTTCATGTCTAAAAACTGAAGAAGATTTGAAGGAAATGTCGGTTAAATTAACTTCTAACCGTAAAATTTCAGAACTTGAGAAATTTCAGTTTAATATTGTGACATTTTTTATTTGCTTTCAGCTTCACATTAAAAACAATGGAAAATTGAAATGATAATATTGTTGGCGAGAATGTTTAATTCTCATCATAAATTTCTAATATTTACTAATTAATTCAACCAATACCATTCCAGTGCACATAGCTTTCACTCATATTTGTTTTTCTTATTTTTTCATCGTTAATTCCTTATCTAACTAAAAAAGACTTATTTCATCTATTCGATTACATTGTCATTTTATATTTTTGAATAATTTCAAATTAATTGCTGAGCTTTTTTCAACGGTTTCTGATAAACCTTTCTTTAAATACGTATCACTCAAAAAAGTGAAGGAAGGAAAATTAAGCTTTAACTAAATATCAAATTACTGAGTAAATTTGAGGAATTTAAACTAAACTTTTTGCCAATTAAATCAAATTTAATCAATTATTCTCTCTTTGTATTTTCTATTCAGTTTTATTCATTAAATTATGCATATTTTTCATTATCGAATACATTTTTACATTTTAGAAGCATTTCCACACAGATTATGTGGCATATGTGCACAGCAATTCTGCGAACTTTAAGGCTTTTGCTCATTCTTCAATTCATGCTTTGTAATTCCTTGTGCAGTTCGAAGAGGTATAAACGCTATCATTATAAACGTTTTGATTTAACTCTTTCCGTTCACAATCATAATGTTACGGAAGCCAAATTCTTCCGTCTTATTGGAGTTGAAAACACTGCCGATTTCTCTGTCGCACCTGGTGATGTCTTTACTAAAACTTATGAGGTAGGTCTTCAAAAGACATAGGTTTAATGAAGTTACTTATTTAAATTTCATGAGTGTTTTTTGCGTTTGGATAATTATTGGAGAAAACCGATAAATACATTTAAATGAATCATCGCATAGTTAAATGTTTGATTTTATGAATTATTCAATGAAATATTTTTGAGATGAAGAAAAATCTCGGATATTGTTCTCTTTCAAATTAATCATTCAACTTCAGAAATGTCATGCATATTAGTTATTCATCATAAATTCTGCTGATAATATTTTGAACATAAATTTACAGGCGAGACGGAAAGGCTTCTGGACATTACTTGTCGAATTCCCACGGAATCGTTATTCGAAATCCCCAAGGAAACTTATTTCTCGTGATTCTCATAAACATTGGGTTTGTACTTTATATTTTCAACATATCTTTACTGCTTGCATTCATCCTTCCTTTCTGATAATGAAAAAACTATGATAAAATTCATAATTGTATTAAAATTTATAGTTGAATTGCGTGAGCTATTCATTGATCTCGTCTACAAAAAACAAGGTCTTTGAAAAATAGTATTTTATTCATTTCGAATAACTGATAGCATTGAATTGGGACAAGCTTTTGTAAAGCGAATGGATAAAAGCTATCAATCGATCTGAAAAAATTAAAAAACCCTAACAATGGAAAAGAAAATAATAAAATACAATGATACAACGCATTAAAGTGATACATGCAAGAGTCGCATCAATCCAGACACACATTGAAATTAATTACCTTAATTATTGTTCAAATTAGTGAAATAAAACAAGTCAATATTAAGTGTAATTATTATTTCAGATTATCGAAGTATATTATTATCCGGGAGCAGTTGGATTCAGCGATTGGCAACAAGTATATGATAATATGAATAAACACTATTAAGGTATACTTACTCTATTAAGGAATGAATGAAACGTCTTCAAAGGAATCGATGTTTTTTTAAGATCCAAGATATTTAGGTATATTTAAATAAAATCTTTAGTAATGAGCTATAGTAATGCACGATTCTCTAGCTGAATTCCTTAATGACACTTATTTTATTTTATTGTTTAGAGTAACTAAGGTTTTGCATTTTATCAAATTGGAGAAATTTGCAGATTTATATCGTTTCAAAAGCTTTAAAAAAGTAATGATAATTTGTTCTGAGTAGGAAAGATGGAGAAAATCATCCTTGATCAATCATGAAATAATAATTATTTGTTAACATTGTGAAAGAGGAATGCATTTTAGCGGAAGAATTTCGATAAATTAAGGAACAAATACAATATCTATTCAAAAATTTCAAATATCATATTGTGTCACAGAAAACTCGACAGTAATCTGATGTGAACGTGAGGATGAAGTTTCACGCTCAACGAGTGGCAAGAACTGAGACTTCAAATATCACATTGAATTTCGAAGCATTCAGCATATATAACCGCCGTGCAACTATATGAATAATCAGGACATATCACTTTTGAAATAGAATGCTTTCATGTTATGGTGCTAATGTGTAATGCTTTACTGTACTCAGCAAAGTAGTAATGCGTTAGATTCTTTAGATTCTAGTAGTAATAATGCTTTAGATGTAACCATTTAGGAATGTCAAGTATTTTGCCAGAATCAGAATACAAGTAACTGCTGAATTTGCATTGATGAAATTTAATATTTCCATTACATTTTAATTGTAAATCAATTCTGAAATTTTGTCAAATGTTTTGGATGGAATTTCGGGAGACAATTAATGAATTTCAAGCATTTAATGTGCAATCAGGTAGAGAACGATCCTGTCAAAAGATGAAATATATGAATGGGAAAGGTGTCTGTAGAGTAGTCTTTACTAGTCTTTAATCAAAATTCATTTAGAAATATAAAATTGATAACAAGCATGTATACCCAAACGCACTGTATTTCTAGTTTGTGTTCACGCTTGTATGAATTACACACATTTAAATTTAAAATACTAATTAGTGATTCTAAAAAAAGTGAATTCAATAATTATAAGTGTTAATGAAATATTACTTATGGCACAATATTTGAATTGTATTTTTCGGATCTATCGCTTTAAGTCGTAAGCAATTACTACTAGCGATATAACTTTATTATTCACCTTGCAAGTGCTCATGTGATAATTTTTAACTGCCAAATGAGATAAGTTAGGAAAGCATATAGCAAATGATATTTTTAGAAGAAAAACATGATTTAAATATCACATTCTAGCGAGTCCTAGGCATTATGGTAACCTACTCAAGAGTGGTGACGATGTAATTAACAAACATTAGAAATGAATCTATTCCAGAAGAGGTTTGTCATCTCTATACTAAGCATTCGTGCATGATTTTTTCTTACTGGTCGGCACATTATTTTTAAAAATTATTCTTGTCACTGAACAAAAATTGCATATAATTTTAATAGCAATGATTACAATAAAGTTTCGATATTATCTATCGAAAAAGTGCACCTATTAGTAAACGCAGGAAGAAACTTATAAATCATTAAACTTCGACAGAGTACACAATGCAAAGAAGAAGCTGGAAAAATATCAAACTCTAACGGTATAAAATACCAATTGATATCGCCAGAAACTTTGAATATAAAAAAAAATTTGTATTTCAAAGTATTAAACTTGGAAAATTTTAATAAATACAAATATTAATATTATGTCGAAAAAATGCACTTATTAGAATTTGAAAGTAACAAAAAATCAGATATACAACAAAATCAAATTCTGCAATATTTCAGGTATAATGACCTCAATATAAATACATCAAGTATATTTATCTGTGTTTAAAGAAACAATAACTCTTCTCTTAAACTTACAATAAAATTACAAAAGCATAAAAAACTGCAGCACAGAGATTACAGCTAACTTATATATGTTTGAATTTTTATTCATACAAAATTCGAATTAAGCTGAATCCAAAATCAAATAAATTTTTTGCAGCGTGTATTTTCTCGCAATTTTCTTCACATGAGAACTAATGAAAAATTACAGGAATATAAGAGACAATAATAGTAGAAATCACCCGAAATGTCATGACTAATAATCAACTTACTAATTTTCTTATCAATCCTTAATGTCAAGGCCTACAGCATGTATCGAATAATCATACAGATTAGCACATTTGTCCTCCCAGTCCGCCATTTCAATGAATGCTTTGGGTACACACTCACTGAAAAATAAAGTAGCTTTTTCTTTTTGTTTAATTGCAAAGTTTGCTTCTGCTTTAATCCGACTGAAATTTATATTAAAAAAATTAAATATTTTTAGGTGAGCTTGATATTTCAGAAATATTTACCAACTAAAAGATAACTGCTCAGCGATAAAACTGATAACGTATTCAATAATTAACAAAATATCACTATTACTCTACTGAAAAGATTAGTTTAATCAGAAAAGAATTTTTAAAAATACGAACAGAAATTCAGATTCAAGAATAAAACCAAAAATTTGAATAAAATTAATAATACCTATAATAGAGTCCTGAAGAACCGGTCACACTTTTCGATAAAGCCAAGAAAAGCGGGGTTTGAGCTCCATCCTTCGGAGTTTTCAGCAAATACCATCTGAAGAAATAAAAATAACATATAACTGAAACAATGTTGAAAATTTTCGAAACAAAAATGGAATGTGTTTTCTTTTTAGAATGATTCGATTATACAAAAAAAATCACAGGGTCCAGCAGAAGTAATAAATGCATGAAATGCAATAAAACACAATCCAAAAAACTTTCAATAGGTTTTATGTCTCAAGAGCTATACTTAGAATATCAAAAAATTAAATGGATTAAATAGTATATTTCGTTATAAAATGAAGTATACTATTTCATAATGAAGTCGTATGATCTTAAATTTATGAATTTCCATATGAAATACTTAAGGCTTCCGATATTTTAAAATGAATAACCTGAATGGTGCGGTAAGATAATTCAGCGGTTTTTGTACTAATGGAGTGTAGCGCATCAATCGTGTATTGCACAAACCCGGATGACAAACATTTATCGTAACATGTGATCCTTCACATTCTCGTAATCGTCTAGTTAATTCAAATGCATGCATTACCTTGAAATCAAATTGTAGTTCTTAATAAGGCAATTTATTAAAGCGTTTACTCATAATGAAAAATTACAAAAATACCATCGCAAGTTTCGATTTCGAATATGATTGTCTCGAATCCCAACCTTCTCTACGATCAATCAGTTGTAAATCAATGGGATCGGCGTAGAAATGGGCTAATGCAGAAACACTGACAATACGTGCAGTTGGAGCAGCTCGAAGAAGAGGTAGAAGTAATTCAGTGAGTAAGAAATGTCCTAAAAACTTCTCGCTCTGGCATAAATGCTATTTAAATACTTTTATTTATAAATATTAATATTTTTACGTATTATTAAGGTAATGTCTAGACCAAGTAATACTTGAGATAAAATTTCCATCCAGAAAGTATAAAATATTCAGAACAATTGTGATCCCCATTGATTCATTTTGATCTCCATTAATAATAGAAGAGAATATGTTCAGATAAAACATAGATAATTATTGAAGCAACCGAAGGAATTTTTGTTCAGCAGAAACATCGAGAGATCTAGATTTGCAGATATCATATATTGTAATATCAGAGTTATTTGATTCCGTAACTGCATAAAACTGATTGGTTTGATCACAAAAAAGAATAAACAGACAAAAGTTGCTGGGAGACATAATAATCACAAATCTCTTCATTAAATATTTTCACTCAAATCTCCATAAATCTATCAGATTTAGGGACCTCGCTAAGAAGAATTTATATTTGGAAAAATTTATTTTCTAAATTTTTGTATGTATCACAAGGAATTGGATTTCTGACTTAATTGGAAAATCAATATTCAACGATAAATCATTTCTACTTCAATGATTCTATTTCAAAAATTCACATCATCAGTCAAAATTCTTTCATAATTGTAAAAAACATATACAAAGATTTTCTAAACGCTGAAAAATAGAATCAAACGGATTTCTTGATCGTTATATAATTCAAGAAAACTAATTTTTCGTTATTTCAATACTAACCGAGATAATTTGTTTGCCAAACTAGTTCATGACCATCATCGGTTAATTTAAACTTTGGATACAACATAATACCTGCATTATTGATTAGAATATCCAAATGACTTTCTTCTGCAATATCTATTAATACTGTAAAATTTTCGCATATAAATTGTTGAAATGAAACAAAGAATGCATAGTAGAGTTTGTGAAGTATATATTCAGTCAAAATGTATTCTAAAATAAATTCTAAACCATATAAGTCAGTAGAGACTGCACACTAGCTATCTTCCTAAAGCAAACGAATTATAAAAAGAAACTTATGAAATCACTGAGACCTTGGTTCAATGCAATTCAATACAAAACTGTGATACAAACCTTTTATAATTTCTGTTGCTACTGCTTTGACCGATTTGAATTGAGCAAGGTCGATCATTTTAACTAGCAATCTCTGCGGATTACAACCAAGCTAAGAACCAGGATCAAAATAATTAATCAATGAATATAGAATAACTCCAACTTAGTCATAAATGTCAATTCTTCACCTTAATTCTATGCACAACATTGACTGAGAGATTAGCATTGCAGAGTTATGCAACATAAAATAAGTTGTATGCACTGCTGCTACACTCATTTAACTTCATTATTTAACTATAAAAAATAATAAAAATATCCAAATATCAAACTTTTCTCAAGCAAACTTTTGATCGACATCATAACCAATTACAATTTATCTTTAATTTCAACCTTAACGAGTTGAACGACAGCATTTCGAGCTCGATCCTCATTGCGACACAACATATATACTTTTGCTCCACGTAGATTTAGTTCTCGTACAATCTGTTTTCCTATGCCACAATTGCAGCCTGTTACAACTGCTACCAAACCTTTAGCTGTACTGCGTTCTTTGAATTGGGCACCTTTGAAATAAAACCTTAAACGAGAAGAATTAAGCAACTAATACCGTAAAGACTGAAAGATAATTATAAAATAAATTCAAATAGAATATGTGAAAGTTCAGCAGCAATCCAAATCTACAATAAAGATATATAAAGAAGTAAAGAAACGCTTGCAATAGTGCATTCCACTTATCTTCAGCCTCTTCCGAGAACAATTGACATTTTTTTAACTAAACGGTTGGTTAAGATATTGGAAATCCTCGAACAATTACCTAAGCGCAATCACTACGACAATGATGAAAATCCATTTACAATCAAATATATTCAACGATTCTACAAATGAAGCTTCCATCCAGCAATCTTCAAATTAGTTTTAGCTGCAAAATACTGTGATGTTCAAAATGAATATAGAATGAGAATCAAGATGATTAAAAAAAACGCTCATTTTTCCAAATTTAAACGACAAAATGGGAGAAAAGTAAAGAAATGCTTTCTTCAAAACTTGAAGAATTTCGTAAAGCAAAGTAGAGCAAAATAAGCCATGTGGATATATGGATAAAAGCGAATAATAGGATTCATCTCTATTTTAATCTCAATTCATTCTGAACATCCAAACATTAAAGACAGGCCTTTTCTGAAAAAATTTGACAGACACTTCCATGAATAAAGAAAAAGAAATTACAAAAATAGTTTCTATAACAAATAATATCCGACTGCCACTAATTTGATGCAGTTACTTTAGCGTTTTTCTTAATACATAAATCTTACAGAGGTGATACTTTATTGAATGCTACAGTCTACTTACAATTAAAGCTTATGATAAAAAAAAACCCAACAATCTATGGAAAATCAATATTTAGTACCCACAATCTGAAAACTTCAAGAACTCAATGATATTCCAAAAAAGAAAAGAAAGCAAAGCCCGCATGAACACTGTGTAATTCATTATTTAACTCTTGATTATTGAATTTATCTTCATTTCCCATCGCGTTTCTGCATTTTTTCTTTTCTTTTACCATAAAATATCAAATTTTATCCTTTTTGTAATGAATCAACACCATATTAAGAAAAAAATCAGAAATTCTCATTGATAAAAAGTCGAATTATTTCCTACAGATGGCAAGCCACAGTGCCGAAAAAACAGTAGATGTATGTGCAGAATATGTTTTAAATAAATAAATAAATATGATGAAAAAAATATAGGATAAAAATATCAGTTTGACATACAGCAGTGGTAATTAAAAAGAAATATAATCTTTGTTGACATCTCAACGAAGCGTTTTTAGAATCTCATCAAAAGTAGTAATAAAATATTATAAATGGATAAGAAAAGACAATGAGAAGATTTCTGAAAATTTATCCATTTTAAGATAAAAAATTATTTTTCTTGAATCTCCCTAAGCTGAGAAAAAATATCGGCCTCACACAGAGTTTTAAGTGCTGAACAATATATACAGTAATAGTCCTAATGCATATTTGAAACATTTAGTCAATGAAATCTACGGAACAGAAAAGTGCTAGAAAATCTTGTTCTTTCTTCTTCTCTTCTAGTATTTATTCTTCTTTTCAAACTAATTCGTTTGCTGAGAACAGAAAGAGAAGGTATCAGCAAAAAAATTTTCTAAAAAATGAAAATGCAAAAAAGCAGGATGTATTCATTCCATAATTATTCTAATGGAGGAAAATTGAATTTTTCATCAGAATGATTCGTAATTCTACAAAAAAATTCAATAAAAAATCATCCTATGTGATACATTCTTTTGCAAATGACAAAGGAAGTTCACGAATACAATCAGCCAGCTAATTAATCAATATATATTTCTCGCCATTCCCATTTCTGCCACTGATTTTCTGAATCACATTTTTCCATTAATAATGCTGAACGGCTCATGGATTTAGCTGCTGTCAAACACAAGTTGTTCACCATTATTTGCTCACTTTTCTAAACAGGGAAAATTTTTGCATGATTTTGAATGCATGGAAATTTTTAGATAATGAATACGGGGAAATAAGAGCGGAAATAGCGTTCTCCTACTTGTAAGAAAAAAACCTGCCTCATTATAAATAAAAGGTCCATCAACTGTTCCTTTAACACAATGTTTTGTAATTAAATTTCCATTTACGGGAGTTATACACCATTCTCCCTGCGTCAGTTGTCCTTTCTTGTTCAGTCTGATCAGCTTGAAAAAAGATTTCTCTAACATTATTACTCAGGTAAATAAATGAACAATAAGTTTTCTCTCTACTACACATTTAGGTGGAAATAAATAAACATGTTTTGCAAAATCACACATTCATTGATCTCAATATTGAAACAAAAATGAAATAAAACTTAAACTAATTTTACCTGATTCCCACCATAGCCATGACATGGAGTTGCGCCAACAATACCTGGTACAGGTCGACCCATCGTATCAATGCATTTTCCTAAACAATGCAATGTAAAATAGATATTAAAAACAATGGAAAAGTTCTATTCTTCATGTAATTGTATAGAACTGCAAAAACTTAATTCAAAATAACATGGTGCGCCTCAAATTACATCATGAAACGATGGTCGCTAATGTTGATTAAACAAGTTGGAATAAAATGTTTACAAAAGTAAATACGTGTGAGCAAGCGTGTGAGATTTGGTTGAAATGGCAAAATCGCAAAATTCATGCAGAACTATAACATTATTAAATATAGCCCACTATATTTAGTAATGTTAATAACTTTTAAAAAGCTGAGTAAATGAAATACCTGTGGCGTGATTTTTCGCCTCACCCCATACGTGATTTTCCGGTGGAAGCGGATAAGATATAATGACGTCGTATGCAACTTTTTCCATATACCTTAAATTCTTGAAGATCCCAGAAAAATGCAGAATATACAAAATCCCAACATTCAGTAGACAATCATCTGACACACACTTTGTTCTGTTTTTATCATTATGACGATAAGCATATAGTAATAATGTCAAGATGAAATGATTTGTAAATTTTAAGATTATTGTAAATTTACCACTTGAATGATTTACAATTTAGGCTTTTCCTAAGCTCGAGTTGTGAATTGATGTCACCAGGTAAGCGATACTTTGCCGATGGCTCCCGAATATAATAATACTTATCATATTCATCCATCCATGTTTTTATGACACGAAGCATATTCTGAAACTTTTCAATGCGAATTTAAAACAGGTGCAAGCATAGAAACTACGAAAGCAAAAATTCTTCCTATGAAAGAATGATTACAGTTGAAATGACTGGTTTTCCGGAGAGCTTTCCGAAACCGTACGGCATATGTGACCGGTATACATGGCCAACATGAGAACATGGTACAAACAAAATTCCGCCTCCACACTGCCAAATCTGCAATTTTTTCCTGTAGAAAAGAAAATGAAGAGATCATAACTGGAATTTGATCATATTTTAATCAAAGAATTAAAAGATCTAAATGCCTCGCATAATAAAAAAACCAACTTTAAAGGACAGTTCATATTGTTCGCCCCCCCATATTTGCAGTCCAGGATCATAATAACCTAGTTCTTTGAACCACTTCTTATTAATAGCAAATAATCCACCTGCATGAGTTGGGGACCTGAAAGATTTCAAAAATTAAGAACACTTGTAAAGTAAAAGAATAATCTTAGCGTTACTAAAGCAAAAGTTCGTGAGGAAACTGAAAAGTCATGACCTGAATGGTTCACTGTTATGTTTTCTTCGCGTCAATTCTTGTCCTGATATCTCAGTTTCTTTGTACAGAAGCCCCCACTCGAATATACCACTACAATAAATAATTTTCCAAAATAAACCTGTATCAAATATTAAAAAAACTATGAACAAAATAAAGATATGGAAAAATATAATAACCGGTAATGCTTATCTGCAGAGCCGTAAACTATTCGATAAGACCAATCATCTTTGTCAATGCCATCTATAACTGGTACTGTCATAACTTTTCTGAAAATTAAATCACACTTATGCTTTAATAACCAAAAAAATTCTGAATTTAGACATTCGAACACCGTTTCCGATTGGACAAAAACAAAAATACAACAAATTGTTTAAATTTAGGCGTTCTATAGAGCAAAACAAACTAAAATAAACTGATGACTGTTAACGGCTAAATCTGTTTGAATCATAAAAATTAAGTCATCTTCATGTATTAATCACTGGAAAAAAAAAATAAAGAACTATTCCTATAAAAAGCTCTATTATATTTCACCAATAGATTCTATCATCTAGATGGTCTAGACTCGAAATATCTTAAAACCGACGCATTTACAGCACTGTAAAAATCACAAACCTGTTCTGACGTATCGGTGCCAAAAGTGGAGGTAACCAATTAATGTTTACTTCACAGTGAGCATCGAGAAATATGATCACATCGCCAACTGCTTCTTTCGCTCCTATACTCCTCGTGCGAATAAGTCCTTCGCGCTCAGCATTCCGGATTAATTTTACTTTTCCATTGAACTGCTTCACGTAAATATCCAAACGACTTTTTAAATGCTCTGAAAAATGCAAGATTTATTACACAGATCATTAACCTTATGATATTAAAAAAAATCACCCTTTTACATTACTTTCTCACTACTTTTGAACATAATGAAAGTTATTTATAAACTGAGAATGATTTTTAGTGAAACTTAGAATACTTAAACAAAGTTCTAGTCCATAAACAAACTGAGATTTCAAACTGAAAATTTGGTGAAATTGGTATAATTATTTGTAACTAAATGTCTGAGCTACTACTACTCGGTATTCCGAGACTTCAGCAACAGCGATTGCATGTGCACTTCAATAATAATGAATGAGATTCATGAGACTCGAGTCTGATACTCTGAAGCGCTTAAGAGAGAAGTAATGTTTGCGGTTATATAAAAAATCTCATTCAATTGGAAGTGATAAGAACAACAGAAATACGATAAGAATGATTAACCTAGGCATTAATAATGACTTACAACAAAAGTTGCTGATAAAATGAAGTCGTACAGAGTTAACACTAACTCATTAACAGCATTTACAAGTGTTTGAAAAAACATAATCATGAGTAAGAGAAAAAATTCTCCATTCGGAGAGAGAATAAATTGCAAGCACTGACTGATTTCCAGAAATATTTAAGGAAAAATTTATCTTAGAAATGGCAACATATTTATTTTTTTTTGGTGCAGCAACGTATTTTACTAAAATATTTATTATCTGGATATATTAAAGTTCGTGTACTTACAAAACATCCTTTGGACTGACAATACATATAAAATAAATATCGTTAAACATAAAGCACCTTTGTCACTAAAATCATCAACCAGAATGATTTCTTTGATTAAATGTAATGGAGAACGTAATAAAACAGAATGAACAGTGCGTAGCAATGGTGTCCAACCTTCGTTATGAAAGGCAATGACAATACTTACAGTAGGCAAATCTTCCGGATAATGCCAATATTTGCATCTGAAAAAATCTAAAATCAAGAAATGATGCAAAGTGACAGAATTCAAATATGCTTCTTAAAATGAAAAAATTTTTAATTTTCTGTAATGAAAATAAAACTTTCACGTACATTCCTTCCATTCTTAATATACCGCTAAACCATACTTATAATACTCACTCATCCATCCTTACATCAGGAACACTTCGGTTTAAAGAAATCATGTCGCTCACGTAAGTATTGAAACCATATTCTCTCATCGCTTTCTTAACTTCCGGTAAAGTTTTATCTACAATAACTGGTTCACCCATTTCTCCTAAAAGTGAAATTCTAAATAACTGAAAAGCAATACAGAAGTTCTCTCTTCTCAGTTCAAGGCGTATAATCCAGATAGATATCTCAGAGTATAATTTTGAGTCAGCAAAATAGCATAACTTATTCATCAAAGAACGAATGATCAGATTAAATCATTTAGAAATTAAGTTGTTAAGTAAATACCATAATTTCCTGGTTGCCACTGTGCCTTTTTTGGTTCGAAATTTCCAATTTCTCCCAATTTAAAGACTGTATCTGGATCCGGGTCACCAGGTAATTCATCATTGGCATTTAGATGTTTCTCTTGACCTTTGCTTTTCTTACCAATTCGGAATTCTTCCTCATTGCTCACTCTTCTGCTGAATTTCAGAAAATTTCCTACAGCTGCCAGCGGTGATATGTACAGTATATTTTCCATATACATAATGAAAAAAAAGGCTCACCCTCCACGGAGTATACCTACGGGCTTTTCGCGATCATACTTCATATGATACCGTATAATTTCCTGAAATTTTAAAGAACAAAATAACAATACTGTAAGTAGTATATATGAAAATGAACCATTTGTATGCAACTGACGTTATGAACGTATTTGGGTGACTTGAAATTTATTCACTGGACTAAATGAAGAATGGGTACAAACATACCTGGGACTGACTTAGATTATAGGCAAGGGTAAAAACAAACAACATAAAGCACATTGCAAGCAAGGATAATAAGGATGACCTGGAAATAAAAAATCTCATCAAAAACCATTAATTAATGTTGAGACCAAAAATCTTTAAAAATTTAATCCCGAGTAACCAAAGTCATATTACTCTACTAAATTTACCAATCTTAACACACTTTTTCCTGTTCACTCGTCTCCTGGGCACTGCATTCCAGCCTACTCTCAATTAGACTATCAAGATTACCAAAGAATCAAAATCATGCAGATATAATTAAACTAAGCTAACCAATGCCGGAAGAAACACTGCAACTCAAACCACCGTCGTTTTACAGACATTGCCAGTCAGTTTGTCACTTATGCATTAATTGATAAATAATATACACTATAAAAAATGAGTCTGCAGAGCTCATTACATAATTAATTCATTATTACGTGGATCGCGAAGTCAAGTGCAGTTTGTATTATTTTTTCCTGTGAGTGAACTGAAAATTTATTTTTGAAATTACGAAAATTTCGTGATACATTCAGACGCAAATGAATTCAATAAACGAGAAACATTCAGAACGTAATTAACAAATTATCAAATGTTTGGAAAATATCCACGAACACAAATCATCCAAAATATAATAGCTTTTCACACAAACTAATCTTCTAAACTTCAAACAGGTCAACTCCACACAAATTAATTTGCAAACTCCAAACAGGTTGCTAGCGCGCATTAAGAAGCAGAATTTTACAGAATGTATTACAAAATGAACAACAATGTTCCAAAAACTATCAGAAACGATGCATATAAAATGGAAAAAGTTCCACAAATAGTAGCTTTCTGGCAATTATACAGCTCCCTAACATTGATATTCTTGTCATGGAAAATTAGATTCTAAACTTTAATATTATCAAATAAATCACCGAAATCATTATAAAAATCGGCATGTAGTAATTGCTGATGCTGCTTTTCAAGTTTTTCGAGCCGCGGATCTGCTGGACCGGAACTATCATCAAAATCCATCATATCTGCATTCTGCGAATCATTACCATCGAGTATACAATAGTTATTAGCACTACTCCCCGCTAGAACAGCTGCACTTTGAGAACCCGGCATTTCTGCGTTGTTTGGAAATTCAGGAAACCTATCAACAAAAAAGTTTGCGTGTTCGCCACTAACGACAGTTTTCCCAACCAAAACGAAACTAATCCCAAAGTAGTTCACTTTCTGAAAAGGAATGTTGGATGAAGAGAAGTGAAAAACCTGCGAAGGAGACAAGAGTGCATTTTTGCAAAAATTCATACATCACTTAAGATCTTCGGATAAGTATTAAGTTATTAAGTGCTTTACTTAAAAATGATGAAAATCTTTCTATTGTAGAACTCGTCTATCCAAATTATATGAAATTCCAAAAACACTATTATTTAGAAAAAAAGAAGAGGATAGACAGAGTAGCACAGAAATACCCAAACTGTAATAAAACAACAGTTAATCAGAACAATTTCGCAAAAAGATTAACTTTATTTTCAAAAAAAGATTGCTCACAAGTATCTGGTAGATAGATTTGAAACTGTATATAAGAGTAGCGCAATTACGTCGTTGTTCATATTAAAATCAAAAAAAATCAGTAAAAACATCTGAATGTGAAGCACTTGATAAAAATATTAGGGATTTCAAGCTATATAATACTTTCAATCTTGAAACAATATGATAAACAGTCTTATATTAAAATAATTATGCATTGGTCACTTGTTTATAACATAACCTTTTCATAATATGACACTTCAACAAAACAAAAAAAGGAGTTCGTAAAGCACTTTATCTCTCCCTCCAACAATTAAAAAATTGCTGCTATCGCGCCTCTCCGCTCTTTCGCTAATTGTTGGTATACTTTCTATTTTCGATAGTACCGACTGGCAACTACTAATTTTTTTCTCTTAAAAATTTATAAATAATAAAATGCCTAATAAATTATATATGAAAACAAAAAATTAATGCAAGCTTTTGGTAGTAACATTCAATAAGTATTCTTCATCCTAATTTCTCGTTAGTTTTTCTCGGCTGTGATAAAACAAAATTCTAGAAAGTAGCTCCCTAAAGCTTCACCACATTCACTCTGATTCAGATTTATTTCTCTTTTATTTTCACTTTTATTCAATTATGGCAGCAGTATCAGCAATGCCAACTCTTACACATTTGGAATTTAATGCCAAGGCAGAATGATGCTGCTGCCGAAAAACAGATGAACAATGAGTAGACAATACAGAATGATATGACAACTCTGGTAACCCAACATGATTGAATGCTATTAGTAACAAAAACCATAATGAAAATGTAACAAAGGACCGTAACGAAAGTTCATCTGTCTTCTGTTTTGTTATAATATAGACTGAATATCAAAATGCCTGCTAGGAAGCACTAATCCAGGAAAGTTTTTGTGAAGAGAACATTTCGAAAGTGTGATGAAGTTGCACGAAAAAGAAAAATGAGAAAATGATTAAATGAACTTACGAAAAGAAGCATTAACCAGAAACATCATCACTCATTTGCTTTTTCAGTTAACGGTTTTTTCATCGAACATATTTCGGCCTTTGGAAATTGCTGCCTTTAACATAAAAAATTACAATAATGCCTATAGTATACATAAGATTAATTGTAACTCATTTTTGATCAAAACTAATTCAAACGGCTCAGATTAACAAAATAAACTAAAAAAAAAACCAACGAGCATGCTGCAGGTGGACAATAATCCATAGAATCAACCTGCAAAAAAAAGTAGTAATTCCAAATGAAAAATCCTCTTGACATAATGCATAAATATTTTATCCGATAAAATGTTAATAACGCTTGATTACTCGGAGAAAATATCATATATTTTATATCCCACTTCAAGCTGTTGGAAGTTTGCTCTTTTCTTGAAGCGGGAAATTATTGTGCTTTATTTCCCGGGAACTATCAAGAACTGTGGAGAAGTTAGCAGTAAAATTTTCAATTTCTCGTTAAAACTTTCATTTTCATCCAGGTACTATGAGCACTTCAATTTATTTTCTCTTGTACGATAAACATCGAAAACATACCACCTGGGCATATTCCTCGTTTGACCTCAAAAGAGAATCAGCATCTGCAATTGCTGAATCAGTTTTTGAGGATCGTATATTAAAATGGTTGTTATCATTCAGTATCGTTGTATTTTTTTCCCTGAGTGACATATCTGAAAACGACAGAAAACGTTCAAGAACAGCACTCAGCGGTTCAATTGACTAGTAAAATATTTAGTACCAAAGTCTAAAGAATGATATGTTCCAAGAATGATAACAAGACGATCAGAAAGAACAGTAACACAAATAAAGTAAAAAGCAAAAATGAATCAAATTATGCTTTCGAAGTGGAACAATTATCCAATATCATTCCAAGAAACTAAAAGTGAATGTTACTCTTCGTGACCAAATGTGGAATAATTTTTTTAAAAATACCGCAAGGATTACATAAAGTTCAGTAGCTATGAAAGGCAGTATCACAACACAATGAGTAAAGTATTTTTCCGCTTGTAAAACCGATTTTACCATACAACAAGAACCATATCAAGATGAACTGAGCAATCTTGAATTTCTCTAAAGTGACAATGCTATTCACAGATTAAATTACTTAATATTCAACTATTATAAAATTTATTTTACTTATAATAAAGCATTTTATGCTATTTCGTCTTTTCATTATATCATCTCATTCTTTGTTAATTTTCAAAACATGCTTACTAGATGCGACTGCATGCATAACTTTCGATTGGTAATTGTGTTTTCTTGATTCCTTTGCTTTCACATAATCAGCCCAAAGTGCAAACACGATATCAGATGTAACCATCCCACCTGCGTGAGAATGAATGAAACGCAACAGAAGAATGCTATCGGGATGTATCGCTTCGCAAATAAAATTATAGAAGAAGCTTTTGTCGTTACCTAAAATTTGTATTCTCGATAAAACGTAATTTCTGAGCCTATATTATGCGATAAGTGAATATAAGAATATTTTTTTTTTTACAGATATAGAATGCATACATCAAACAAATTGAAAATAACCAGAAATCGTTGAACACCCTTAATCCAAAAAGTAAGAACTAACTTAGCAAGTCTTTAAATAAATAAAAATTGACAGCTGAAATGATTTTATAATCTCGATACTATTCCTTTTTAATTTCAAACCTTCTCTTTTAACTGTAAACAAAAAGATTCTTTTACATACGTAGATTTTTCGAAGATGTGTTTAAAAATTACATGCTAGTGATCTTAATCGTATGTAAAACATCGCTTGCTTCTGTTCTTCAGATTTCTGAGTCTTGTTATTCATTATGTTTACATGTTCGCCGCATTCAGTTCTGGCACATAAACGACGTCTAAAATACATTCTAAAATGCATTTAATACCCTTTTGATAAAATTACTGATTGAAGGCATAAAATGAAAAAAATTTCAAGGGAAAACGAAATGTGACATTATGACAAAAACAAACGATAAAATTCATCCCGTCCTTACCTAATTCTAGAATGAAATGATGCGCTTGTAATGCTTGAGAAATGGTATTCAGATAACTCGTTGTCACAAAAACCATCATCTGAACAAGGACTTTTAGTTATAAAAATAATAAAAACAGTGAAACTTGGCAAAGATCCTACGCATTAGTCAGAAATGCTTCGTAAGATGAAGAAAATTTTTCTGGCCGTTCAATCAAATGCAAAAGACATTAGGCATATTGCTGGGATCAAATATTCAATACTTGAAGTCATATCCATGAGTGGGAAGGATGAGGAAGGAAAGCAAAAATCTGTCTAGCGATCGGTGATCTGATTCTGCGATTCAGTGAGGTAATTAGCAGCATCAATACGAAGAGTTCTGGAAAGCCATTATTGAATCAAATATGATGACCCAGATCTACCAGGAAATGTACAGGTGTTTTTTAAAGCAATTATTCCTCACCACAAATTAGAAGCATTTTTCTAGCAACTTTAAAATGCGCTTATAACTCTTCAAAAAATTAATGCTAATTTGAAAAGCAATTTCTTATATTTTCTGAATATTTATCGGCATAAAACACAAATTAAATATGACAGAAAATCACTAAAAATCTGTTAAAAAAGAATTTAGTAGACCATAGCATTCATCAGCAAATAATAAGAGAAAAAAATCTGTTGGTTTTAACCTGCATAAAATCATAGTAGTTACATGCAAGAAAAGAAATAAAATCTTCTGAATGATTTCTAAGAAATTTACGCGAGAAACTAGAGAAAATTCAGAGCCAAAAAATTGAAAAAGTTTTTTCAGAAACAAAATCTTCATACAAACTCACCATTATCAGAGAGGTTATTATCGAGCGATTCTTCTCTGCAAACGAAAGCCTGAAATACTATCAAAATATTCGTATGGCTATTGTGTGTTGCGCAATTCATCATGCTCATGAAATTTTGTGAAGCAACAGCTTAAAAATCTTCAAATATAAACTAAAAAATTTCGATTCGGGATTCGAAAATTTGCGAAATCATTATTAGAATTAATGTGATTCTTAATCATTTGCAGAACATTTTAGTACAATTTTACTCATCATTTCATATATTCAGATTTTCAAATTTTGCATTTATCATAAAGGATGTACTTGATCCTCCAGACCAGTGCTCCTACTGCTGACAATATCCGAAAAATGTATAACATAATATATGCCATAAGTTTTATAAATCTTTTATTAAGTAAACAATAAAAATTATACATTTCTAGAAGCAAAGAACAGTCATACCTGGAGATAATTTAATATAGAACGTTCGCGGAGTGTTGGCATGAATAATACCGTAACTGTATACGCAGCGCTAACAATATTAACCGCAAGTAATAGCAATAGCCATGCAGACATTAATGCGAATACCTATTCAACCATTTTTGCAGATATGTTTCGTTTAGTAAAATTAAAAGGTTAAAACACTTATAATATGAACAAATCTAATGAGTCCTCAGTGATGAATTAGTATCGTCATCAGTATGCTATGTTTACAGACATCTTATCTGCACTGCGGAAAAAATGAAGAACCTTTTCGTTAAGTATATTTATTGCAAGCGCACACTGAACCGTTTTGCGTTGTACATTAGCAAATTCATGCATCATATAATCACAATATACCACTCGCGGAAAATATCCGGTAGTTGTCCAATCTTGGCCCATCCAAAGATCTTTAAGTAGCTGCAAAAGAATTTGGCCAAGAAACTTGAATTTGACCGAGAAACAATATAAGTATATATAGGGTAACTGTAGCTTTAGTAAATGAACTTCATTTCCAAATTGCAATAGTTCACCGTTTTGGAAGATTGAAACTTTAAAGCGGAGTTCTTTTACTTCTAATTGCTCCTATTTCATTTAAAGAAATAAACAAACCTGATACCCCCAAAGTAATGTCCCATCACCTACAAATGAATTGACGACATAAAGTTGTAAAATTGTGTTTGCAATATTTAACAATTTCCCAAGCACATAAACGAGCGATGAATACCACCCAACGAAAGTAATATGTGTGAAGCTCACAAAAATAGGACGCTGAACTGGATAAACCACACACTGCAACATTTTCCACATAATATGCTATCTATCGTTTCTTTAGCATTGGATAATGTGAATCATTAATAATTAAAGCAATGAATACATCAGAATGATTGACTCTGGAATCTGAATGCTAACCTACTTTTTGAAGCGTCCCGTCCATACAGTGAAATCGTTTGTACCAAACGCATTGAATAGAACGGGCCAACTATAGGATTTGAATGATAGAAAACTCAGATTTCTATGAGGTCGTTCAATTTATGATTTATACATATTATCCGCTTTTCTTTGAACTAGCTACTCTTATGCTTTTCACTGTGCTATTTGCTCTAATAATACAGAAAAAAGAAACTTAATTACATTAAAATGTATTTCAACATGAAGTGAAAGCAGCAGCCTAAGTTACAATTCTTTTCATCAAACGATATCCAGCACTAATAGTTACTGCCTAAAAGTTGAAATCAAGTTCCACACCAGAGCATTTTTTAAAGAGAGAAAATACAGAAGAACAGACACACTAAAATACAATGGCAGAATCCGTACCTTATCATTAGAGCAAACAACTCTAATAACAATATTTCCTTAAAAAAATACTACCTGCTCAAGATACCGCACTAAATCTTTTACAGCTTTATTGCGTTCGTCTGCAAACATATTATATATTCGAACTGATTCATCTACTGCGATAGCCATATCCAAATCTGTATGAGGATTTTCGATAATGGCAATGTTGAAGGAAGGATATGTTTGAAAGAAATTAATTTCAGTTCCAAAACAAAACAAAAAAAATATCTTACATGTAAATCGTCTTCAATCTTTTTAAAAATTTTTAACATTTTAAGAATGTGTTTCATTAACTACAGAACAAATTAAATGATTTTAAATGAAAAATACATCTATAAAAAACAAACCTCGCAGAATAACTTCAAAAAGGGAGTAATAACTGAATTTAAAATTAAAATTTTATAGTGCAACTCGATCCAATATTGAAAAAAAAGTGCATTATTAGAACAAAGTAAAAAAAGAAATTAATAACAAACCCTCCACGAGAAATAATTTAAACTATTTTCAATCAATATTTATAAGACTTACTGCTTAATTTTTGAAACCATCTCCACAGAAAATGCGGTATATAAAAAGCTAGTGCTTGAGCAGCCAAAAGGAACGGCACCCACTGCAATAATTTGCAAATACTTCTTCGCCTTTTATTAAATTATTCCTTGCCAATGATTGCTTGTTATACATTTTGTTTATATTGTTGACCCACAGTTCGATGTAAGATATTTTTAACATAAAGTTCAGTGATAAAAAAATACAATGGAGAACATTTTTTCTACAACTTCAAAATTTGTGTAAATTTATCAGTGATGAAAATGACCACATTTCTGTTTTCCTACTTTAAAAGTAAAGACAAAGTAGTATTTCGTACAGGTTATTACAGTAAGCGTTAACATGGCTAAAATCATTAAGACTAAATATTATTCAGTGGATCGAATTTTACCTGGTAATAATTTTCATACTTTTTTTCATGAGTTGGATCGAATACAGCAAGTTCCTCTGCTTCGTATTCTGGCGGCGTTAGCGAGTAACGTTCCGATATGAAACAGTAATCATGTACGTAACCAACCCAAGAACCTAAAAGTAGAATTAAGTCCTTTATAATGGACGAGTGCATCATTATACTTTTCAGTTGTAACCGGCTCATCATCACCGAATAAATGCGAGCAAAAAGAGAAAAGAAATCTTATCTCACTGTGAAGCCGAAAACTTGAAATTGTGATATTTCAATACTTCGTGAAATGTGTAGATGTTTCTATTAAGCAAATATTAGAATATTAACGATCATTATGATACAGAAGTGCCTAAAAAGCAAAAAATTTCATGAAGGTCGGAAAAGAATATGAATCAACCTGAGTATTGCCGATCGACAAGGCAACGAATTGGGGCACCGAAATGTTGTTTAGTACCGATAAGCAATGAGAAAAACAACAATGCCAACACTGTATAAAAATAATTGCAGCGATCTGAAATAGCACACTCGAAGAATCGCTTTACTCTCAAAAGTCAAGCAGTGTTCAATGTGAGCTTTATTTTTCAGCTCAGATTGAGTATTCACATTTATTTAAAAGGGTAAGCCGGTATGAAGATCTATGTTAACAACTTTTCATTAAAGATGTCCTTCCACCGCATGAATTTTATATAGTAGGTGTAATCCATCAAAAAAGCATAACTAACTTACCAGGCAAGTCATCAAGTTGCGAAATGGTAACACTCGAGATAAACTTATTCAGACCTGGTATCCCCAGAAACATTTCGTAGTACGTAATGAAATACCCAGTCTGAACACTTCAGGGAATTTATTAAAAAGAATTACAATATTTCCATATGCAAGAGGCAACAATTTCTAGTTAATTTCTCTAATTTGCATAAATATAGCGATAAGCATTTACACCATTGAGAACAGTGTTAATGTTGAGATCTAAACTGTGGGCCACTAAGTGAAAGCTACAAAAAGAGAAAGATTTATCTCAATAGATAGAAAACATTCATTTCGATCAGAGAGACAGAAAAGGAAAAGCGAGGCAAACAACGCTTGCAATCAAATGGAATAGCTGAAAGAATGACAAGAGACTGTCGAAAACAATCAATCCCTCTTCCTACGGTAACTCCAAGAGGATACGGTAGTAGTTGTGCTCCTCAAGCACTGCCCTCACTTCCCACTGCACGCTTTTAATGCCGCATCCTGTATGAAACTGAATCATATCAGGAGTGCGGTCCATACAACACCGAGTGATATACCAATGACTGATAGCGGAATTTCCTATCACTTTGTATCTCTTACTTGATATCCTTTAGTGACAATGTTCCTTTTACCTCTAACATTAGCAAATGAAAGTTTGTATGCTTTTCTTTGTTGCAAATTTTAGTTACTCCTGCAATTGGATGGTCGCTTCAGCTCTTAATAGTACTATGCTTCATGGCTCCATGTCAGTTTCCGATTTTTACGCCATTCACGTATATATTGGTATCTATTAGAAGGTTAGAATAACTCTTTGTTTGATGAAAAGTGACGTATTACAAAATGATTCTCAAAACTGCACTCTCAATGACGACGAACAAAATGCAAGGATTACGTACTTCTGCAAGAATGATGTAGGAAGTTGCTTAAATATTTTATTCTCAAGATTATATTTGCATGCTATTTGAAACAAATTTTAGTTGTTTAAGTTTCAGTCTAACAATCAGTTTGATAAGTCTTTGAAATTATGTGTAACTTCGTAATAACAGTTACTTTTTATAAATTTGTGCTTGTATAAATTTTATTTCATCAAGTGATTAAGAAGTTATTTTTAAAGCAAGGCAATCGATACATGCGAAGTATGCAAGGTTTTCCATCAAGAATCAGATGAAGGTAATCTTTTCTCGAGTATATTTCCCGCTTATCCTAAAAAGTTTTTGGATTTAACTCTTCACAGCTGATTCGCTCTTAGAGTTTGTTTTATTTAGGTAAACTTTTGAAACTTGAAGGCATTCATAATTTACTTCTAGCAAAAGAGAGATGTCAAAAATACTTTCTGTTTGTTCCGACATTTCGTGATAGCACTCCAGACTTCTGTTTAGCTCTTTTTCGATCATTTTCATTGTTTTCCATGAGTTCATCCAATTGGATAAGTTTCATTTCGTCTTCTGTCAACTTGAAATCCGTTAAATGATTTTTTGGGATGACGTCCTAAATCTAGCAAAATATAGAGAAATTTAGAAAGGGAATAAATTTTGCATGGTGAACTGAATACATGATGTGAGAATTATCTGATAATCACTTGCCTGTATTTTAAACGATGCCTTAGTATGTGGGAGGAGGACACGCATTCCATTCCTACTAATTGTTGGCAGTTGATTAGCTAAATCTGTTGCCAACATATGTGCGATGAATGTATTTCGATCCAGCACATAGTTCAGTTCTAGAAAGAGTGATCATTGTTTTATCAGCAAGCTGCTTCATCTCATTTATGATAAATAGAGCGGTTTAATCCCAAATCTTTGATCATTTTTCATTATGGTTATTTCATTAGAGTAAATTATCGCTTAAAAAATATATAATTAACGAATCTCTTTACGAATATATCTTTTTTATCTGCGCCATCTTCATAACATTGTAATCATTCAAATAGTGTTTTGATTAAATGAGTATCACAGGAATAAATAATTTGAATCAATCATTGGATTAATGAATTGATCGAGGTATACTACGTTATTGTTAAGATTTTAAAATGTTATTTAAAAAAAAGCTAACCAAAATCATCGTCATCTTCACCGAATGGATTCATTAGATACTGACCAACCTTAAGCCATCCAATATAGAATAGTATTTGAAAGGTTGTAAAAATTGGGAACAATATGGATACTTCTTTTCTCATTGAATGTTCATCAATTTTCGGCTGGCGTCCGATCAAACAGATCATAAAATATCCATAAGTTGCTATTGCTACTACCTTCAAGAGTTGAACACTTATTTTATGATAAGATCATTTTTGTGAACAAGTCGAAACTTCGTTATACTTGCTCATTGTGCATTTTGAACTCAGAATTTTTGCGGTGAATAAATTCGTGTACTGCAACACTGACCTCTCGCCTAGAGGGTGTTTACCTGTGTGTAAACAAGAGGTATTTTCACCCAGTCGTAAACAAATAGCATCGCGAAACCATCTCTAAACGAGTACAGTTGTTGCATTAGCATATTGAGCTGTACAGAATCAATTCGTTGTTGTCGATATAATGCTCCTAACAAATTTGATATCCACACTATCGGTACAAACCTGCAAACTGAATCGTGTACTTTTCAGGAAATGCACTAATAACCGAATGCCAAAGCGTCATGACTAATTTCGTTAAGTATAGAAGATTTCGGAATAGCTATTTGTTTAGTCACCCTGAACTGGTGCTTCATTGCATCCTTATATGATTTACACATCAATTTGGAAATTCCATTTTAAATTTAAATCCTACCATTTGCCATGTCTTGCTTCTACACCTGCAAACATTTTATACTCTTCTTCCGTCATCAAATCTGCCTCCACTAAATGTCGTTCCGTTGGAAATCGTTTGAGTGTACGAACCGATATTCCTGACCAAGCAATAGCTGCCTGGAATAAAATACTTTTACCTCTTGTCTAAATGTATTTCATACTGATGAATCATAGCCGCAAAATAATAGGATAATATCTCGGCTATGGATAATTAACTTTTAGGATATACCTGTAAGCTGGACCACCTTGCAATAGCTTGGCGAATGGGTAAATTATGATCACCAGGTAAGCATGTTGCTACCATCATCATTAATTTATCAGGCCAACTTATATAATTGAATTGCTCCCACCATCGTGCTACCACAACAGCAACAAAAAAGCCAAGCAAGAAAGATAAGGGAATATATTGGGAGCCAATTTCGCACCAAATAATCCATCCCGTGAAATATTCTTTCTGCTTTTCATCCAAATAATACCACTGCAATCGATATTCCATTTTTATATTTTTATATAATAACCTCTAGTAGATTGAATAACTTTGAAAAAATAATATTTTGGTTATAATAGATGAGTGGAAGCAAAATGAATGCATATTGAGATAAGGGACGCGAAATATTTAAATGGAATTTTTTCGAAACTAAAGAAAGTAAGCCATCGTGAATGAAAAGCCTTGAATGACCCATTATAAAAAAAGCTACTTCACATCTCCTGTTGATTAAGCACAAAAATGATTTCTTCCAAAATAATCATATTTTTACATAAAAACAAAAAGTAAAGTTCAAATACGTAGAAAAGTTCTTTTTTTTCAAAATTTTTAAATCGGAAATATTTTTCAAGGAAATGAAAAACGGAAAGTATCCAATGTCATAGTTTATTGTGATAATATTTATTCAAGAAATCTGCTTAGCTTTTATTATTGCAATTTTAACTAAGTCAAGAGATATCTTAAATAAATTAATCGGTGTTTATATTTTCATTATTTGGAATTTACATTTCTGAATGAAATTTCCTGTATCTTCTTGGAAATGAATAATAAAGTAATAAATTAGAAATTTTTGGGCTATAAAATAATAATAATGAGCAATTAAAGCTTCGAGAAAATAGGATACCTGGAAAAATAGGATAACATAATAAAAAAAGTAGAAAGCAATTAAGTCCTTTAATACCGCTTTCCATAACGATCCTCGCCATCGTAGCATAAATGAGGACAGTTCCTCGCCATACGAAATTGTCATCTTTTGTTAATTTTATAATTACAAGAAATGACGAAAAAAGAAACGAATCGTTTTTAATTTCTGGAAAAATGAAATAATGAGAGTATAAGCTTACAATACAACTCCCTTGTATGAAATTCTTGCGATAAATTAATTATTACACTAATATATTAATTAGTGTAATAGTAAGTTAAAAAGATTCAAGTCAACAGATCAAACGTATACATACCGATGAGTATCATGTAGGAAGTATACATGTAGGTAAACACGCACATGTAGATTGTATTTCCACATGAATGTGTCGAGAATTTAACAGTCTTACTGATGGAAATTTAAAGTGACATATTTTTTTGGACAGTGCATTATTTCTTCTCATTTGATAGCAGAGATGGAGAAATGATAAATCATAAATGATTTCAAGAATTGGTGTTAAGAAGAAAGTGAATTATAATATCCAATTGGTCACTTACAATAGACCCAATCACTTCAACATTAAAATTTAACTAAACCATTATTATGCTTTGTGAAAAAACTGGTCATATTCAAAATCCAGCTAACCTCTCAAGATGATATTTTGTTAATAACGGTATTTTTCAGTTAAAAATTAATTTAGAAGAAATATGAGGCATTATCATGGGATGATATATCGCAATACAAGATAAGTTTTATAGAAAGTAAATAAAATCAAGTCCAGATTCTTGTTTAGCAAAGAAAAAGTCAATCACCAAGTAATCAATTAACTATAAGAAAGGAAAGTGGTATTATCTAAAGTTAAAGAAATGACATAGATGGAATTTTTGATTAACTTGAATTCAAACACTGACAAAAATGAAAGATTTTACCAAAATGTTAAGATAACTTTTCCTTATCAGTTTAGCAATTAATATCAGATAAGTATGAGACTCATCGTATTTAAAAAATCAAATACAAATCTCATAAGTCACCTTCATTCTAACTACAAGAAAAGAATCGTCGATATATTCACTTGGGGATTGCTCGTCGAATTTGTGAGCGCAGCAGAAAAAAACACGTTTTGCACGAAATTTCCTTTCCAAAAATCAAAAGTGTAAAATTTACTTACACAATCACTTTCCCTTTTATTAAACAAGCAAAAGGAAATTCAGTGACGACTTTTTTCTCAATTCTTAAAACACTCATTGGTATCTACTGAATTGAAAACTTGAGTCAATAATTATTCATATTTTGTATATCCAACTGAAGAATTTTCATCTTATTACGAAACTGAATGAAATATCATACCATTAATTGTATAGCCCACAACTCTCTTCTGCTATTCATTTCTGAAGTAATAGATTGATACTTCCAACTATAACTTTCTATGATAACTATATCTTTGGTCAATTAACAATATCAATAGTAACAAAGAAAACATTATTTTCTTTTTAAAAAAACAAAACTGAATATAAGGATATTTCTAAAGAAAGTGAAAACTGGGAGGTGGGAAGGGAAATAGTGCAAATTTCACCAATGTATATATAGTAAAGATGCAAATATTATCTTTGCTTACAGCAGTTGTATTCACATCATTATTAATATCACTGATAAAATAAAATATGTGGTAATATACATATGGGGGATTTCCTTTTTTGTTTAATACCTGAGTCCACCGTGATGGCAATACATGATAATATCCCAATTGTTTAGGCAGACAAAATCATGTTCTTGTAATATGGGAATATTAAAACGATATGGATCACACATCCGTAGACATCTTCGACCAACGCCAAGTCGTGGTGATGTTAGACCAAATTGTCTGCAACACAATCGATTGTCTCGGTTTTGTGATGCACAGTATAATATAGCCGGTATATTACTCACAGTACATTTCTTCTTACGGAATGTTTCCAGTAACTGAAAATTAATTGTGTAGAGTTTGATCAGATATACGTGCGTTATATCAACATTCAGAAAACATTCGAAACGTTCACATTTTTTCTTGAGAAAACAGTATTATGTTAAGAAGGCGTCTATCCCAACAAAAATGGCTACCGAATTGAAGCCAAAAGAAAAAAAAAGCAAGGAGTAAATATTATATGTTCTTAAGAAATGTAATTAGTATAATAATAAAGAAAAGTTGGAAAGCAACACATACTAGTGATTGCGCCACGTCATGGTTTCCTTCATACCGGCATAATTCATGACATTCCGGTTCGACGTATAGCTTGCAGCAATCGTAGAATATTTGATCAGCAATCTCCTTCTGAACACATGGCGAAAATTCTGAATTAACTGTGCCACATCCCTAAAAGTGTAATAATAAACTGTAAGCTGGAAAGTAATATATAATGGCAAAAATTAATGTGCCAGATAAAAATATAAGTGCAGACTATACTGGACTATAAATATACTCTCACTTAAAGTTACAAGTAAATTAAAAATATCACCTCATTAATGGATATTCCTTTTAATTCATTGTTCACTTCATTCCTGTCATTTTTATGATTAATAAAGGATGCGTCAATCAAATCCGCAACAATCTGTTCACGTTGTGCTCTGTCACGGAAGCAATTTCGAGCAGCCCAATAATGACACTAAAAAGACTATTCAATTCAAACTTAAAATATAATTTTACACCAATTCAATTCGTCATGCGAATCACTCTGAACGAATGATAATATTTCATTAAGGTCAAAGTATCCAATTTGAAATATTAAAGGTGCACCTTTTCAAAGCACTTATTGTAGATCAGTGGGTTGCAGCAATGTTTATGATGCATTATATCACAGCGGTTTTGAGATTTCCCGGTACCATATTCAAAGTATGCAAATACAATGAAATGAATGATCCAAACAGATATCATTGCATCGCTTTCTAGAATTTACACTTTTAGACAAGTAGTTATCATTTCACACAACAAGATAATACTTCACACAACAACTAGTTATCACCTTACATAATAGGTAGTTATCATTCTACACAATAACTAGTTATCACTTTCATTCAACAATTAAATATCACTTCTATTCAATAATTAGATATCAATTTTATTCAACAATTAGATACTACTTCTGTTAACAGTTAATTGAATTTTCAAAATTTAAAATAACAATGAATTAAAATTATTTCTCTATGCAGTGTGTCAGTTGAACTATTCAACAGAAAAAACTAAAATATAAATTCAGAATGCGATATATGTAAGATCTTTTGACAAGAAAATAAATTAGAATAAATCTAATTATGATATTAAGTGACATAGAATTGATCTAAAATGAGGAAATATTCACTATTTTGAACAATTTAATTCTACATCAATCGAAATTTCTTTTTTAAAAATGTAAAATGAAATGTCAAGCATTGATAAAAGTATTTCATCAAAATATTAAAATTTTGAATTTCTACAAAATTCCATTTCTCATTTCATACAAATTATTTTATATTTATATTTGTTTCTAAAGACTATTTCTTTAGAAACAAGAAAAAGAAATTGAAGTGTCACAAAAAGAACCATTTTCAGAATCACAAATGAAAAATAATTTTTTGCTTTCAATCCAGAAAAGTATCTGATATAATTCTGATAAAATAATTTTTTTTATGATATTGATTCGTTAATTCAAAGGAATTATGCAAGCGTTATTTTTAAGAAATGATAGAATATGATATTTAATTGTTGTTTGATTAATTTTAATATGAAGGGTCCATGTATTAGCATGCTAAGACCCAATTCTGTTGGATTAGCAACAAGAGAAATTACGAAATCTATCGACGAGAATGATGAGATTGTAATAAATTCCGCGCAACTTGCTACAGTTATTCAGATGTGCAATCAAATAGAAGTAGCATATTGTTGAATATTATAAGAAATGAACGTCTTTTATGATATCTAGATAGAAAATTAACTATCAAGGACTCGAAGTGAAAATTTTTAAATGAACTTTCGAATGTCTATTTCAATTTATAGGTGAAAAATACGTACTTTTTGAAACGTCATTAATTCAGTTTGAAATTGAAAATAAAAGTCTGTAGGATTTTCCAGCAGTATCTGTGATAACAAGCCCATTTGTTTTTTAATTGAGAGAAAAATTGTCGTGACATGTGATACGATATATAGGATTTCTACGGTTTTGATGACCTTGACAGAGGAGATGGAATGCTAATGGCATCATACGAAATAACGTTACGTTCTTGTTTTTCAGCAACCAGGAACAACGCTTCGGACCAGTATTTTTTATTAGAGTTCAATTAACATGACTGTTGTCATCATTATCATCACTATCAATGTTTTAGCTAAAAATTCTCGACTTGTTCTCTACAGTTCCAACTGTTGCTGTCAAGAAAGATTAACCAATTGGCGCAAAATCAATTTAAATATTATTTTTTAATAGGAATTTTCCTTTTCTCGTACTGCTTTACTCCTCCATATATATATATATATATAGTATCAACTTGAAAGAAATACTGTTGGTCCCATCTACAAGATCTTTTCCTATTTACAGTATTAACATTAAAGTTATAAAATATCGAGGAGTACATGATGTGAATAAATTTAAATGTTAGGTTAGTTTTATTGTCACTTTAATCAATAAAAGAGCAAAAGAATACAAACATAACGAATATTTTCGATAGTCCAAGTCCAAACTGTTAACATCTCACATGTCATGAGAATGAAATGACCAGCTAAATTTATATCATCAGCAACTTTGTTCAACAACACTTCCCATTTAAGCGAAAAAATGTCTTGCATAGAATCCATAAAAGCACTGAAAAAGATTTGAACTAATTGATAATTTTAACAACGAATATTGGAAATAATGTGCAAATCAAGATCAAAGAATGAAATCTTGAAATAATTAAATCAAAACAACAAGCAAATTAAGAAGAATTATAAAATTCCATATAAATAAAAACATAATCCGATAAACATAATCGTAATCGATAATCAATAAATCGTATTCAATAATCAATGATCAAAGTCAATAAACACAATCTGAACCCATTTTGGATGAAAAAGGCAAACAATTGTTAATTCTATATTCAATAACACAGTGATGCATCAGTGGAAAATGCAATTATCATATAAGTTTGTATTATACGAGTTTTTTCTAGCTGCAATGATCCATTTCCCCATCACTACTTTCCACAGAGACTTTATTCCATACTTGATAATACTCTTCCCTTGTTCTCCTCTGCAAATTTTCGATATCTATTTGCCGTTCAGCTTCTTCTGCCAGAAAAGCAGGTATTTCTTGTTCATTCTTTTCAAGCCACTAAAATATGGAAAAATTAAGATGGCAGTAAGTCATGAACCATCAAACGCCGATGACTTTGAACTTCCTTCAGAAATTCGATGGAATTTAAAACTCGAAAATTTAAAACTGAATCAAGAAAATCTTGAATCACGTTGCCAGTACTTCAGGTTAATTCTGTAATTCGAAAATTTCCCGAAATAATGAATAATTCGAATCATTCCGAGAAATACTACAAAGCAGTACCTTGTAGAGGATTGGAGCCATGCTGCGATCTACAGATGGAGCAAAAAATGTCGTTGAACAGCCAAAATTTCCAACACGCCCTGTACGTCCAACGCGATGAACATATGACAGAAAACTTTCAGGCCTCGGTATTTCGTAATTTATTACCTAAAGAACATTTAAAAAAATAAATAAATAAATGAAAGAGATTAGACATTAAAAGACATCCAATATCGCGGTTCCAAATCATGAGACTAGAAAAATTCCATGTCTCCGAAGAGTAACAATGTTTGAGAAATATCGAAATATTTATCTAAAAGAATTCTTGATTTTCTGCTGGACAGAAATGAAACTTCAGCAACATTGAAAGTTCCATGAAGCTCTGAAATAATATACTTGTGATATGCCCTTGATGTCCAAACCTCTCGCCGCTAAATCAGTAGATACCAATATATGGCAATCACCACTTTGTAAAGCCTCGATCGCTTCCCTTCGTAATTTTGCAGTAAGATTTCTGCAAAAAAGTATCAAAATCAACCTAAAATTCACATTACTTAAGAGTTTATAATTCCGATCGCAAAGTACTTTATAGATATAAAAAACGATAATGCAGTACTAGGCCATCTTCTTTTATCTTTTATCATGGGAAGATTCAAAATATTACAACTCCAACTTCTTTAGAAATAGAAGCGTACCCATGAATTGGATAAGCTTTATATCCTTTCAACGATAGATAACATGCAATAACCGTTGCAAAACGTTTTGTGTTAACAAAAATGATTGTTTTCGGTGGGTAACCATCTCCTGTAACAAAGGATAAATCCGCTGTGACAAGACTGGCTTCTTGACAAAACAAAATTACGTTCCCTACCTAAATAAATGATTTCACAAAGATAGCCTCTGATTTTTCACAACTGTAAATTAATCTAAATAATAGTCTTATTCAGTACTCATATTTTACAATTTCATGTGTTATAAGCTTCAGATTTTATGATTTACTTGAAATCGATGAAGCGATCTGCTTCTCCTTACTATTCGCATTCCATAAATTATAAACAATACTTGATGAATGCTTATATTCTTTGTTTTAACTGAAAATTTGAAAATAAGAGGCTGTACGCCTGTCTCTGGAAATATTCAAATTTAAATTTAAATTAAAAATTATTAGTAATACTGACTATTATTTAAATACATATCCTGCATTAAATCCAACAGCGCTTCACTCCTCTTATGAACTTCCACCTAAAAAGCGACATATATAATTTAATAATATTTCAACTTGAATCTTTTTTCGAATATTATCCATGTCCACTTCGAATATCAACGGTTGAAAATTATCACTAAAATAAGCCTATCGATAACGAACCAATTAAAGTTTAAAAGTATTACTGGAATATAAAGTAAAATTCGGACACCTGAATTCATAAGAATTAATGAAACCTTGCGCAAATCCCAGCCATTTTTTGAAATCATCTAATTTATCAAATGATAAATACAAGTTTAGAGTAAAAGATCGAGATATTTGAAAAACGTACATTTAAAACTCGTTGTTCGACAAGGGGATTTACACTGTTCAGAGCGCCAACAACAACTTTTGTGGCGTTCGGCATTAAAAATTCTTCTTTCAGTTCAGTAAGATCGTTATACTCCGTGGCACTGAATAACAATTTTCGAAGATTTGGAATCTGTAATTATTAAAAGAAAAAAAAGACACTTTGGGTATTAAATGCAAATTCAAGTTCTCTTCAGATGCTAATGAATTAAAATCAGGGGCAGATATGTTACGAAGAATCAAATTTTAATCATTTCCTTTGCAGGAATGACCGATTTTGATAAGATATGATAAAGATTTAGAAGCATTATTCAATATCCAAGCCCAACACAAACAAGATGAAGAAAACAGAAATAAGAAATAAGAAGCAATATGGACGAAAATAAAACAAAACAAAATAGAAAAGTAAGCGAAAATAAAAATTAAATTTAATCTAATATTATATTGCCACTACGACATATTCGTTTTTCCTGATTTTTATTTAATAGTGACAAATGAGAAAAGCTCTTAATTAGCAGAAAATTGAAATTGATGAGAATTCACTGTTAAATTCGAAATAAATGCTAGAAACAAAGGAAAATATTACTTCACGACACTTTGGTAAAAGATTTTCTACCAAATCCTGGTAAAACCCATCCCTTTGTAACAGTCTGTCTGCTTCATCAAAAACCAAAAAATGTAGGCGATGCAACTCCAACTGCAATATATTTTATTACAGAAATACTGAATTAAGCTATGACAAATTAGAATTTGACTTGACTAAAAAAATTCTTGACTATAGGCAGAATAACAGTTTACCATGCGAAGGAAACAGAAATTTACGAAAGATTGGGCTTCCCGATGTACGGTTTTTGGTGTAAAGTATAACCTAAGCATATATAATCAATAAAATAAAAACTTAGATAAATCAATTCGACTTACAACTTTATTCTGAAGGTAGTCACAAAGTCGCCCAACGGTACAAATGAATATATCACATCCATCTTTGATACGGGTAATGCTGTTTTGGCGAGGTATCTCACCGAAGCTCAGTACGGTTATACAATTCAAATCTACAAAATACTATCCAAATTGTTCTATGGTCAATTATATACCAAGTTTTCAAGCTCAACTTTAGGCATTTAATTCATTTCAGTTTTTACGAAATAAAAGATATCACCAAAGTTCTTGAACTAAAAATTTCGAATTGAAACTCAAAGCTGCGACAACAAATTTCGAAAATTCTAAGAACAAATATCAGTTTTAACAACTTATATGGATACAAAATTTCTCGTATCACATTCTTCTAAATTTTGGCATCAAAAGCCGCAATTTTTGATTATCAGTTGAATTGAAATTAATATACCAGCAGATAATACTTGACTATCTTCAAATAACTGTTCGGCAAGTTCCTTAGTTGGCGAAACGACTATACAGTAAGGATATGTATTCCTTTCAAGTCCAGCTTCAACGAGAAATATTACTTTCTTATTAATGAAGCCTTCAACACATAAACACTATGACCAAAATGGAGATAAATTCAACAAAAAGAAAAAATGCAGCACTTGAGTTGAGGAAAATATTGTTTACTTCAAGAATAAGCACGATAAAACATTATTAGCCTGAGCGCAGTTCAAAAAATTTCACTAAAGAAAAATTAACCTTCGATTTTTTGAGCTGAAATATAATTTATTACTGGTATTAAAAATGCCGCTGTTTTCCCACCGCCTGTCACTGCATGTCCAATCACATCAAAGCCTAAATTTCAAACTATAAAAAACATTACGGAAATGTTTTTAATAAAATGAAAATATATTACTAGAACTATTTTTTTTGGAACTATCTATTTTTTTCAGCAATATCTACTTTTGAAGACATTGTGTTACAGCCAGTAAATGTCGAATAAGGGGCATATCAGCAAATAAAATAATATGTTAGATAGTCTAACATAAAAAATGCATGATGTGAAATTTAAAGGAAATTACTTGCCAGCTTCGATTAAGGAAAATGTTGCTCTTTGTATTGGTAATGGTTTGGAATAATTCTTCTCCCGAATATTTCGCAAAAGTGTTGAATTTAGGTTCATTTCTTCAAACGATCTAAATAGAATGAATGGTAAGAATATTTGACATTTTCAGATCTGCTATACAACTACACAAACAATCGAATATAGTTTCACAGACAATGGTTGTTGGCAATTGTCACTTGATTATCCTTGATAAGAAATAAATTAAACTGAGCTGTTAGGTCTCCTTTATTTCTCGATATACAGTGATGCAGATCAAGTTTATTTTGTATATATTGTCACCGTCAATAACTAAAAATCATTTCATAAAATTGTGATAAATAAAATGCATGCGATCTTATCAAATCCTTAAAAATAATAATAAAGCTTACTTGACAACGGTAATGTTTTCGCCAGGTCCTTCCATTATAATGCTCTCATTGAGCAGGTAATCCAAGTAGTGACCAGCTTCTGGACGTCTATTTTTGTCAAATTTCTTCTCCGCTTCAACTATGTAAGGGCCTCTGTCTTCGCCTTTGAAATAATTTTAAACAATATTTGAGGAAAAAAGAAACAAATATTTTTGAAATACATATTTCAAGCTAAAGTTATTCTCTTGCTGCATCTTTTCAATCAAGAAGGTTTATAGTCTTCATCTAAATTATTGAAATGAAATACATTAAACAACCAAACTCGATTAGGGCTACTTATAATCGCTTTCCAACTAAGATATATAGATTTACATAACAGATTCCCATGTCTCATTTCACTCCTCGTGGGATGATGAAGATCCATAAAAAACTTTCCTATCTCTATCAATGGGTTCGCAAATGCTTAAAAAATACTAGTGATAGAGGACAAAAGCTACCGAATTTTTGTGCATTGATCAAAGTTTCGGGATTATTTAAAGCCCGACGACCAGATTCGTTTTTATGACGTTCGTACTTATTCCTCATGGTATAGTTCTCATTGAAATTGTCCCACTATAATGAAGAAAAAAAAAATCAGCTAACGATTTTAGATTGTTGGAAGCATTAAATATTCACTTTCGATACTTAAAAACATTCTATACTGGTTGAATTCTAGTAATTCAATCCAAAACTCATAGATCAGTAATTATTTTCAAACTTTATTGGTACATATGAATTTTCGCTGTGAAAAGGGTTAGAAACTAAAACAATAACGAAGCAAAGCAATTTTCTCTATAAAGTTAAAGAAAGCTAAAAGTAAAACCAACACAACTGACCTGGAAACCTCTTTCACACGATTTCATCGCCAATCTGCAATTACGTGACAGGAAAGAACAAAAGTACTTGAAATCAGAATAAGACCTCTGACCTTTAAACACTCAAACAAACCAAATAATCCAAAAATATTAAATCCGCTCTTGAATGCTTATTAAATTGTCGCATGCTACAGACTGTGAAATAAACGTCCTTGAATATAGCAGAGCGAACAAAAATTTTTGAATAGCCATAAATCTGACTCAGGAATTTCTCGCGTAAACTATAGTTATGAAGTCGCAGCGTTAAATACATGCAACAATTCTTTTCGATGATCCATCTGGGGAGAAGAAAGAAATTAATTTATGGTTAATCACGAATTAATTGTTAAATCGAAAAAAAAACTGTTAGTTTTATTAACAATTTCAATTCTAACATGCCAATAGAAATGCAGTATTTCTTAAATGTTAAAACTTCCTTACCAATGCTACGTCCGATTATTTGAACATATTCTTTTCGAGGTTTTGAATGACTTAATTCTGTTTTATTACCATTTCTCCAAATTATTCTTAGGAATATCTCTAATTTATATATGTGTATATATTGTTATCGCTGGTATAGACTGCACATCTCTTACAGGATTAAGATTTATATAATTGAGGGGAAACAGACAAATTGATAACTGAACCGAAATTCTCAACAAAATTAAAAATCAAAAAGGAGTTCAGGAAATAAGAAAGAATGGCGTGAAATAATTTTGTTGTAAAATAAGTTGTTAGTAAGAGAAAGAAATCCTCCTTAACATTTATTAGTATAAAAATTAAAGATGTATATACATACATATAATTATTCTCATTCATTAATTCCAAAATTATGAATGCAGGAGATTATGATATATCATAATTCTCCGTCTTAGATAACACTTTTCCTATCAGCTCAGCATACTACTTGCTAATCGCTTATAATTGACAATAGCTAAATTAAAGTTTTCACATTAACTGTATTTCGAAATTTATGTCTTAGAAAAAATTTGGCAGTTGATTCTAAACTTTTCGTGCTCAACGACAAAAGAAGATAATGAACAGCTACTTTGATTTGCTGAATTTTGTTCAAAGGAAATACTATCAGTGTTATTGCAGTGTTCATTAGATAAGCGGATTGGATTATAAGTCTTCCATTAAACCGATCCTTCTGTTTCAATTCATTCCAATTATTTATCGCTCCTAACTACATCGTTCATCATTTATCATAGGCAGGACAATTACCAGTCAATCTCTCGGGAAATGGGATATTCTAAAATAATAATGATATTTAGGAGAATGAATAAACATGTTGCAATCATTTTACAATTTGTCTCGTAAGTGTTAGGTTGTTCTAGATCCACATCTTCGATTTTCGAAATGGATCCGAAACTTACAGTGCAACCTGCTATGGTATGTTATTCTTTCATGATTGTGCTTATCACAGTCTTAACATTTTGTGCCAATCAATTTGGCTTGTAAAAAGTCACAAACGAATATTCTAATTAAAAATTTCACTGTTGGTTTGATCAATTTAATTGATTTCCAGTTCCACAAAAAGTTAAAGTATTCCAACTAATTTTATGGTCTGTCTGCCTTATTCCCATGAATTGAGAATGATTTTGAAGGAATTTCTCCAAAAAATTTTCCGCCAATCACATTTAGTTGCGTTACTCAAACTCAGTGATACTTTTAAGGTAACATTTTCGGCACCTTTAACTGAACGCCAAGTAGTAAATTTGGACATAAAAAATGATTGGAATAAAGCAATCATTTTTAAAATGAAGACCACAAGACCGGAAGCATTCAAAATGAAACCTGTTTATGGGCTTGTTGATGCTGGTGAAAAGGTTTATCAATTTCTCCAAAATAATGCAACTTTTAATAAGACTAAATAGGCTGCATGCGATCTATTTTATAGTAGCAGTTATGAACTGTTCAAACTGCTTGCGAGGAAAAGTTAGATTTATTATATATCACAACAGTTATCTAAAAGTTGCAGAAGAAAGTAATTTTGACGTTAAAAAAATGGGATCCGAATAAACAACCCAAGAAAAGCGATCATTTCACGATTGTTATGGCGCCAGCGCCCGACAAATGCAATAATCCCATGAAAATCTGGAAAAATTGGAAAGAAAGCAAAAAATCTGAGGTTTTTTAAATCTTTTACAGGAATTGAAAAGAAATGCAGAATGGAAAGGACTTGACGCTGTATTCTGCTTCCATTTCATGAAATGATTAAAACTCCATACAGTTTTCGGATTATCCAAAGCAGGTTCCAGAACGGTCGATGGATAGCATAGCATAACATGTTGCACATATGGTGATATTTGAACCATTGTGCAAGACGTAATTAATTAAATTATGAATACTTTTACAATACATTTTAGCGCATCCCACGTTATAGGCAAGCATTGGCGCTTGTCGTCGATTGGTGAAGATAACGTACAAGGGAATTGCGGTAAAAGAAGGGAAAAAGAAAGCATCAAAAGCTGAGGCGACAAAAGCGCCACTGATTAAAGCGGAGCAGGTTGACGAGAAAAAGGAAAGGAAAATGGGTAATTACAACTGAAAAATAATTTCAGACTGTATCTATCATTGTATCATTCTTACAGTATCAGAAGTATTTTCAAGTTCATAAAAATTACTGTTTACAGAAGCAACCAAGGAGGAAGAGACTGAAAAGAAGTCGAAGTGGAAATCAAAGAAGAGAGAAGAAGAGGAAGGTGAGGAAGAAGAGAAGGTAGAAAAGAAAGGTGTTAAAGGCAAAGAGAAGGAAGAAGAGGAAGAAGAGAAAGCAGAAAAGAAAGAAGCCAAAGGCAAAAAGAAGGAAGAGGAAGAAGAGGAGGAGGAGGAAGAAGAGGAGGAGGAAGAGGAAGAAGAAGAGGAAGAAGGTGAGAAGTCGAAGAGAAAATCGAAAAAGGGAAAAGAGGAGGATGAAAAAGGAAAGAAAAGGGATGTGGAAGAGGAAGATGGGAAGGGGAAAAAAAAGGATGAAGATGATGAAGACAATGAAGAGGAATAAGATTATGGGCAGTTTTATAATGCCGCTGTATTTGTCCAAACTGTACTATAAAATTATCAGTTATTGCTATAGTGGCCTGAAGATGATATCTGGCTAAATGGGCTTCATTCTTGTAGGCCACTTACCATTCAAACTTACGTGAGCTGAAATTGAATGTTGGATAACTGCTAATAATTGCACTTGAAATATCTTCGATCTCATTGAATTTTTCTACTTAACAAAAACTAATATTACTTACAATATAAGTATGAATATTTCTTTCCTAAATTTCAACTATTCTGATAACGCTTAATTTAATCCATTCTATAAAATATATTGTATGATTATTTTACTTCTAGAAACTCTATATGCACACACGAACGCACACTGCTTAATCCATGACTTCCTAATTGAATATCATTCCCAGTATTTCGTCATCAATCTGCCACATGAACCTGAATTTGGCAGACGGTATCCATTCATAGCCTGGAGCACTAATCCTCTCTTCATACTGTTGATTTACTTTATATTTGAATGTGAAATTATATGTAAAACAATTTTAGCGTTGATTTTCTCGTCTTACAGAATGGGCATTCACGAAGCGATGCTATGACAAAAATCTTGATCTTCCTACATCATCAGATCCTAGCAATTATCTTGACGAATTTTATGCCTGAACTGAAGCTTAGACTTATTTTTAATAAATCTCTCTTCCAATCATTTCAGATAATCATTATACTTGTTTTATTCTAATAAATTTCAGTTAAATTTCTAGGTACCTAATTCTTAGGAATCAATTGTTCAATATGATAATTCAAAATTACAGCAATAATAAGTCGATTAATTTTTTTTGATTTGGTTAAATCTTTCAAATTAATCCAGAAATACTTAAGGGTTACATAGAAGGAAGTTAAATTTATGGCAAACATGCTGTTTCCTGTATTCAGTAGAATCGAAATGCCTGGAGGATAAGTGCGGAATTAAATCTATTTGTCTTCTTTAGATATCAATATCAAAAAAATGATGAATTTACTTGCTACAGAACACAAAATTTCAAGCAACAATAAACAAATGATCTTTCTCTATTTTTTAGTTTTTTCCTCAATATTTTCCAACATTGGGAAAACTGACGCTATCATCGAGCCAATTGCAAGTTGCAAAAATCTTTTATGACCTGATTGTGGGATAAATCAACATGAATTTTTGATCAGCATCAATTTAATAACTATATTATTGTTACAGTTTTTGCAAATTTTTGATTAATCAGAGAGTTAATTGAAAATTTTCTGTAGTAAATGTCATAGCACATGCTTCGTGCTTCTATTTTCTTGTTCCGTTTTTTTCCACTTTTTCTATGGCCATGTAATATTTCTATGATCGGATTATATCGATTACTGTATTATCAAACATTTCCATTGAGCTATTCATTCAACTTTTCCCTTTCCATCTCTATGATGTAGCAATCATAAAAAGTTTCCCATTACTCAAAAAAACGATTCTTCTTTAGAAATAAGAGAGCAAGCAAGTCTGATGGCGTACGATTGATTTCTTCGAAGTTTTTCACAAATTTTCTTTGCTATTAAATATTTTGTACATCTTCTCGGGTAATTATTAACTCTGAATTTCCTTTGTTTTACTGTATTTAAACGTAGAAATTCTGTCAATTTTATCTTTAATTTATTCATTTTCACATTTTAACAACAATATTTGTTTTTATATTATTCATTCTAATATATTTTTTCATTACCCACTAATTACATTTTTTTCAACTTAAACACAAAAAAATGATTATGGGATGATATGAAATTACTCAATGGTGGCGCTACTGTACGCCAAATACAATCATAATCACTCTCACAATATTTCTAACTACTAGTTGATTTTAGCGCCAATTTGAGACAATTTTCGGCGATTTATAAATTCTTTCAACTTCATGTTAAAAATCTTTCTTCCTCATATCTTTAATATTCCTTCTCGAAACAAACTTTCCTAATTCTGCGATACAAAATGCTCGAAATAGAAAAATGTATAGAAATTTCTTGAAGTATTAAAGTTTTCTTATCGAAATGGATTAATCATTAGTTAACGAAAATTTTCATTGACAATTTTTTCACATTATCAATTACTTCCACAGTTTTGTCTGCTCTATTTCACTTTTTTTTAAATTATTAATCAGCGCTTAAAGGTAATCATATCACAAAATCATATTTAAAGATAATCATATGTAATTGGACAGTGGTGTGGAAATAAATTGATATTCTGTTTCATTATGTAAGCAAAATATGATAATTAAATTGGTTGTCCATCTTTGTTATATGACATTCATTTTGAATTTTGAATGGCTATCTTGATCAGTGTGACAAGAGCAGTTTTCAGATTAGAAAGGAAACACTTTTTATATGGTTTTTTTATTTATTTAATGTTTTTTAATTGTATTTTCAATTCCTTTTTTTGAAAGCTTTCAGTGAATTTCCAAACCAAAGTATCGTAATTGTCATTTAGTTTGTGAAATGTTTCATACTTTTCGTTTTAAGTAAAGAAATCAGGAAAAAATTTTTTTAAATACTTCTTTTTAACTTTCAATCTTTATAACTGCGAAAGGTCTTCAAAATTTCAAAAACAAGATGTAAAAAAAGATGAAAATTTTCGGCTTTATCATAAATGTTTCAATAACGCTGAAAAGCGAATTAATTTTTTTACATTTTAAAATTGTTTTTTTAGAATGTTACAAATTTTAAACTCAGCTCAAACTCACAAGAGATAATTGAGATAATGAAATATCAATGTTCTTTGCACATTATCATTTGATTTGCTTTAATTTGCAAATTAGTCGTTGAGAAATTAAGCAATAACATTCAATTATTTTCATACATTTTAAAAAAATTTGGAAATGCTAACTGAAAGTTATAGAAAAATGGAAGGAAGAAATATAATGATTTTTATTAATTTCTAGTGCAGAATATATGAATTTTGCATTTATTTGAGCTAACAAACACTACAAAACATATTTTTATTTTTGATTTAGTCGTGCAGAAAGTTAATTTCAGTGTTATTTTTATGATGAACATTAATACTCTCTTTTTAATTCAGTCAACACCAACTTTTAAAATCAGACTAATGTTATTTTTCCCGATGATTGCGAAGCGGATTATTATCGATTGGCTTATTTGAAACAAAATTATTTATTATTTAAAAATGAGACTTGGAGATTGTTAGATCATCCTATTTTTTTAATTGTTTCGGTTGCATATCTGCCGATATGGCGAAAAATTTTATTTAATGAATTAAAAAAAATGATATTTTAAGTTCTTCTTTTGACTTGCTTAATTAAGGAGAAATTAAGAATATTATGTCAAAAAAGAATTCTTAAATAGATTGAGTCTTATTTTCAGGAGATAATAAAAAGCAAGTTTATACATTTCACATCTCCTTGGCATCGCATTATCACTTGTCCGCTTTTATTGCAAAGGATATATGAGCCAAATATTTTCGCCAAGGCAACAAAATAAATAACTATTGTATGCTTGGAAGAACGAAACAATATCTTCGGCACATTTCTATTTTTTATTTTAATCTTAATGTCAACAAGAAATCTCATAATGCGGAAATAATTATCACTGTTACTCCATCAGAGTAATCAAATAGGATTTCCAGTATCTACGGATTTCGTTCAATGTAGGATATTACAAATTCATTTGCAACCAGAAGTTTCTCCTTTTTTGTTTTTTAAAACATTTCCTTTGACAATTTCAAATTTTATTTCTACGAGTTCCATTTAAATTTTGATAAAATTATATTTGATTGTAAAATAATGATAGGTTCATGATAAAAATTGCTTTATTAAATTTAATAATCGAAAGTGGGAATTTCAGAAATTTTAATCTTCTTTGCATTTGGTTCATTCATTAAATCTCAACCAAAGATTACTTTATATGATTTATAATGCATGTCTTGCATTAGCAAATAGCTTTCGCATGCGGTTTTTTGAAATGATAATAATAGGATCATGAATTTTTAGTGAAATCAAATCCTTCATTTCAAGCTGTGATTGTCAACCTGACTTATTTGAGAGCTGATTTCTTGAATTTTCCATTTTTCAATTACGGTTGCTCTTTCCTTCTGAAAATATTTCTGCTGCATTGAATTTTTGCTTTTAAATTCTCATGCATTTCTATAGTTAAACTTTCAATTCGACTTTCGAAATTTCTGAAACTAAATTTTCAGACAAGAAAGATCTAAGATGCTGCATGATTTCAGAATTTTTAATTTTTAAGAAGTATAATAAAGGTTAAGACTCATTTTGATTAAAAATTTTTTTCCGATGAAATACCGATTGGGTTGCATTTCTTAATTTCTTTAGAAGATGTTTGTTAAATTTCTCATTACTTACTATCAAAGGCTACAGATTCTATACAGAGAATATATTTGTTAATTCTTTCTATATTGTAGTCGTTGCTATTTGTTGTGATATCAAGAAATACTTTTGTATGTATATGAAATATGTAATGCTACATATATATATGCATACTATTTTACTAGTACAAATGTTCTGAGAGATTATCAGACAATCATTTTAAATGTTGCGTATTCCATGCGAAGAAAATTTATCCATAATGCGATACCGTTTTGAGTAAATTGATAGGAATTAAATGCTAAAAAATAATATTTACAGGTGGAGCAAATTGGAGAAAGAAACGCCCACAATTTATTGACGACAATGAATCAAAATAGTTTAAACTTACCATATAAGAATCCTTTTACAGTAGCACAAAATCAACCGGATCTAAATTCGTCTGTGTATAGAAATCTATCATTTGGCAATAATAATATGTATCGCTTTCAGTCAATTTCATCGAATCTGAGAGAGCCACCTTTAGATCCAATAATTAACCCTGTAATGAGATTGACAAAATCATCCGAATGTCATGAAACGGATTCTGAAAGAAATTCTAAACTGCAATTTTTCAAAGATTCAATGGTTGTTATAAAGCCACTCGTTTCATCCAAGACATCACATTTACTAACATCGCAGTTAGAAAAACCTCCATCTACTTTAAGAACAGGAAAAGAAGTTATCTTCACTGAAACCGACTCTGGAAATAATCACATTGAAAGACCAATCCCGAAAAAACCTCGAGGCTTTTCAGATGGATTAGATCAATTCACTATTGGTTGTAATGCTTTTTCACCTTCAACAGTGCAAACTTCAAGAACGATTGATACTAGAGTAAACAACGGCTTCATAACAATCTCAGCAATGAGCAATGCAACAGAAACTGACAATGAAATTATTGCATTAAAAGCGCGAATTGATTCTCTCTACTCAAAGCTGAACGAAATTCAGCGCAAACATGATCAAAATGTGCAAGAAAACAAGGAAAGTATGGTCGAAAATAGTAACAACATCGCCAATGTTGTTGACGACAGCTGCGGATATTTGAAAATTGCTGAAGAAAGTGGAAAATTCATTAGCTCTACGACAAATGATAATTTACAGGTTTATCAATTTACTACAAATAGTGATCAAAGTGATGAAAGAACAATGAAGCAGTCGATCAATGGAGTGATGTGTGCAGCGAATTCAGAAAAGAAATTGGAATTGTCGGAAAAGTTTTGCGATATCTGGGAAAATAGTAGTCAATTTAGGAATGCAGAGTTAACAACTTCTGGAATTTGCCAGAAAAAAAGTTTGAATGAAATAAAAGAGGATGAAGAGATCATTTTAGTGGATTGTCCTCGAGAAATGAGCGAAGAGCAGTTAAAGAATAATGATCAAAATTTGATAAACAACCGCGTTGACAGGTGTAGTTCCACGACACCAACTGTGACAAGCAAAAATTTTGACTTGCAGTCTTTTCATAATAAAACGGCAAAACAGAAAGATCAGTGTAGTAATGGTGCTTCATATAAATTGGAAAGAAACGATGCACTAATTGCTACGAAACGAATTGAGAAATGCTGGGATGCTACATATCTTTCACCTTCCCATATCAAAATGACAAAAGAGGATTTGGAGGGGAATGTTCAACCTGAAAAGGTAACCGAAAATAATAGTAGGCATTGTTTTCCCCGAGCTAATCATCCCATAGAATCGCCAACATCAAATATTGGATTTCAGCAACCAAAAACCGCTTTTCAACCACCTGTACAATTTGCGCCAATGTTATGCTTCGCTAATATTTCAACAGCGCCAGAAAATCATCCATACTTTACGCATTCATACAATCCATTCTCACAATCAGAATCAGTTCAATTCTTATCACCAAATCAATTACCGAAACAATTCATACCAACAATGACTGCTCCGATATATCCCTTTCAACGCCATCCAAATCCCATCTTCAATATTCAATTTCCAACAGTTACAATTGCTAATGCAATTAGCGCTGCCACAATTCGTCCAACCACTAACGCGTTATCACATAATAGTTATATAACTAAACGTAAATTGTTGCTCAAAAATAGGTTAGTCTTCTAAATTCTTCGAAATGAATCTCGAGATTTTTCAAGAATTTTAAAACTTTTTGAAGTTTTTAGTAAGTGCTGAATAGGAACAGTTTGGAACGAAGTTATAATAAAAGAATTTATAACAAAAATATATGATAAATCTTCATAATTATTAAAAGTATGTTAAATTAAAATTTAATTACAATTACATTTTCTTTTTGCTTTGCATCAATTAGAACAGAATACAATGTAAATTGAGGAATTATTGAATTACTGAACAAGAATCATTATTCTTCGATAATGAAAGTGCTAAAATTAGTTAACTGATTCGGATGAGTAACAGCAACCGATGAAGCATTGCCAATTTCACTTTTAATTTCTTCAGACGGATGTGAAGCTTAAGAAATAGCAACTCTCTTGCCATTTGTTCTTCTCCCCAAATTGGTACATTTGAAGGAATTTTCATACAAACTTCTCATTCAGAATGATGTCATCGACTGTCAAAAAGAAGCTAATAAATTTAAAGTCACGAAATACAAGCGCACAAACTATTCTGCCAATTAATAATATTATCAGTGTTCCAAATGCCATCAGTTTTAATCATTTAACAAAAGAGCAAAGCATTACAAGGGTTCGTTGAATTTTACATCTTCACTTCCGATTATATAAGAATTAAAATTTTATTAAACTTTAATGAAGTTTGTTAATCTAACCAAAAAAAGAGAATACAAATATTGCTCATTTCGGGACGAACAAAGATAGAATTACTTCAAATATGACTTAATTCTCTCAGATTTTTACTGCAAAATGAAAAATAATTTATTGTGAACAGACCTTATTTGTTTTTTCTATTTTCTCATTTTAACTTCTTTTTAGTTAGATTACTAACGAACTACACTATTTTCTCATGTTGCACCTTTTACAATAAAATTGTTCAATAGAAGTGAAGGACTCCAATATAAAAAGATTATAATGTGTAAAATCTTTTAGCGCAATTCTTAAGATTTATTTGTATTAATTCTAATATGTCAATTTTTTTATCTTTCTACAGATTAAAAATCCGTTCTACTCATTGCAACTACCAACATATCAACAAATGATGGTAAATTTCATGCTTTAATTTTGAGAAGTAAAAAATTACTTGCAATTGTTCCTTAAAATAAAAAAAACTCTATTCGAACATGAAAATTTAGTATGAAATCATTTATTAGGGTAAATGAAATTTTCGAACAATTTAGAAAAATTAGATTCAAAGCATGAATCTTGACATATTATTGCATTAATTAATGAATTACGGAAGCCATTATTTCAGGATATTAAAGAACAAAGTATTTCAATGAGAAACTTGGAAACACTTCAAAGAGATGCAGAATTACAACAAATCCGAAGCACATACAATGTTGTTACGACGCCTCAATCTACAACAATGAATAATTATAATCGCTTTCTGTGATCTTTTGATTTTCTGTGATTTTTTTAATAATAAAATTTAAATACTTCACTAAGTGCACAAAATTCTTAACAAATTATTCATCTAACGTTTAACTTTAGCTGAATTACAAAAATTTCTGCTCAGATATTAGGACAATACTTCCTCAATCATCACTGTAATTAATAGAACATTTATTAGTATGTAGAGATCGAGAGTAATCGAAATAGACATGAAATAATTACTGCCAGATCAAATAAGCTTTACTTGGACATCATCTTATGTAAGTCGGAAATACACTAATCTAGCATCGATAGCTGTTCTTTTTTCTTTTTAAATTTCGCAAGATCGTTTAGTCGAGAGAATCCGTTTTATAACCTTTGATATGTAATTGGTAATATAGTTTCAGATATTACCAGCCGCTTAAAACTTTTGATGAATTTAGCATAATAATACAGAACTGATACAGGAAGTTGATGTAAAACAAAAATTGTAAAAATTGTTGGATTTGCATGATCTTCATGACGGGAACAGATGATGGAAATCTTCCCATCCATTATATGATCTTCGAAATATTAATATTTCCAAAGTAATGAATTCATGAAATACTAGGCTCACTAAAACAAGTACGACAGAAAATGAACAATGACAAAATAATTTTCATTCACTGAAAAATAAATATTACAGTAATTGTTATTAACTAGCATCGACACAGTTTTATCAATCAATTCCCTGTATCAGTTCTGGTAACTATCACATTTATCAACTCTTCTTAGGCAATTTCGCCACAAAACTTGGATTTTTCAACTCTTCTGTTACTACATCCAAACCACCGATCAGTTCACCATTCAAATATAATTGCGGATAGGTTGGCCAGTTGCTGTATTCTTTCAATCCTTCTCGTACCTACACATCATTAATTAACGGTTTATAAATTCTTTTAATTTTAATTCTGCATGTAATGTTTAGCTAATACACAAAAAAATTTAGCAAAAGAGTTGGTAACTACTAGGTGCATGGTCATTTTGATCAAAACATGCTATTGTACTATAGTTAGACATTTAGCCGCAGGTATATGCACAAATTCTTAAAGTTATGGCTAAAAACTTCCAGTTAACACAACTTCTAATTTGCAGTTATTACAATCAAATTGTTTCGCGGAGACAAATTTAAATATTCTTTTGGTTAGATTCAGATTTCCCTAATGATCTTAACTTCCGATGAAGAGACGATTTAATGCTTGATCGAATATGGAAATTTTCAAATCACGATCTACACTTTTAAAAAAATATAAAGAATAATCAAAGAATAAAAGTACGAAAACATACCTCTTCATCTTTAAGAATATCAAAAAATGAATAATTTGCATTAATCGTAGCCAACAACTCGATGATTTTTTTACTGAATTCTGCAAATTAGACAAACAAAAAATTGAAAGTACAACTATTTCGTTTTTCTAGATATATTAAGGATAAATTATTCTGCAAATCATTAACATTAAAAAAAATAGTTAAACATACTGCATTTAGGTGCCTCAGGACTTCCTTTCATGAAAATCATCAGAGGAGCCTGATTAATCAATACCTTTAATCTTCCGCTATTATCCTGAAACAATACAACATATTATAAAGTATTTATGGATCATAAAAGTTATCCTTGAGTATGAAATAAAAGAAAATTTTCAAATAAGCTTATGGGAGACATAGTTTTAAAAACATTTAAAACAAATTGGTGACAAAGACTTATTTTCAATTTCGGCAATTTATTCCGAAATTCAGGGTTATTTAACTCTTCTTTGAAAACATCTAGTCCACCAATCAGTTCTCCGTTCAAATAAAGCTGTGGAAATGTCGGCCAGCGGCTATAATCTTTCAATCCTTGTCTCACCTGCAACTTTTGTTCAATCAAATCCATAAATAGTGAATTCAATTTTTGCAAGACGTTTTTTCATTGAACAACAAATATGAACCGGAAATTCTAAAAAAAAAAACGAAGTCTTTATAATTTAATGAAAAATCTTACCTCGTCATCTTCCAACACATCAAAACTTGAAAAATCTGCATCTACTCCATGTAAAAGATCGATAATTTGATTACTAAATCCTGAAATAGATTTCAAATTAATATATGAAATAGAAAAAAGTCTTATTGAAAGTTCGAAATTTTGCGAATGCAGTAAAAAACTAATCAGCATATTTTTTCCATATTTTACAAACAACTTTTATAACAAACCACATTTTGGGTTATCTGGTGTTCCCTTCATAAAGAGCATGAGAGGAGATTGGAAGATCAATGATTTTATCCTATCATTCACATTCTGGAAAAAAATCAATTATGAAATCTGAAAAAAAAATTATGTATTGAAAAGCTGACTAGAAAAATGCGAAAATATAAAGAAATCGTTTACCTTCTTATCCATGTACACACTCTTTATTTCCTTTTCTCTTTTCTGTTACAACTACCTCTACGAGGCAGCACAGAGCATACAGAGTAACACTAAGCGACAACTTTTGGTAGAAGACGAACTTACAAAATTTACATTTTTTTCATCACCAGTTGGTTTTCTCGTCATACTAGCAACGCCTTCAACAAAATTGTGTTTGATAATTTTTTTCCTCAATTCACCTGGATTGAATCCTTGTAAACGATCAACTTCTTTCCCTTTCTGAAATTATTGATTTAGAAACAAAGCAACGCATAAAAACCATCGGAGATAGGTATTCTGTTAAATGCTTTGTTCAACATAAGAAAAATATAAGGCGAAAACGATCAAAATTGCTATAAATTTCATATTTGAAAATCAACAATTGCATTATTGTAATTTGTAATTTGATACTGAGAACATTGATGGTTAGAAGATAACTTTCCAAGCCCTTTATTTTATTCTCTAGTTCACAAACAGCATCCAAAAAGCTATTTTTCAACTATCACTATTCTCAGTATCAGACTGCTAATTATAATTACCAATATTCAATTCAACTATCAAATTAACTGCATTTCTTACTATGAAATAAATTAAATTAGAATAATTTGAGGATCCAATCACATCCTAAAAACTGGAAACCTTGAAAAATAAAATAGTTGGAGCTGCAGCAATATTATTTGCAATCGATATTTCAGCTACTTCCTCTGCTTCAACCGCGGCAAAATCAAAGCAATTCATTTCATCTTTAAATTCCAGTAACAGATTATTAAGATGCTCACACATTTCTAACCATTTCGCAGAAAAATGCACTAGAGCATACCTGAAATATATGCTTAACTGTTTTTAAAAGATTTCCAGTATTTAGAGGCAATTATACTGTGCAGCACTTTGGTAACTCAAAAAGCTTAGCTGATGATATTTATTCAGCAGTATTATTCAAACAAGGAAGAGAAAGTATGCTTGCAAAGTGATTCGAATAAATTTATTTAACTAATACTGAAGAATGGCTAAGGGAACAAACTCGGTTATTTTGATGAACTGATTGAACTCGTCCTCGTCTTTCAGCAGTTTTGCCATACCTTAATCTGAAAAGCAACATATCATTACTATACCATTTCAACAGTTAGAATCTCATTCTTAACAGGCAGAGTAGCGATAATCAACAGATGATTCCCTGACTCCTTAGAAGCGCAAAGCGCATGAAATATCTCCTGCTCAGACGCCAGTTCTCTTCCGAATCCTTCACACAAAGCATCTAAAATCCATATTTACTGTTGTTGATTAGCATTACCCTCGTATGATCCGCTTACTCATTACTTACATGCTGCTTGCTGCCATCAGACACGGCAATTATTATCAGTGCTTCAAGTGATCCTCGCCTAATGTGACCAGGACTGGTCGATCAACATCTATTAACAGCTCAGGATAAAAATGCGAGTAAATTCCCGTTTGATTCTCAGTGGCACTCAAAGAGAATGTCTCAATCGCTCTTCCATCTCTAACCAATGCTACTCTATTCGTCTATTGTTAGCATCCTCATCTCATTCCATACTATTTCTCCTTTCCAGCTAACTGCTCAATTTTTTTCATTTATCTTCGTTTTCATTTCTTCGAGAGCATTCGTTATTCCATTTTGAAATCTCAATCAATCAGAGATAAAAATCTCGAGAACACGGGAAGCAATGAATGAGAGCTTTAATCATGTCAGATGAATCAGCGGAGAGGACATTCTAGCGATCATAACCTATGACAACAAAGAATTACAAGCAGTTCTCGCGTTGTGAAGAGTTTCACTTTTACTTGAAATTATAAACTGTACTGTTAGACCTGTAACTTAGATAACGAAGGAAAAGAGGAGAAAGTGTACGCAGTAGTAATTCATACCTAAATTAGAATATATTTCATTCCACTGTTTATTGAATTATTGGTAACTGTCGAGGTATAGTATAAGTCAAAATTGTCATTTGCAATAAATTAGTAGGAATAACTGTTCAATTAATCTTACCAATAATTAAAAAGATTGCTAGAAAGATGAAGTCATAGGAATCAGTTAGAAGTATCAGTTTGATTTGTCCTTAATTTCTTTATTCTCTTCTTAAGTTTTCCATCGTTTTCTTACTTTTAAATATCGTGAAATTTTGTCGATTGAACTTTTCAAGCAATGCTTCAAGCTTCATCAATCGATCCTCTTGTTTTACTCGCACTAAAGAATTCAAAATTTTGATCATTACACTAAAAGTTTTAGGTCAATATCTGCAAATACTATGATTTAATTAGCGTTTGATTAATTCTAATACTTTAAAACTTGCGATGAAAATATTTTCAATTATTTTTATGAAATAAATGAGATTATTGTTGTTTTGTCATTAATATATCTGTTAAGTTCCAATTAGAAATTCTAAATGTGAAGTATATAATTTTTTCCAGAACGCCAAAATCGATCAATATGTAATAAATGTTCGAAATATAATTCAAGCTGATATGGTAACTTTGCAACAAATGTGCTACTTGCATTTGTCAGAGATGAATTTCTTCATAAGAATTATGGAAAGATTGTAAGCCATGAACTTTATTAGTCTGTTTACTTGAGTAATTGGCTTCATTCGAAGCATTTCTACTCGATATTTGTTATTTAGCTAATGTTATTTAGCTCCTACAAGAACGGCGATATTTCAAGATCGTTATAAAATTGATCATATTATTGCAAGATTCCCGATGTTTTTGTGAATCACCGATAGTTACAACAAATTTCGTTTGAATGTTATATCATATGTTTTTTTATTGTTTTGCATTAAAATAATTGAAATGAATGGAAATATACTCAGGTGTTGAAGGACAACGGACAGGTTAGTTTAGTTTTACGTATAAAAATCATTTAAATACAAAGCATAACACAATAGTATCTGATGTCAGCTTATCCTTCTTGTCCGTATTCTCTTATCATTTTGGCGAGAATAAATCTTTTAGTTATTAAATTGTAAAATTCAAATCCATACTTTTTCATTCTATCAATCATCACTTATCAGTTCGCTCATCCCCTCTTTCTATTTTTGATGAAAGGTTATCGTTGCTTCATTAGATTGTCAAGATCAGACTTTTACTTCTTCCCATTCTATCATTCATTAATTGGTTGCAACTAAAGTGAAAAGTGAGCTAAAATAATAATTTATAGGTAACACTGCTATCACTCTATGTCAAAACCCAAATAAGCCATTTACTTGAATGTGGTAGCTATTTGATCATTTTATAGCTTAATTTTATGATTACTTTGTTACACCAATCGCTTTCTTTCATTTTTCCAAATTATCAAATCGAAAAATAAGAACATCAATTTGGAGGAAAAATTTAAAAAATATTGCGAATGGAAATATTACTATTAGATTTTTATTACTTTAAGTTCAAATCATTACTAAATAAATGACTCATTTCTTTTGAAATACGAAATTTACCATTTTTTCGATAAATATTCGTAGAATGAGATGAATTGTGTCAAATTTTGAATTTAATTTAATTCAATTTTAATACATTTCGATAATAAATATTCATTATTTTGGCTCTGATTTTTAATAGCGAACTGCAATAAATCTGACTTAGTTTCCATTATTTTCTCTTCTAATATTATCAGTTTAAGCCATCAAAATGATCTATTAATTAGAAAATTATAACGGTGATTTAATTGTTTCAAAGGATCTGCCTCGATATTACATTGAGTGAATTTGTGACCGTCGCACCACACTTTGTTCCACGCAAAAATCAACAGAAATTTTTTTTATTCAACTAATTTAGATGAATTACATTTATCCTGGAAATTTTAATATTTAATCGCATATTTTATATTTGATTAAATTCGAACACATTGTTCGTCGATCACAGACAATGAAATATGTTGCAAAAAAAAACGAAGACTATTGAACTATCATTCAAGTGTAAGATTTTTTGGTAACTACTTAATACTATTAATTTTACAAAATAAAAAATGCACTGAATTAAAAGTTTCAGAGTAAATTATCAATCAAGCAAGAAACTGTTAGGAAGTTTTTCATTCTAAAAAAATTCACCTAAGCAGACAACAATTGGTCTATTCAAAACAACATGGATGCACTCTTTTGCTTTTTATTCCGAAATGATACAAATTAATTCTTTGAAAATGATGGAGTTAATCTGTCTGCCTAACAGATCTCTCTCAAAAAATTATATTCTCAACGTTTATTTAAAGTAATTCCGCAGTCTCTATCCGATAAATTTCAAAAAACTCGAACCATCCAGGACTTCGACTTCACAAATCCTTTTGAGACGAAATAACAAGTTGGAATCTGATCGAAACTTGACATCTTGTTGTGCTTAAGTAAAAATCTCTGGAATTAATGGTAACATCGATCGCATTTGCAAGGTTGCACGAACGGCAAACATGCATCACAACACCCGGTGTGCTCAGCAATTCGACAATACCGCTCTCTTGATTCTGTTCCGGAAATGCTATGCAACCAAAATCCCAATCATATACTATCTTTCTCCAGTAAGCAACAGATATCGTGGATTGAATTGTAGTGGAAAATAATTCCGGATGTCGGATTTGTAGTGCCTGGAAAGAAAGTATTGAATAATTTTGATTTCCTTAAAATTATTTTATTCTTTTGCCTAAAATTCGCTAAAATTTCGGGATTAATTTATCACCCGACTCCTGGAAATGGAAATGAACATTTAGTCAATTACTAATGGTGGAAATATTCAAAATAAGTTTAATAATTTTTTTTGTAAAGAAAATTTGAGCAATGAAAAGTTCAAAGTAAAATATACATTAAACAAAGTTATAACTCCATCAAATGTAAAATTAGCCCGAATATTACGAAGAAGAATCTTTTTGGGTAACTTTTCCTGAACAGCCCATCGATGTAACGACCTATCAGTAAAACAGGCAAAATGTGTCGGAGTTGCACTGCTGAGAACCAGTTCCCGACATTCAGACATTCCTTCCAAAATCTTGAAAAAAAACCAATTAAATAGTTTAGCATTCCGCAAATACAAAAATATCCGAGTTATTTACACTTTTAAGATAGTTTCACTTTAAACTAAGGTAATTCAATATTACATGAGATCTATTAAATTTGAAGTGGCAGCTATAGAAATTTAACTGTAGAAATTAAGAAATTTAACCGCAGAAGTTGATAAAACTGATAAGTTGAATAATTTACCTTAAAGAAATTTAAAGTTATTTGAAAAACAGAACTATCTAAATTATTGGAACGATTCTGAGAATTTAAGTTCATTCCATCTTTAATAACGAAGAGGAGCATTTTAGAGCACTGGATAGAATAAAATTAATAAATCGTTTAACAATGAAGTCTGAAGTGACGGATTAGGAAAATGACCGGATGATTACGGTACTTATCGCATTTGAGATTTGAAGCGGATAATTGCTATCAGAATCGAAATGGTAAATCGAGGATTGGAAGTGTATTTAATGCTTCTTATACTCACTATATTCTTATATATACTTCTACTCATACCATATAGTCAAAAGATTTTTCTATCACAAATAAAATGATCAAATGACTGAAATTTTGAGATTGAAATAAGTCGTTTGCTTTCTAGTAGAATTTTATAAGAAACAAAATGATCGATCACAAAATATGAGGTGGAGGTAGAGCTTATCATTTTGTTTTTTTTCTTCTTACTTATACAGCGAGTAAGATGAAGTGTGAATGAAACTTTAATCAAGCTTAGTACTAACCAGATCATCGATAAGACATTGTTCAAAATGAGAAAGTTCTATGATCAGTTGCTGACAGCTTGTACGCATCAATAACTTACAGAAATACTTCGATGATAACCGAAAACGACATAATGTGAACACTAAACGTGTAGCATTGCTGAAAGAAGAAATTTTTCAAATTTAATTAAGAAAAATTTATAAAATTCATGTAGCTTCAGTTTAAGAAGTGAAGTAAATGCGTCACACTCAATTTATTCTCACACGTTGTAGATGAAATGTCATTTTCTTTTTTGATCCTCGCATTTATTGTAAAGAACATCAATTGCATTATTGTTGAGGAGAGAGAAAGAGGGTGAAGAGAAAGAAATCAACATTACTTTTAGAATTTTAGAAAATTTTTTTTCTGAAAAATCCACAAGCAATATTCGGAGCGTTTAATATCTCTATTGCTTTCAACAACTGCAGAAGATAAGGACTACTTCAAATTTTCAGTGATTAGATATCACCTATCAGTATAGCTGCAGGTTGTAGACCAATATTCTTTTTCATTCGGGAAATAAACTATTATGAGGACTAAAGTCAGCTAAACCTAACTTAACTGTCTGATATATCTGCTTCTGCTCTATCTTAGGATCATGGTAGACCAGGGGGTTTACTTATTATGATCAAATCTTATCCATCATTTTGGATGCATTTCAAATTTACAGCAAGAGGTATTCTCTTAGAAAAACATTTTCAAAAAGTGTTATGAGGGTTATATTTGATTAATTACTTCGGAATTGCCTAATTTGAATTTTCTAAAACTTCAAAGTATTTCAATTAGCATTTTAAATTCTATTTATATAAACCAAAACACTGATGTTATTCGCCTCAGATGATATTATCAGGCGAATCAATTTGTTGCATGCTGAAAATTTTCATAGTTCAGCAATTATATATTAATACAACTGAAGTTATTCCCTTTTGTTAAAGTGCATAAAAATCATTGAACTGGAATATGAACTTACTCAATTCTGACCCAACTTTTGCATAAACTATTGTAAAGATCAGTGGTGATAGCAATACCAGAGAATGAAAGTATGCCATGAATACTAGCTTCCTTGAATTGTTGATCCAAATAATTTAACAGATTTTTTGACAAATCGTTACGATCTGTGGAAAATTTTCATGGTTCATATCATTTCATTTCATCCTTCCTCATATTTTTTGCGAAACTTAATAGATAATTCCTCGCAGTATTTCAAAGTTAATGAAATGAAATTTATTATATCGAATGTATCAGTAAATATTACTGGCGTTCCAAAAACTTCAATTTTCTTCTTTTCGTAACGATAAAAACTAACCACCAGTGTAGACTTCATCCTTGAATGATTCTCGAGATTTTAATGTGGAAGAAGCCTTCCGGGTGAGTTTCACGAACAATCGTCTTCTTCTACTTCCTTTCGACATTAGCGATGTTTGCAATCGTCCAAACGGTCGAGCTCGTTTTTCATAGCCGCACATGCTAATTCTTAAAATATTCCGCACTTAAACACAGACTCGACTGCCTATCTAACAGAGAGAATCGCTGAAAACAATAAATCGAACCAAAAAAAAGAATTCCTAAAAATCCTCCTGCAATCTGAGAATGAAAATAAAACAAGAAAGAAGTGAATAAAAACTAAGTATAATTACTTAAAATTTTCTTTTCCGAGTTTTAGGAATAAAAATCCTTAAAAGTATGGTATCACAATGCTTACCCCATTTCTACTACTTTCGGTCGACATAATAGATGAATATCCCGTCTGATCAATCTGTGAAATTGTTTGTTGACACGTTGGGCTTGTAGCAATTCCGGATGGCTTAAATACGAGAATATTCGGTGAATCACGGTTTCTGGAAGGCTTGCTAATTGCGTACTGTAAGCGATATTCGCATTCGAGCTTGAATTCTTCATTTTCATAAATTCCACTGATGTTGATGGAATTCCGGATGTTTCTGAATTCATCTGAAGTACAAAATTTGGAAAGACTCTACCAATTTTTCAGCGCTGCATTTTCCTTCTTCTTTAAACAACATCTATTACATATAAATATTTCAGGAATTAAATTCAATAACTGAATTTCGAAAAATGATTCTCTAACACGATGATATAAATGAATGAAAAAATAATTCAAGAAATTTAAATTTCCGGAAACAAGTGAACGAACAGAATTTTTAATTAGAAAGCATATGAGTGGAAAGATGTCGTTTATATTCAATTATATGACAGCAGGTGTGTGATTGCTATAAGAGATGAAGAAAGAAAGCGAGAAAGAGATAGAAAGGGAAGGATTAGGCGCAATGTGTCGATGACAAGTATACTAGAAGAAGATTACGGGAGCCGGAATGTTGTTAACCAGGGAAATGACCCGGAAATATAAAAATGACAGGGATCTGTTTGGTTCAAAAAATTTGAAAGCAGGTCGAAAAACTGGAAGTAAAAAAGCGAATGAAGTGCGAAATTATGAAGAAACGGGAAGATTCAGGAAATATTGTATTAATTTATAATTGGAAATTGTAATTCAGAATATTACAAGTCATCATTTTGATTTCATTTTATTCCTCCATATTTCGATTTTCTTTTCCGGAAAGTTTTAATAAAGACATATAGATCAGTATATGAGAGTGAATTTTTCTGTACAAACACTCTGATGGAATTATCAAGTTAAACGGATATAGAAAAGAAGGTCCGAAATTTTTCAAAAAAAAAAAGTTAGTTAAAGTTACAGAAAAATTGAATTAAATAAAAAGCTGAGTGAAAGTGTAATAGAAACACATACATCTTTCCGATAAGACAGGTAGGTCTATCCTAGAGAAATGCAAAACGAAAGAAGATAGCATTCTCTCTCGGTTGGAATGAAATAGGAGAATACAATCATCCAATCCATCAACAAATAAACGATTTTAATGTCAGTTAAAGTAATTCTAAGCAGGAAAGATTGTCAATCAACGAGATTCTGGAAGGGATCAGCAAAATACCTGAAGCTTTAATCGATATAAGTGTTTCTTGATAACACTGGAAAGAAGAGTATTGTTGTAGTACACACAAATACCTCGCTATCTTATGTAAATAATTCATAATTCTACAAGCAGATTGCTGGAAATCTGAATTCATATATTTCAAAACTGCACCAATCATGTCGAAAAAATTTGCTAGTACTTAAATTTTATATGTCGCAAAGTTTAACATTCTGCAGTTGATTCCAACTAAGATGTGAGGATAGAAAAAAAATTGAATGAAAATTAAATCATTATTACAATGCAACAAACTTGAAAATTTTAAAATGCGTTTATTTTTTACACGTGCTGCTAAATAAATCAGCAAAAAACTTATCAGAAAAATGATCATTTAGAGTAATTTAAATTTCAAGAGTTATCCTTGTACGATAACTGAAAAATCTTATTAAAGAAGTTTTTTTTCTATCTTCACATTTTTTATTAAAAAAAATCGCTTATACAGGAAAATCTAAGCTATCTTGCAAGAAATTTCAGGAAAGGAAAGGAAGAGGAGGAATTTTGAAATAATTTGATATATTATGGGTACTTTCTCTCTCATTTCAGTGATTACAGACGTTAGCCAGAAGGTTGACAGTTCTGAAAATCAGACGTCAATCACAGCTATGAAGGAAAGAGCGGAAATCGATGCATTAGCTGCTAATGGTCAAGTTGATAAGGTGTCAAAAACAAATTCCTCATGTGAGTGTACCACAAATGAGGAGATTATTCCGAAACATATTTGCTTAGTAGTTGATAGATTGCTGATAAATTAAGACAAGTAATTTTTGTGAGGATAAACTGGAAAATTATGATAAGATGATATGAATGTAGAAACTAACGTTTTCTCAGTTGAGTCGCAAGACGATATGATTATCCGTCATCTTTACCATAATAACATTAATATACTTTTTTCTTAAATTTAAATTGCTCATTGAGAAGCTTTTTTATATGATATCCCGAGTTACTTCTTAATTTTACTGAATATCACATTTCTAAGGTTAATTAATGCACTTGCAACTTTTCTATACTGGAATACTTGAATTTTCAGCTGCAAAGAGAATTACTCATGAAGACAATTTAATATTTTTACTGGCAGATGGAACAGGCTACAACTTACTTGATTAACGCTTTCTTCTCTTCAAGTGTACTGTAATTTTTTAAATATTTGAAAGGAATGTTAAATTATGATATGATAAGACGTAATTATTTTTTAGCTAGCTGCTACTGGTCAATCTAATTTCGAAAATTACTGGAAAGTACTGAAATACGGATCGATTGATCCATTTCGACATTTAATTAAGCTGAAAGATAGCTTTTGTGGTAATTGTTATTATGAGAATTTCATTGCTTAATGTTCATATCTGATGTAAAAAGCTAATTCTTAATGAATGATTTGAATTTGAGCAAAGAGAAAATGAAAAGTCTATGGGTTGATAGATAATCACACAATCTTCAGCTTTTCAACTGATCGGTTTTGTTCTCTTTAATATCAATAATTATCACACGCTATTTATAAACAAAAGAAAAAAGCAATGAACAGTGACTATTTTATAATCATCTGTAAATCGGCTGGAGGTACTTTGTTAATGAAAGAAAAGAGAGGCGCAATCTTCCTTCCCATTCTTCTATTTTCATTTACCCTAATGAATGATCAACAGGTTGTTGGTTAAGCGACCTTGATAAGAGGGACAGTGCTTTTAGAGTATAATCCGGAATAAGAAAAGAGGGAGAGAGAGAAATTATTAGTTTACTACTCTGTCTATTACTTTATCTCTATGGTTTTAAGAAATGTTTTCTATCTGTTGACCGCAAATTTCCATATTATCAAGCAGATGTCAAACTAAAAAGTTGAAAAAAATCTGTAATTAAATGAAAGTTCTATTCTTTCACTATGAATCATAGCGTTTCATAAATATTCAAACTCTAATAGTGGCATAAAAGTATTCGTCCTCTTTGAACGTTTCCATCCTTAATGCTGCGCAAATGTCTTAAAAAAATCAGCCAGCGATAGAAAGTTGTATCCGTGTTATCTGATGAAATAAAGAATTGCTTAAAAGATTGCTATATTACAAGTCAAGAATTGATTTAATGACTGATTCCTCAAATAGAAAGTCTACAATATATGGTTGGAGATAGCCGTTTAAAAAGGTTAAAGGGTATCTTTTCGCATTTTAGAACGAATTCTTTTTGCTTCTTTTCATTTTTCCCATCTTAAATGCTTCTTCTAAGGGAATGAATTGGCTTTAGGATACATTTAAGGAGAGAGTTTCCGTTCCATCAAACCACAATGAAACCAACAAACCATAATATCAATATCAATCAAACTCTCGGCGGCGACCTTTTTGAAGATAGCGGAGAAATGATCTGATGGTGGCGAAGTTTTTTGTAGTTTTTCGGTACCATATCCATCATTGATAAAAATGGGAATGAAAAGGCAACTGATGAGTGATATGAAGTGAAGTTATCAGACATTATTGGGTAATTTTCGCTGCACATATGACTGTTAATAATTAGTAAACATAAATTAGAAATTTCCACTATGTATTTAAGAGAGAAAGAGAGAAATTAGATTGCAATATCTCCAACAACTAACAGTTATGAGAAAAGATCAAAAGAAATGGTCCATATTATATTAAAGGTAAACTGATGTAACTTAAGAATAAAATAAAGCTTTCATATCACTTCCACCAAATACTATCAAAAAGTGCTTCTCAGGGAATCCTATAGTTTTAAAGTAATAAAAAAGGAGCTGATAAAATGATATCGGCGGCAAACATCAAAGAAGAGGCAAAAACGGAAATTTCCCTGATCAATCACCATCAATATTGGACGCTAAAAAAGGAGGAATGAATAAAATGAAAGAAGAAAAATTGCAAACGCCATTTTCAAAATTAGATTCAGATTTGGAAGATGGAATTTCAGATGATAAAGCAATGGTTGCAAGAAACGATGATTTCTCGCATCTGATCATCTTAAACAGTGGATGATAACAGTGGTTGAAATTAAAATCATTTAGTCGGAGCTTTTAGATGTTTGAATGGTTGCTAATAAATAATGCTAATTATAATCAAAACTTTTTTACAGCAACGATTATTGATCCATTAAACTGTAAAGCCAGTATATTCTTCGAAAATCAATTCTGTTTCATAGCAATTTCAAAGGTATCTAAAAAATGGATGATTCGATAAATCAAGAATGCATTGAAATGAATTATAATTGCTTCTGGCACCACTTTCAAATATTTTTTTCAAAACTAAACATGATCAACATCGCATCACACTGATTTTTCAATGTTGAAATAACCAAATTCTGTTGTTCTAATATTAACAACGATTGTTACTAATTCTTTCACAAAAATTTTAGGATAAATTTATTGTAGTAGTCAAAACATTCAAATCAAAAGAGAAGCTAATTAGCGTTTGATCATAAAAAAGATGAAGATTGATAACAAAATTGGAAACATTCAATTACGTCATTGCTCAACAAATTATCTCCATTTACTTGAACAGTGAGGATTCTTATTTGTTCACTAAAATAATTAGTAATAAATATAGACGAATTATACTACAATGAATGTAATAATTAGATGAGAAAAGGCTAAATTTGTGTTATGAAATTTAGTACGAATTCATAATATATTACGAAAAATAGCGCTTTCCATTCAGATTCTGGGATTAATTTCATAAGCAAAGTTATTTTGTGGTTTTATCTTTCAGGAAATCCTAAATTATAGGTTTTCGTTAATAGAAAAATTAGTGGATAAGAAGGCTGGTGGTATAAAAGGAAATGATTTGAAGTAGAATTTGTGGTATTGAGCAATAATGATATAATATCTCTATTCTGCGCTTTTTACCCACAATCACAACTTATCTGCCTTTCCAATTTTTATATGTAAATGTTACCGATATTCATTTCCTGAACTTGTTTCTAGAGGAAATGTTTTTTTGTGCCTAGTTATTGGATATTTTGAAAAAAAATTAATTAGATTTTGAATTTGAACATCCCTTCTTCTACAGTTTACTGTATCGCCATGAGAATTCCCTTACATGAGAAAAGATTTATAAAAAAGTGCAGTAGAGAAAAATTTCCAGCCGAAAAGCAATTTGTTTTCGTTTGTTGATAAATGACAAGTTGAAGTATACTTATGGCATGGAAAATAACTAAATGAATTTCAATAGTATTTCTCAACTATCGTTAACAAAGATAGCTATCTTGTTGTGAAAATATTGATTGATCATTGATCACATCTGTGATTGTTAGAGCTCAGTTTCATCTTATACATCCCTCGGATTCATTTTAACAAATTATGTAAAAGGAGTGAGAATCTTATTTTGCGTCCTTTATTTATTACTTTGAGTATAATATTACAACAGATCAAGAATTTCGGTCAACCACTGTAAATCATTGTTTTTTCATAAACTGCGTTAACTAAGTTGTGGACATACATTGAAGAGGTAAAACGCCGAAATTCTTTACAAAAAGCTTCAAGAACTAATGAGCTTTCGATCACTGTGAAATTTTACAACGCAGAATTTGAAGATCGAGTTTCTTATCCAACAGACAAATGTAGTATCGAATGTAATGCTAATATCATATATATCATGGATAACAAAAAGCCTTCACGCACTCTGAACAGTCTATCCATTAATCTACTCATTCTAATTATTCTATCTTTATTTTTATTGTGGTTGAGATTGGAAATGAAAATGAACTATAAAATAATATTGTAATATGCAAGCACAATTTAGACTGCGGAAAAATTTCCAGAAATCCATCGGAACTTTGTTCATCAACTATTATATGTCATATCATCGGTCTACGACGTTTAAAATTATTCTTCAGATTGTGTTAGAGATTTGCAATGATATTGGATCAGCTAACACAATGCTTTCAAAAGTAACACAATTTGAAATATATCAGCCTGACACTAAATTATCATTGATTTAAGTTACAGATAAGAAAGATTTGAAATGTGTATTTGTTAAATTCAAATAAGAATACCTTAATGATAAATTCACCGCAAGCTGTAGTGAGTCATTTCTAACTGCAAAGACGATGATGGCTAATGCAAAAATTTTATCGGCAATTTCGACATCATCTGTCACTAACTGAGTAGGAGAGGTAAAGATTATAAGAGAGAGGGAGAAAGAGAGAGGAATAGATTTTTTGATTAACTAATTAATTATGGTGTTGTTACTTTTCTTATCGATGTTTTTTTCTTAGACCCCGAGGGTGCTTTTTTCTTATCGAGATTAATCATTAAGCTCTTACCAATGGATCAATCATATAAACAATTTGATCTGAGAGATGCCACAATACATGAAATTTCCTAAAGCATGTTCTTGTAAATGGACTATTCCTAGCTATCTGAAAGAATATTATCTCTTATTCTTTTTTAATGTTCAATTATATTAAAGATGAAGCAATTTGGATCTGAAATGGATACGCTCGATCAAGCGGAATACTCATGCTTTATTTTCCTTAATCTTTACTACCCATATCTTTCAATGCTTGATGCTCTCATTAAGTTTTTCATTCTAACTTTCAATTTTGATTTCAGCTTACCGATTTTTCTTCCTCTTCCTTGTCCAGATCAAACTACTTGAAATGAACATGTAGAATGTGGGAAAAAATTTTTAAATGTTAAAAAGTGAACAAAATTAATCAGTTAACAGATTTAATTCAATTTCATTTTTGTAGAGAAAAAGGGTGAAAAATGTAGAGTTGAAGTGACGAAGAATGAACTCTTCGTTTTCATGCGGACTTGTCGCTTTCCTCTCTTCAGATTAACAGCAACACTGATGATAAACTGATGAGACAGATTCCTGTTACTTTTAATATTCTAAAATTTTTGCCAAAATGTAGAGAACATTTGAAATGACTGAACTATGTGACACTACCAATCTTCCTCCAATTCTTTCATTTCAATTATAAAATTGAGTGAAACAATGCCTTTCCTAATGAACTTTAGATGTACAGCCAACTTTGTTGTTCTTTCTATTGCTTGACAAAAATGAATTCTACTTAATGAATTGGTTTTCTATTCAAATTTCTAAATCGCTTAAATTAAAAGTTTTGATTACTCAGAAGATATGAATGATTTATCACGACCGAAAGTGTATATTTACAATGATTTAAAACTTTCAAACGTTAATATTGTCTAATTCTTCTGAAAATCATTTGCACATTCAATAAGAAATAATATATTTGAGATCTGAAGTGTCGAAAGCTCCTAAAAAATGAATTTTAATTTAGGCAGTACTTTAGATTCAAGTAAATGGAAAGTGTCATTTCTTCTCTGAAATTTATTTTTTCTTTAATAAATTCATTTTATTTTCAATACTGAAAGTGAAGTGGAATACTCAGAAAAAGATAAATGGGTTTAATTTATATTCCAGAAGCAATTTCTTCTATTAAATGTTTCACACATCAATTTCAGGATTCAAATAACTATAGTATCATCATATCTAATTTTCATTGTCCTCCAACATATTTTCCTCCTTCATTGACCTATAGAAGTTGGGTAAACATAATTCAACAATCTATTATTTATAACAGGTGATTGAAATAGAAGCAGATGACTTTGCATGAAATAGCTGAGAAATATAAACTAAGTTTAATGAAAAAGTCAATCATCGGTTAAATCAAGAAGTTTTTATGCCTTAAATGCCTTAAAAAGAAATTTGTTGAAATTGATGTTTTCGTTTTTTTGCTAAATTTTAACCGCTAAACTGCGAAAAAAGAGAATAATAGCATTTAAATGTAGAAATAATTTGCGGAGGTTAGAGGTTGAAGGGTGAAAGGGAGAGAAAATGAAAGGAAGATCAAACTGAGTGAAAAAAATCCAAGTTCAGTAAGTTCATATAAATATGAATATCTTAATTTTAATATTGTAAAGTAAATTGAAGAAATAAAGAAAAATGGAAACTTATATGTAATGTAGTTAAAAATGAATAATTTTGAGTGAGCAGAGAGGAATGGATAAGAAGGAAGACTGGATTGATTGATAAATTAGTTAGGACAGGTAGGATTGATCAAGTTCGTTGAAGTATGAAATGAGGAGAGGTACTCGCAATACACGTCGTGCCGGTTTGGTCGCAAAACACCGTCGGTTGATCGTGAAGTTGTCGTGCTGTCCCCCAACAATGCCAATCAAATGCCCAGCCAAGCAAACTTGTTTCAACACTTCACTGTCTATTTCAATATCATCAATTATATAATATATTTGAAACAGCATCAACTGCTATTCTCGATATGGTATATGTCGAGAATAGCAGTTGATGCTATTTTTATTGTTGGTTGCGATTAGTTATTTGTTAATGATATGCTTATCAGCTCTTTGAACGATTAATATTTACAAGTTTGAAGATAGTGAAATTAAACAGACTGAACAGTAGTACCAGAGAATCGGAATTGGAGCAGCCATCGAATGATAAATTTTATGGAAATGAAAAGCAAAAATTTTTATTTCGTCATCTCTTAAGCGAGAATTCTTTTCAGTAGTTTGAATTTATTGAATGATTTCAACTAAATATTTAACTAGTCCCTTCGTTCCTAATTTCCAGAAAGAATTAAAGCCTCCTGAAATCCCGAAATGATTACCGGATATAGTGCTCTTTAAGAAAAGTGATATGATCGTTAGAATCTATTGAAACAAATTTAATTTAGGTTATTTGTTTGTAAGTAGCAAACTGGGAAAATTATAGCTATGGGGATATTTTCAAATGGTTGATTTAATTAGATTACAATGTATTCCAAAAGGTCGTTGGTTGTTTTTCTCTAGCCATTGTCCCTCAACCTCTCCATTTCCTCATTCTTCGGTATGGGAACAGACCGAATCGATAAATATTTCCATTAAGATTTTATCAGCTAACCACTCCAAGTACACTACAAATCTTTACTACTTCTTTCCTTCTATAGCAGGCATACCTTACACCTTCAAACACTTCAAATAATACTTTTCTGCGACTTTATGCAAAAAGATTTCTTCTCTTATGTCAATCCTAAATATCGCCACCGTTAACATTTTATTACATTTTTTATCTTTGGACAATAATTAGCACCTTTCCTCTCTTCTTGTATCAATAGTGCTAATTTATTGGAAGGCAATATTTTTCAATAAATTAATTTGCAGTGGAAAAGTTGATTTTTATATTGTTTTTAAAGAAAGAAGAAAAGTGCGCAAATAGTTGCTATATTCAGTACGTACCTCCTGCTGCTACCTTAACCTTCATCAGAACTAATTAGTGATTCGCCAGATTGCAAAAAAAAAAATATTTATTTCCAGATATTTTTGAACTTTGAACTTTTTGTTTTTGAACTAACTTTCCTGTTCAGTCAGATGGTATATGATTATGATCACTACCATCATACTCACTTTAAACATAAGGATTTGACTGCTTGCAACAATCTTCCATCGTTGTCTCATTCCTTAAATATTTCAAGCGATTCAGTCATAAATGTGAAAAAACGAGATTGTAAGGAATTGAAATAATATATAAGCCATATAAAAACATTACTCTTATCAGTTGAACTTATCAAAATGCATAAAAATGAACTCGAATTATTGAATGACAAAGTCCTTTGCTTCTCATAAGAAAACATTTTTAATTATTGCAGCGCTGTTGCAAAAATATTTTCCATTCTCTATAAACAGTTAGTTAAACTGTAACATATCTGACAAAAGTCCCAAAATATGCTTCTTTTAATATCGATCACTCATCAATCCACAAATAAATTGTAACGAAGATGACGAAAAAATTATTTCACAATTTGATTCACACATCTTTTGACATTACTTTTTAATTGATAATTTACAAACGAGTTTTGCGCTCACTATTAGTTTACAAAATTTTCTGCATTATATTTTTAATTGATAACTTATAAACTGAGCTTGATATATCGCAATATCATCAGAAATCAATCATTGACATAATTGATCTGAAGACAAAAAGATTTTTCGCCATTGGAAGTCGAAAATGATTGGCAGAAAGGAAGTAATGAGCTACAAAATGACAATCAGCCAAGCACACAATGTGAAAGAACTATTGGAACTAGTTGATATATTCATAGTCATTCCTATGAGCTGTCCCTATTTGTGTCAGGATTGTCATTTTATACTTTCCGTTTCCTTTTACCGTTTGTCTACTCTCATCTAACTTTCTCTGATAATCTTAGTGAACAGAGCTCAATTTATCAATTATTTTACAGTAGCAATAACAACGATATCGATATTACTGAACACAAATTTATGTCAACATTTTTTGATTTAATTCTAAAAATTAATTACAAAAAAATGATTTGAAATACGAATGATAATAAAGTTAGAAAAATATTTAGCGTATCTTTAAATGCAAAGATTTCTATTTTGTAATGGAGTGATTTAAAATATCTAAATTTTAGCCGACTATGCATTAGCTTTTAAATGATAAGCAATGATGCGTTTTTATTACTTTATGTCTTAAATTTCTAAATAATTTCAACATATATGGGAATATTTAATGAAAGATTTCAATTCGTTAAATGGAATGTAAATAATTAATATCGAAAGTAATGAGAACAGTCTAGAAATAATCGTCCATTGACAAAAAAATAAATTTTCAAAAATATTAATTTCGGTCATTTCTTCTATTTAACCCTTCTCTCGTCCCGCAATAAAAAGGCTAAAGAAATGGACGAGATGATGAAATTTTTATATTTAAAATAAGAATTAGTAAATTTGCATATGATTGATTCAATTGAAATGATCTAATGATTTGTGATACTATAACAATAAGAGGTGATAATTATTTTATACATATTCCGCCTTCCCTATTTCTTCCATCAGCAAAGGGTATTGACTTAAGATATCTTAGAAGTCTTTCCTGACACAAAGAGATTGAACTTTGTTAGTTGTAAGACCAAGAGATCACTGAAGGAATAACCGGGAATTAAAATAAGAAATAACCGGTTATATTAAATTTACTCGCAAAATTTAATTAATAAAAATTTTTGCTCTTATATTGAGTTTGCTGAAAGCAACTAATTGGATAACGTTGGGAATCGAATTCTATTCTGTCTAACTTTTATTACTGACTTTAGTCATCTGTGTCAAAAATATATAAAAGTGAAATGGTAATATGTAAAGTATTACATTTGATGGGTAAATTGAATTTCCCCATAAAGTCGTTAGAAGTTTAATCTACGTGGACGTACGTAAATCAACTCACGTGACTATTCCGCCTTATTGAAAATAGCCTCTTTCTCCGTGAACAGTTTTTCTTATTTAACATACATAAATTCTTTCACGAGAAAGAAAATAGTGAAAAAAATTTGTGAAATAATGTGAGGAATAGTTTAGAGTAACATTTATCAATACTTTCACAAAAATTAAATTAAATTTAAATAATATAACAATTGAAAGAAAACCAATCTAAATCTCATTTCTCTCAGTTTCTTCATCCTTACACTTACCTCCTGCAAAACCATCATTAAGTTTATAAGTTTACCTTATAAAGTTTATTTCCATGACATCATGAAAATTCCCATCCTTATCTTGACGTTTTTTTAAAGGTATATAGCTTGTTTCATACATTCAGATGAGATAAAAGAAGTGAAATGAAGTTATGAAGCTAATGTACTACTGGAATATGTGGTTGGTTGATATGATTAGCTGGGTGAGAATTTTTCAGTGCATAGGCTAATTAAAACAACGTTAAGAAAGCGAACTGATGGTTAGTACCAACTGCCACTTAAACTACTCTTTTACACTGATTCAGAAAGTTTTTAATCCAACTTAATGTTTTGACTGAATTCTTTTCTGGTAATGAAGGCACGAATTTCCGATCATTTACAATGAACGTTAATTGAACAGGTACTTGATTTGATAGTGTAGTTTTTCCAGGCACTTTATTCAACTTCAAAAGCAAATTTATTGATTTAATCTACCTTTCTTGCTTACTGACCTAACAATTTTTAGCATAACTGTAAAGAAATAAATGGAACTAAACTAAATTAAACTTTGTACATATTATTTAAACAGTCAAATAATTCGATTGAAAAATATCATCGAAGTCAAAAATTTTCTTTCGCTTTATTCCTCTTGATATCTTTCTTCTCTATAAAATCTTTTTTTCGCTCTTTTTTAGAATTATATTACAAGACAATTGATGTCCAAATTTCCGTTAAGTCTTTGATACTGATAAGAAATGATATCATGCTTATCATAATAACGTTTCTAGTCATAATCCATCTTTAAAACTACAAATTTGCATAATATTTTGTTCATAAATTCATTGAAAATTTTCATTATTTCATTCATCACTGTCTTTATTTCATTATAGTAATGGAATCGATTTTCAGAAGTTCGTTCAAATAGCTTTTGAAATTTCAAATAGAATCAAGATTTCTCTTCAAATTAGGATTTCAGAGAAGTTATGGGTAAAGGAAAATTGGTGTACTCCGTCTTTTATAACTGTATGTCTGATAATTGGAAATGCTGCTTCGATCATTACAATTATCATAGTTGCAATTCACCTTAAGAAAGGTACCCATAGCGATTTTTAAAGAATTCCTTTTTGCTCGCTTTCTTCCTTCAAATCATTTCGTTATTGTCGTTTTGACGAATAACAATATCACTGATAAGGAAGATAAGATTTCTTTTGATATGAGGAAATGACGGATCACTTCAAACTTTAGTAAAATATTGTTTGCTTAGACTAAAATTTTCTTTCTGTCTTCCAAATCATAAAACCAAAAGGGGGCCTTAATTCCATGACCTTTTGGATTATTCATTTCCCATTTCAACGATTATTTCATTTTCATACATGTAAAAAATAGAACAGTAATAGCAAGAATAAACTATCTGCTTTTCATTATTTCAATTGATGTGCTGAAAGTAAATATTTACAGAGGACAATTATCGATCAGAGAAAGAGTTTTTGCTTCATTTGCAGAGAGTCTACGATATTTCTATTTATTCACTATTCGGTGCACTGAAATTTTACATAATTGCTAACTTAATCAAACTGGGAGTACGACTAAAAGCTACGAAAGATAGTGTTGATTATGTCACTCAACAGGTATTTCTATTCATCTAAATTTGAATAAACAGAGCTTTGCTAAAATAGTCAGTGACTCAGGTCAATCAACGACGCAGAGAATGTGAGGAAAGTGCGCGCAGATTCGCACGTGATGCTTTTTTTGTTAGAAAATACTACGAAAATGAACCAGGCATCTTTGAACCTGCTGAAGTATTATCTATTAAGGTAATTGTCAATTGTTAGTTAAAGTTGATATAGTTCGGTTAAACTAAGATTATGAGGCAAAACTCCGAATTCTTTCTTTTCATAGGATTATTCAATCTCTGCTGTTTAGCGATTAAATTGTTACATTAAGTTAGTTAAAGTGAATAATAAATGATTCAAGCAAGCAGTATCAAAATATAATGAAATGAAGAAAGAACTTGACGTTGATGAAACGATCGGAGAAATTAGCAAGCATTTATCTGTATTTAAAAAAATGAAAATTGTTATGGATCAGCCAGAGGAAAAACAATTTGATTCAAAATTTGTGGTAAATTTTATTTCCAAAAATTGTATTTTATGAAATGCTTTCGAAAATAAGTGACGAATGTTTTATTTAACTTTTATGCTTGTTTCTATTAAGGCGACTAAATTGCTAACAAAAAATGCTCAATTTCAGTTTACTGATGAGATGAATTTTATCAACAATATATCGAAAAATGAAATTACTCAAATCACAACTTACTGCGCATAACTTTAACTTTCCTAACCATACTAGTCATACATAATTATAATGAAATAATATCTAGGGTTTCTTATGATTTAAGCAGCTACAGTAATAAAACTACAAAGTATCATCAAATATTTCAAAAAAATTTCACAAGAGATTGCTCAAAATTGACATACAATTTGCTGAAGTTATTATAAAACTTCCCTCAATTTCAGATACTGTCCTAATTTATTCAGTTAAGAATGATGTTAACCAATTTCAGAAACTAATTGAAGAATTAAACAAAACTGGACAAATCACTTTGAGGAAAGACCTGAGCAAGATAATGAAAGTAAATCTTATGTACAATAATTACTGTTTATAATTTTTTTTAATTAAAATTATCTGTATAAAAAATAAGTAAGAGCATAGAAACAAACCTTTCATTCTTTTACTATTTATCTCATTATTTCGAGTCCATACTAGTTAAATTGGAATTCCTCAATTTTCTTGTTACTGCAAAGTATTAGAATCAATTTTATTTTGATTTATTGCTTATTTTGATTTAATGCAATTAGTTTTAATAATATTTATAATTCGATTTGTCACCTCTCCAAGATTACATATTTCGAATATTCATTTCTTATGTGATCATTGCATATTGCGTCAAATGCACTTTAGCATTTAAGTAGGAAATACTAGGAATAATTATTATGTAAATTAGAAAAATGCCATTAGCTGTGAAAAATCTTTTGTGAAAATTTGATATTGAAAAAGTGTACTCTCTAATTATTTGAAAATTTTCAGGACAAACAATCATTAAAAACACAAGGTTGTAATTGCGAGTAATACTTAGACGAAATCTGTAAATTTGTTAAGAGCACAAAATTCATGGAAGCAATTCTTTCTGAAATTTTTCTTATCGAAAAATTTCTCAGTTTAACAATTACTTTAAAATTCAAAATTTTCAAAAATTATTTAAAAAATTTAGGTTTAATGAAATAAATTGCAGAATTTAGCGAAATTTCAAAGACAAGCCATATGGAAGGAAAATATAAGAGCGAAAAGATGGATTTGACACAGTTCAGTATAAAAGGTCAGAAGAGCCTAATGATAGAGGAGAAAACGGAATCAAGTGCTATCGAAAGTCAGACTGGTCAAATAGCTGAAACAAAATCCGCGCATAGGAAATCAGTTGTGTCAGAATCGCAATTATCTCCAAAGAATTGTGAATTCCAGACATCATCCTCAAAAACGGTCAAAGTTTCGCGAATTCTTGAAACGGAAAAAACGCAATCGTCATCATATCGCAAAAGTTCGGGAAACGTTCTTCAATTATCAACAGAAAGTGGGAGTGATGTAGAAGTGACGACGATTTCAGAAGCAAATTCAGCATCGATCAAAACAAGAATGGAATCAAGTGATCAGTCAGTAGGGAAGTCAGAAGAGTAGAGAAATAGAAGAGGAGAGGAGAATGATAATAGGAAAATGATAAAATGATTACAATAATCAATCCTTTAGGGAAAGTTCTAGCTGCCTGTTATAATTAAAACATAAACATAGAGGCTTTTTATGTCATCCAACACGATGTTATATCATTAAAGAAATTAAAATATCGTTATAAATACCATAATTAGTTAATAATTTTTGACAATTCATTTGTAGAAATATTCGTTTGTCCTTATTGCTTATTAACTATTACTGTCATGACGATCAATTGACATTAAAAAAATTAGCAGCTAATTTCGAAAACTAGTTTTCAAATATTTTTTATGAATGAAACTTATTAATTGCAATAATTTGAAATTAATTAAAGCTCCCCTTTCGTTAAAAATAATTTGATTTATATCATTTTTTTTATTGATTTCAGCAGTTAAAACTTTCTATTCCTAAGGAAAACTTTCCTTGAATGCATAGGGTAGACATCAATAAACCAACTAATCTTCGGCCACGAAAAAATTTCAGATAATCCAGAAATATATGAAAAAGTGACAAGCGCATAGAAAGCAACAATCGGTTTTAGGGAAAAGACAATAAAACATAAAGGTACTAGTAAGGAGAAAAAATTGTTTCATCTATTAACTTATTTTGTTGATTTTGAAAAGATATTTTTAAAAAGTCAGAAGTACAAAAAATTAAAAAGTTACATGAATGTTTTTACAAAGAAAACATTTTCTTCACAGTCAATATTCTTATTTTATAATATGTTTTTTGAATAAAATGCTGATCACAAATTAAGAAATGATTTGAAAGCTATGGATAAGAGAGAAGAGATTTTCCTCTAAAGCTACTAATTTCGTTATTGATAAAACTGATATGCAGTATGTTTTTTATTCATCAACTTCTAAATCATTTTTGATAACACAAATTTTTGAAAAAATGAACAATTCTCAATCTGGTCTTATTCTTATTGTCCGAATCGCAGAGCTAATTATGGAACAGTTTGATTGAACAGAATATTGTGAATTCCTACCTGTCAAAGCTGTTTTTTAAAAATTTATAAATGAATAAGGAAAAAAGAAGCACTAGTATGTGCAATTTCAGAAATACAAGAAATATTTTGAAATCTGCACAGTTCTATAGCTTATAATTTTGTAAAATGTTTGTTCCATTTGAAAGAATTTAAATTTTGGATTTCCCTATTTAAATTTAAATTGTTCCCAATTTCTAAGAGATTCTAATGCGTACATTGCGCATTTCTTCTCGTTAGTTTTTGATATCATTTGACTTGAACTACTAATACAAATTTTAAAGCATTTGATATCAATGTATGAAAAAACCGATGAATGAATTTCTCAAAAGTATGGACTGTACGAGAAAAAACTACCGTACTCCTCTGAAAATATAGGTAAACTCCACCTCTATCCTTATTAATATCTAAAGCATTACACCTGTTCATACCTAAGCTTATAAACTAAATCCAGATATTATTGATTAGAGTTAGGGAAGAAATAAAGTTTAAAGAGTTTTACCTGATTCTTATTCTTGAATCCAACAACTATCAACTATGCAGTAATCAATAAACAGCGATCGCTGTTCGTAAACCGAACCGCAGCATGAGTTACAAAAAAAAGTTCTGATTAAATCTATAATGATTAAGTTTCTGTGCTAATATGGATTATATTTGTCTTTTTTCTTTCCAAGTAGTTGTCAGATAGTTCGAACAAAGTTCCAATAAGTAATAGGGAATGTTCCGGAAAATTCAATTTCGTATTTGATGATAGATTTAGCACAGATAGATTACGGTTTACTGATACAAAATCATTTTCAGATACATGGTTTTGTATCTTAAAACCGAAATACGTCTGTGTTATATTACTTAATAAATAAAAGCAAAACTTTTTTTATCACTGATAAAAGACATATATAGAAACAATCATAAAATTTATTACACTAACTTGTCAGGATGAATAATTATGGTATTTCTGGAATATGGTTTGTTTATATTAAAAATAAGTTTTTATCATAAACACAAAACTGATTTAATAAGTTATGAATTGATAAATAAGTGAAAATAGGATGATAATACGCTAGAATTTCGGACTTGAAAAATTTCAAGTTTTCCATTTTTCCTTATTCCAAATTTTTTCTCATGTATTCGATCCTATTTCTAAGAACCGAATATTTAAGATAAAAATATAATTACTTTTAACTAAAATTAAAGAAACCTTCACGTTGACTAACTTTTTACTTTTTATGAAACAAATAGGTTGATAAGTTATGCGCAGCTACTTAATTATATATTTATGGGCTACAAATAACATACCATTGAGCCATGCAAAAGTATGCAAATTGACGACTGCGCTTCTCTCATAACATGCTCAGTTGTTAAGAAGCATTTATATATTTTGAAAGATAGAAAGATAAAATGAAATGAAGGATTAGTGATTACTGTAATGACCACAAAGAGGTCCATCAACTAACCATAAGAGTTCCCTAAGCACCAGGTGGACGAGTAGACGGAATTCTGCTTTGACAGCTACTGTAATTCGCTTATTCGGTAATTACTGCAGATTTATATATTTAAATTATATTATTTATGAGTGAGTGATTGTTCATTAGCAGAAATACCATTTATTATATTAAAGAAAGGGCAGGAACGAGAGAGAAAAGGAGAGAGAGGGAGAGAGAGAGAGAGAAGAAATGTTGGAGCTGAACTATCTTAGATATAAACTTTTATCTATAATCGGAAATGAATTTCATATTATAGTTAAAAATAGTACGAATGATGAATAAAATGATTTAAAATGTAGAAATGCGTAAAAAATTTAAATAGTTTGTTTAAATAAAAGTATACGGAATTAAACGTACTTTTAAAAATGCTAAGTTTTTATAACATAAGGCGATATGAGAGGTTGCTTGTTACTAAATGGTATTACTAAAGCTTCTTTTTAATCACTATTAACTTAATGATTTCATTCACCTCACACCTTTACTATTTATCATCCAATTCTGAAATTTAGATTCTGTCAGATTCCAAACAATTTGTTGTCACTTATATTCGAAAGATCGAATTTCTTTTTAAATGTGAACGCACATGAAAATGTTTAAGAGCAATAATGATCGAAGATTGTTGTCGATGATCGATGCTCAGCAAGAGGCTTCTTTTAGCGGAATGTCAAAGTGATCACTTCAATTTCCAGCTGAGAATGAACATGCATAAAAGATACCGATTGCTTCGATATCAATATTGGTGATTTTGTTTAGTCTCTTGATACTCACACTTTCACGTATCTTTGCTATAAATGAACCCCTCTTTAAATATGTTAAAAACCAAAAATTTAATAGATTTTAAAATTTCCGATTATATTTTTAACTTCAGTTGCTTGTCATAATAGGTAGCAGCTAATGGATTCCTTATAAACCTGAATTGATTTTAATTAAATGTTACATGTGATTTTACAAGAAATCAATAAGAATTTTCTTACGTACTGTGAATCACTGCAGTGAAACTATTTAACTTGAAATAGTATGTAAGACATTACAAAAAAAAAATTTATTTTTCATATCCAACAATAATATAGTTGTATGATTAAGAATTTTTTAAAATTCCTCAGTTAAGTTGAAGTTTGAGCAAAAAAAAATCATACTTTGAAGTTTATATTACTATTCCAATTTTTATATTAATGTATTCTAAAATATCTGTTTCCTTTATTTCCATCGTTGACATCATACTTCTTTTCCTACTTGTTTAGAAACTCGAAATAGTAACAATGTTTAGAATTCATTCCAACGATTATTTGATCTTTCTTCCAGCTAAGTAGCGTAAAAATTTCCAGTTTGTGAAGAAGTTATGTCTCCCGAATACTAATTTAGATCAGATAGAATGAGCTTTTGTTAAAACTTAGCCTGGATAAGAGAAGCTAATTTCCATATGAAACTGACTTAGTTGATTTACTAGCTGACTCTTCTGATCAATTAATTTGTTTCTTAAGAATTTATGATATGGTTCTGCGTTTCTAAATTGCACAACACTTCAGTTTTCGATTTCTTAAAATTAAATTTGAATTAGATGTTTCGTATATACATACAAGTATGAGTTTTGGTTACGCTGTGGATGGAAAGACACATTAATAAAAGTCATTGTTTTTGAATAATCAGTTGAGAATATCTTGCATCGATTGATTTTCAACAAACTTATTATTATGAATATTAATTCATCCTGTTGGTTTTATTATAGGTCAAAGTTTACGAAGACAGAAATCGAGGAAAAAAGAAAGTAAGGAATACTTCAAATGATCCGTTTTGCTGTCCTTCTCTATCATTCCTTAGATATACAACCATAAAATTTATATCAAGAAAAAGTACTAAAGTTAATTTATATCAAGAAAAAAGTACTAAAGTATAAGTAATTGTGGTGTTATGTTATTTAAAGTTTATTGTATTGATTAATAGTTAACTCGCCTGGCATTATATCAACAGTTTAGTATAATAATATTGTAGCGGATTTAATATTTTCAATCATAGTTAGCAGTAGAAGAGATGATCTTTTAGAATGTCTAAATTAAATTATCAGAATTTAGGAATTTTATTTTTTTTTGAACTCGTAGCGTTTCACTAATATGCGATTTACGGGAATAATGAAATGTAGGCATTCCTGGCAGCGTATATTCATTACTGATTAGTGAATTACTGATTCTCACTATATATATAGTATAATAATATTGAACATTTTTAATTTAATAAATTCACCAAAATGCTCAAAAATTTTTTATCGATGAATATAAAACTTGAGATAATATCGGTGGGGGTTTATATAGTAAAATTGTATAATAAAATTTTAATTTAATCATTTGATGATATTTTTAATAGTATCTATCCAGAAATTTGTAAAATCAATCTACAAATATGCAGTTTTAAAAGTATAAACAACTTTCACCTTGTAAAGTGCAAAAAGTCTTATTGTCAGCGATTTATATATCCACGAACTTTCTTATATTGCCACTATTATTGTACTTTTTGCTACTGTCGTTATTTCTTGAGGGAAAATTAAAGAACCGGATTTTCTTATCGGTGTAAGATGGACGTATTGGCATATAAATGAAAAGATGGACATCTGTGGACAAAGTTCTCCGTTGAATAACAAATTCAGTTTACAATTTGAAATGCGCCAATTCGACTGAAATTTTTCTGAATTAATTATGAAAGTCGCATTGAAATTGAAAGTGATCATTCCATTGCAATGTTCTTTCAATGTCCTTCCACTGTTCGTCTAAATAAATATTTTCTCACTCAACTTTGATATTTCCATTCTTTCTTTAAACCAGAGCTCTTATCAATTCAATATTTTTTGGTACTTGCTGTGTTTTGTAATAACTTTTGAAAACAAATTTCAAAGAAGTTTCGATGAAAAGGTTTTAATTAAAATTATTACGAAAGCGATGTAGTGATATTTTGGTACAAAATTCTTTTTCGGCTCGCTATACCTTGCATGGCTACGAAAATTAGATGAGGAAATGAGCGCCATTCAAAAAAGAATTATCAGACTTATCATTTTTATGAAACATTTAGAATTACAATTTTACTCTTTTTTTCATCTCCCTCATAATTGTATTTTTGATCATCACTTTATAGAGATTCATCAAAATAGAATTTTCTTCTCACTCAACTCTATTCTAGAATTCATCGCATCTTTCCAGTAACTGTCATTGATTCATATAAGAGCGAAAAATTGTAAAATTATTTTTTGTCATTATTGTAGCACAATCAAATATCTTCGTGAAATTTCCAAATAAAATAAATTCTCTCAGCTGATGAAAAGATACAAAAACTGAATAAAAAACTAAATTATGTTGAAAGGAGTATACATATCTATTTTTTCCCAAGTTATTTTATCACTGTGAAATGAGAACGAATTTAAAATATTTATCGTCAATAATAAATTTTCGAAACAAGTGATTATGAAATCTAATAAGAAAAATTTCGAATTGCATGACTACAAGCAATCATTCAACACAAAACTGCTTATTGCGTTTTCCAATTCTGGAAATTTTTGAAACCTTTAAAAGCCTGCAAGAAAAAATGCTCAAAAGTAATGTGCAGAAAATGTTCCAAGGCAATGTACAGAAAGAAACGGATATGATAAATTTTCCGTGCCGCAAGTCAGATTTACTGAATGTTCATTCTTTACTCATTTTATTTTGAGTATTAACTTTTTATCCCGGCTCTAATTAATTTCTTATGCTTTTCTGATCTTGACTAGAATTATTTCAACTCAAATCTTAATTTATTTAATCCCTTCAGCTATTTTGCAATAGTTATTGCTCAAAAATATATCCACGCTATCGGTCTCACTTCCTAAGTGACAAAATTTTGATGTTGAGATATCAGCGTAGTGTAATTGGTGATGTATTGTAAGCTTCCATATATTATTCATGTCAACTCGTCTTGTCTGAATTCAAACATTGCAATAACTTTCATGCTGTACAGGGTTGAAATAGTTGCATATCGAGACGCAGAGGTGCCGCAGACCGCCTCACGTTATCCAGGTTGTTATCGGATTTGGAAGTTGAGATTGATCGTTAGGAAGTTGTTTTGGTGTCGCTTGTCTTGTTTGTTGAGATGAGAGGTATTCGTTGCAGAATTCAACGAGGAAAACGACAAGAGCAATGGACGGCTGTTTCTGCAAGGCTTGCCGCTGTGCTACGTGAATGATTTACTTGCGTGAAGCGAATGGATTCAGAAACTCTTTTGGTGATTTTCTTCATTTCAATATAATGTAAGAATGATCAGAATGTGGGATTACAATTGAGTTAATAGATAATGAGTCATAACTTAAACTAAAAATCGGAATTGCATGAGCCAAAATTGAGTAGGAAAGGAGAAATTTCAGCGGTCAGTAGTTAATGGCTAATTGCTCTTGTTTTCATGGAAAAAATTATTGAAACTTCAATTTTAAGAGGAATACGAGAATCGGTTCTATTTACGGATTTAAAAATTTTCTTCAAGTTAGATGAAGATCTATAAAACATTTAAATCTCTTATTCAAATTTTGATTTTAAACAGTAAAATACGAAAACTCTATTCTAATGCGGAACTGCAGTTGTGAGTTTTCGTTTCTGTATAATAGTTACACTCCGAATGTGGCGATTCAAAAAACTGCTGCGTTACTTTTTGGATTTCTGTTAAAACCATTAAATTTAATTGATTAGTTTAAAAAGCTTTGCAGGTAAAAATATGTGTGCAATAACAGTATATTAGTTTTCTCTTTTTTGAATCTCAGATTGTTTTTACTTCTCTTTAGGGAAAATTGACTATGTTGTAGATGATTATTTATCCTTTGTTGGAAGATACATTTTCTTATTTTTAGATAGATATTTATTAATATTCAAATCAATTTTTAATGATAAGTGGTGCTTGTGATAAAATTTCGAATCTGATTGAATATTCTTAGGTATTTGAAGTAGGAGCAGCAGTATTGAAATGCTTTTTTGGGATTCTTTACTTTTATTTTTTACAGTTTTTTAATAAAATTATGAAAAATGCTAATTTTAATTTGCTTAAAAGCAAAAAAATGGATTCAGTTAAGGTTTATTGACTGATTCTATACTTATAATGCATCCATGCTTAGGCATGAGTTGAATATGTTCAGCTTTTGTATTTTGTATTATTTTGCTTTTTTGTCTTATTAAGAAGAAAACGAAAAAAGAAGAAAATGTTGCTGCTTGATTATGCATGAACAAACTGTTGTAGAATTTGAAGTAGTAGTCACGTGCGACAAAGTTACAGCACTTTGCTTCATTTTTTGTTGAAAAACTTTTTGATGAGGATTTAGATGAGGTGATAGTCTTTTTGATGTAGAAATATAATATCTAACAGCAAGTTTCATATTTCACATCATTTGATTTTTTTTTTCTTTTTTTTTTGAATATTTCTATGAATAAATTCCTTGTCATTGAGAAATATTTAAATGAGATGAATTAATGAAGTTTGATGCTGTCACTAACAAACAGCTTTTTGTTTTTACAGTATTTCCCATGATCCCCTTCTGAAAAAGTGATCATTAATTGCTAAGTAATTAATAATATTTCCACTGCATTGATGTTAAAATGTCAGATTAGACAACGGTTCAAAAACTCATTTGTAATGTGAATCCAAAGTCACATACATTCGATCGTGATTATTTGAAACGAAAAGGTTATTGTTCTTCATCTAGAAATTTCAGTTGCTGATATTCAAAAGATTTCGCGATTTGAAAGACATTAGTAACAGATATTTAGACAGTAATTTTTGTAAAAACCAAAGTCAGCTCGAATATATCATTCTAAAATGTTTTTTTGTCATGATCATTGGTTATAATATATTCAATAATCAAGCCGAAAGACAAGAAATAAAATAGCCGTAAATGCTGATCTGTGATTTTATATACTTTTGTGGATGCTATGCATCTTAATATAATTTTATAAATGCATAAGGATTCAAGTTTTTCCACTTTATATAAGCAATTAGATTTAGTTATTGACATGCCTTGTTTAGCGCATCGGTATAAGCATAGTGTAATTTTTATAACATGAGGCTAATTACTGGTGCTTATTATGCTGAAACTGATTTTTCCTTTATTTTGTTTGAATAAAGTTTTTATTATGAGTTTTTGAGCGGACTGCGTAACACATTCTGGCTACGATAATCAATTAACACTTAGTTCAGAGGTGTTTGCTACTTGGCCATAATTAAAATAATCGATATATATATGACTGGAGCATTCATTCTCAGGGTTCATTTTTCAAGGTTACACTCTACAGTGAGTATCATTATGTGCTATTTTATTGAATTTTTTTTCTGGATTGGTTTACGATTATGAACTTAGAGTGATAATTTTAAGAAAATAATTCGGAAGTTATTTGGAAAAGCTTTAGCATATCTGAATGATTATTTCAGCCATATTCTTGTATATATATCTAGAGCTGTTTACTTTTATCTGTGTTAATATTTAAACATATGTGAAACTTCTATTCGCCAACATCATAAAAATAATTTTGCCTTATGTTTAATTTACTCTATAATTCTTGGCAGAATGCATTTCTCCTCCCATTTATTGCCAGAATAGATTCGTTTGAAAAAGACTGTTGGTGTTTAAGATGTTCAAATTTCAGTCCTATCGCATATTAGTTACATGGAATGCTGTTCGAAAAAAATTTTTTTGCGCTTTTCGTAATCATAATAGATTTTTTTGCGCTTTTCATAATAATTATCTAAGCCTAACTTTTGCTGGTTTTTCTATTACTTCAACAAGCGTACTTAATATTCTTTAGTAAGCATTTTTTATGTCTGCTCATATAGAGTTCTTACTTTTCGTGTTGAAAGTTCTAAAAGTTGATTTGCAGAAAATTTTGGAATTTTAATTTTTAAAACCAAAAAGCGTTATTATCTTTTTTTTACATTTTATGAAAGATAATTGAAAATAAATTATTAATCTTTAGTTGTTATCCCCAAAAAAATCTATTTCCATAGGGAAACTTTTCTGCATTTGATAACTCATGCTGCTGTTCCAAGAACTCAGCAATTTCGACATGAAGAAAAGTATGATAGTATGCGATTATTTTTGCATAATGTTTAAACAAATCTAAGTAAAGCGCATAATATGTAGAGGCTCCAAGTCCGATCATTTTTTTTTGCTAAAAATACGAATTTTTGGCAATATGTTAATTAAGTATTGTAGTAATTTGGAAGGAAGTAAGGGATGGTAATTTGAACGGAGTAAAAAATTTGGCAGTAGATTAAAGTTTTTTGATTTTTAATTTTGTTGAGTTACTTGAATTACTGTTTTCATCTGATGCTTTCACGTCAACACAACGGCAAAACATTCGTATACTAACGAATAGGTAGATAGTTAAATTCGATTGATTTCAGTCGAAAATTTAGATTTACATGAGTACTTCCTTAGATATCAAAAATTCCTAAATAGATATTGCAAATGTTAAGACGTATGTTGTGATCCTGATTTTTTCCGTGAATCAAACAATAGTGGACTCATTGAGTGTCATCACACAGTCAATGTTAAAACGATCGTAATTGATCTCTATTTTGAAAATTATTCACTATAAAAATAGTGCGAATTCTATCTGAGTCTGCGTGATAATAGTTTCTGCTCTTATTATTTTTGTCAGAAGTGATGGATGGTATCTTCATCGGCAGTTCTAAAATTTAAGTTACGCACCTGCGGTTCAGTATATCTTTTGTTCATTTTTCAGATTTCAGCGTAAAATGATATATTTATGTGATTTTATTCATTTAAAACATATATGAGATATTCAAAATGGATCAGTGTGTTTTGCATTGATCTATTGTTTGTTTAATAACAATGTGTTCTCATTGGTTTTCAATGAATAACGCCTATTAATTCTCTATTTATTCGCTTAAGCAATTAATTTTGTTTCTGCAATTGTACTTTTCATTCTGCTTTATTTTCTTAAAACTAAGCTTTTCATGATTTAAAACTTCGCTGTTTCCTCAAATTTTGTCTTAAAATTAACATGAGATTTTATTGCGTGAACAATGAACAATGCTTTATTGCAAATAACACTGATGATATTCTACTGTCTTAATAGTATTTTTATATCTGTTTGCATAAGTCTTTTTTCCAGTTTTTGTCACAATGCAAGTGCAGAGTTTTCCAGAAATTTCAAATTTGTGGATTTTTAAGTAAATTTGATATCATCATTATGTTTATTATTGTATTGATCAGCACTTACTAAATATTCTAAGTAGTTCAATACCTGTTTGCATTATTATTCACCTATCAATTTTGAGTAGCAATATTGATAACAAAATTTATTCCTTAGCAATTTATCTATTGTAAATAGATTTTTTTCTTTTTTTGCACGTGAAGTTAAGCGTCAATTAAACGCTAATAACGGCATTGAATCCGTTGATCTTCAAGCTCATTGCACTGTTTTTTCATTATTTTCATTCAGCTTTTGCTTCTTCATGTGTAAAGAATAAAAATTTCACTTCCTTATATTTGTTAGAATTGATGACGATTTTTTCTAATTTGCTTCATCTTGTTTTTCTCATTTCTGTGAAACATCGTTTTCATTATCATAGTGGACGTTTGGAGGCTTGAAGTATTAATTTATCTTTTACTAAATATTAAAGTCATATATTCTTTCAGCGAGTCATGTTCTAATCGGACAAAAAAATTCGTGGTTTAGTTTTTGATGCCTTTAGTGATATTTAAAAGCGTAATTAGATTTGTGATTGATTTCGAAATTTTTTTTTCAGTTATGACGACTTCTTCTAAAATCAAGGAATTTCGTATTTTGAAGGGTACTAAGACTGCAAGTTAGTTTTTATGCCGAATATTTTTTGATTAAAACAAATTCTGCATACTTCGATATATATATAACATAGTCAAGTCATTGTTTACAGCTGAAGATTAGGAATCGTATCTTTGGTCCACTCGGTAGACTTGTAATTGTTGAGGAAGTTCAAGTCTTAATTTCATCCAGTTTTTGTGGAATAAACTGAAGCTTTCCTCTTCTTCTCTTTTTTCTGTCGTTATTGTTGCAACGAAAATTATTTTAAAAGTTGAAAACAAATCATTTTTTGAGCATTTATTTTTTTTAGCAGTTTAAACATTCAGGCGCGTAGAAAAGTATTACATTTTCTTTCAATTTTCGTTTCAGTACTCTTAACATATTTACATCTAATGTCGTGTAATCTCAAATAGGTCGGTATTGACTTGTCATTGTCATGTATTAATTCTCTATTCTTATATTATATCGTTATGAATGTAACAATCGACATTTTACATGAGTTAGTATTTTTACAGCTAAACTAGTCTGTTTTATCCAAAACGAAGTTGAATTTTTATTTTGGGCTACAAAGATTATGTTTTGCTTTTAGAAATTTCCGATTACTTTAACAAAATAGCAGTTTGAAAATAACTTTTTCAAGTATATGTCATTCAAGATTTCCAGGGTAAATTTCATATGAGCATTCTATTTCTCTTTTATAGATGGAATATACGGTAGCGCAATCAGACTCAATTGAACGAATTGCTGCCATACATGATTGTACTGTTGGTGATCTGATGAAGATGAATCGACTCGCAACGCGAATGGTGAATTTAATATTTTTTCAACGTTAACATCATCGTTTTGAATATTTAGGGATAATTTTAATATTAAGCACCATATCAATTAAATTCACTCACAAGAATTAAGAATCATTTAACACTATATTAGCGCGCATTCGATTTGTTTTGTATCCAACTTGAATAAAGTAGTTTGTTTTAACTAGGACAATTTATGTTCTCCAGCTTTATTCTTTTTTGAGAAATGAAATGATTGTATCGATTGCTATGTATAACATTATGTAGTTTTCTTTGATGTTTTTATATAAATGTGCAGAGTTTTTTATTAATTGGTGAGATGATAATATAATGCTGAAGGTATTCCCTGGACAAAAGCTTCTTGTGCCTTGCCCGATAGATGAGAATGATGATGTTAGTTTCGGAAATCGCCGCGCCACAAATCAGGCTACAATAGCTTCCGACAGCCATGTTTATTCAAACGGTTAGCAAAATTAATGTGTGACATAGTGATTAAATGAAAGTAATTTGATCTCGTTAAATAGCCCTGAACCGATTTTTAAATCGAATTCAGTAAAACTAATGTCGGGTTTCAGTTCTTTACGGAAGTATGATGTTTCTATTCGACAAGCATCTATTATTTTCAACTTTAATTGTTCTATCGTTTTCCCTAATTTAAATATATCTTTTTTTGTGTTAGGCTTTTTTCAATAACGCACATATACGTTTTTCGAAATTTAAATAGTGTTGATTTCTGCAACCCACAAATTCTCTTGAACCACAAATAGTTCAGGAGAATTCACTCATGTTATATTCCATTCCGAAATAGAATTGCTTTTATGATGCACGTGCATTATGCTTTCGTACTTCATTGTTAGGAAACTGGAAGTTTGGTTATTTTGAGAGGAATTTTTTTTTTATACTCATGATGCAGAATATGTTCTTGATACAAAATTAGTGTTTGATTATTTTATTCTTTGCAAAGAATTTATTTATTGGATCACCTAGCGATTGGCAGTTGCTGAAAGATTATTAAAGAAGATAGTAACTATTGTAATTTGCATTAGCATTTTAATCTCTTCTAAACCAAATCAGTGAACTATTATTTCACGCATTTATTTATACAAAATGAAAAGGGATAGTATCTTTTTTTATTAACTCTATATGTCAAACTCTTTCATTCATTTAAACTGTTTACTGCAATATCAAATGAAGATGTTCATAATTTGAAAGTAAGTAAAAGGACAACATATTTAATTCATTTCATATAATTTTGCAGAGGAAGCTAGAATTCGACGTGGACCTGGAATGGCAGTTCAGGTATATAGTGGTGCTACAGCGATATCGGATCTTTCAAAAACTGAAGTGGGTAAACATAATGTATCTGAAATATATCCAAAGAAAGCCGATTTTGAAATAGAAGAAGCGGATACGGATTGTACGAAGAGATTCATTAAGCTAAAGGTATGCAAGGAAATCATTTTTACAAAAAGAATTTGTTTTGTAGACGGTGATGTAGTGGTGAGCGGAAATAGCGCTTTCTGGAGAAAGATTTTTAATCATTGATTAAAAATGTTTTTATTCTGAACAATTAATCATGAAGCATATATGTTTTTAATTCGTTTTGCGAGACAAAAAGAACGTTTACATAATGGAAATACGAAGGTCAGTAGTAGGTCAATAGAAATACCAGCAGTAGTGAATTTGTTATTCTTAATTGTTTATTCGCTTCTTTTTTCTACTTTTTATATGGTTCAACTGTATTTCATTTGAAGGTAAAACAGATGACTGAGATGAATGGAACAGTGACAGGTACTTTATTGGTGACACCTAATGCTTTAATGTTCGATCCAGACATTGTGCATCCTCTGGTTCTTGAGAATGGACAGGATTTGTATATTATGATGGCTCGGTTAGTTTAAGTTGCGCATTTCTCTTTACTACTGTATTTATATAATTATTTGTAATCTTGATGCTTACTGCTATTAATTAGACAACCTAATTGATAGCGATAAGTCCAGAATTATAGCACCTATTAAATCAATAGAAATTAAATCGATAAAAAATCTTAATTTTCATAAATAATTAATCTATGCCACTGATATGTAACGTAAAACTTTTCTCATTTCTTGCATTCTGAAACCGTTGAATATATGGAATATCTGTGGTGCTCACAGTAGCTGCTATTTTCCTTTGTTGAATATGAAAAAAATTTTTTGGACTGAAGTCAGTGTTGCTCATTGTGAGATATTTTTATAGAATGGAAGAAGTGATGTCTGTAACAATGTATAAGAGTATAACGGTAATAAGCGATGCCAAGGGCGATGGAGAAGTTCATGATCTCACTCATCAAGATTCATCTGACCCTGATTATTCTACCGTTCCTGCTACAGTTAGTTACTTTTTATATCAAATTGGATTTTTGTGTCTGCATTACTATTATTACTTTGAAAAGATATATGTTGTTAAGCCACAGGAATGCTTTCGATGATCTTTATTTTTCAATTTTGTAAATTCTAGAAAAAGTAATTTATAAGATACAATACCAAGAAATACATTACATCAAGTATGGTCTCATTTTATTCAAATACTTCCAGAAGGAAATTATGAAGAAAATATCGAAGAATTTGGTCGAGGATATTTGTAAAAATACTGGTGCTTACTTTTTTCCTCGATTTGCTACTCAGCAGTAGTTTTCATTTTCATTCATTTTCATTTGTTATCAGCATGAAAATAGATTTTCAAATCATCATTTCATTGATATTACTTCCATTGAATTCAAGATTCAATATTTACAATTCATTTTTATGTTTTTAATACTTTTTGACGAATCAGAAATTACAGAGTTATTGTTTTTTTGCTGTTTTTCCTACAAAGTCGTGAATGGAGAGATTAGTTTTTATTTAAGTAATTCTCTTCATATAGATATGTATAACATTTGGATGAAGATAGTGAATTTACCTAACTTGAATGATGGTAGCGATCTAACTCTCTGTAGATTAATAGAGGGTGTTCCTATGATATCCTGAAATGGGCAAAAGTATGACATCAGTCATATCTAGAATATAGTCCGCTCATTCTTGTAGTGGCAACCTAACATCACTGATTATCTGTGAAATCAAGCAACAAAAACTTTTGGAGTAATAATAATAATAATGAAAATAATAGAAATAATAATAGCACTATGCATGATTTCAGTTGATCAATCGCCGAGAATTTTTCTTGATGACATGGATTTAGAAATAAAGCGAAAAGGAGGTCAAGAGGTACGTTCATTATACAGAACACCGAGTCGTGTTTCTTAGGAAAAGTGTTTGGAGTCTTTTCAGTCTTCAAAAACATTCGTATGTATATATAGCAGAAAATTTTTGTATCAAAAAATTTGGTTGTTATGAATTCTCTTTGGTTTTTGTCATTGTGAAATAATACATCTTAAAAATATTCAATATTTTAGATTGAATATTTAAATATTCATAGTTTGTTTTATCATTTTTGTATTATTTTTCGGTATGTAATGATGTACATCTTACAGAATGTTTTATTTATATCAACCATTTGAGATTTCCTGAAATCCTATGACGAATAGATACTAAAATCAGGAAAGATTGAGCTTTTCAAGTTTAGGAAAAATCACTTTTGTTTTTTATAAATTCTTTTATGTTAGTTTTGGAAGTGTGACACGAATGGAAGTGATTATGTTTAAAGTAAAGTTTCTTATACGAGGAATTTTTCTCCATCTACCTTACATTTTGTCAGTTCAAAAAGATTAGTTATTCTGCATTACAGGTAAATATTGGACATGTAATGTCTGATTTTAAATCTTCACTCATTGTCCAGAAAGAAAAATCAGATGAAGCTGCTATGGATAACTCTCGAACTGCTCGGCGCAGTTATTCTGATGTATCGAACGGTTGGAACAATTTATATCGCTGCTTTCATATTTGTTTTTGATTTTAAAAATCTAAACTTGAGGACAAGAATTCCTCATCTTTTTAGTGCACTTTAATTATGTTCGTTATGTCTTCCACCTGGCATTTTACCTATTCTTTTAGGGCAGAAGGGCGATGAAATGAGCAGAGCGATTATCTCTGAGTTAGTAATTTATGAAACTTTTCAGCTTGATTTTTCCAAGCTATAATCATTTCTCTTGATATTAATGACATTTATAACTATTTCCTTTGAAAGATAAAATCAATTATGACGTTAATCCTTTGGATTAAATATAAATTTCGGACAGGATTGGTGAGAATCAGCAGCAATATTCTTCGCAGCCTTCGACCAGCGTGGGTAGTACGCGTATTGGATTAGCTTTTAATCCACTTTCTAAGCTTGGGAGGACATTAAGGTTGGTCCAAGTTTTGTCATGAAATCAGCTGTTCTTATAATTTTCATTCTCAATGTAGTTTATTAAAAGCTTAACATTTTTATTTTTTTTGCTACGCTTGAATATCTAGTTGTTATTTTGCCTATCCAAATTTTTATCATTATTACACTTCTTAATCTACTCTGTTATGCAAATTTTGAAAACTAGTTGTTCCAGTATTCATGCAAGCACAATCCGTGGGTCAGTGACTTCTGGAGCCGAACGTATGACACAGTCAGCAGTGAGTGGTACAAAATCAGTTGCTCAAGGTGTTGTTTCCCAGAGTAAAGCTGTTGCAGGTAAGATCCAGAATTCATAGCATGTCACTTCGAATCGTCAAAATCTAATATTAGCCGTAATCTTTTCTACAATACTCGTCGGATTCACCGAGATAATAAATTTTTGAATTTGTTATTATAAGATAATAAATACTAGAAAGATGAATGTCGTTGGAGAAATAAGAAATAGTATAAGAGTTGTCACTCTTTATCAGGAAGGAGTAATTTTCTTTTTATTGAATGCTTATTATTTTAAAATGATATTGTAATTTCGTGGAAACATTGACTTATTCTCTTCGTTCGAAAGAACGTCTATGTTTCGAGAAGTGAAGCATTTTAGGAATATGTATTGAAACATCTTGAAACTCTTATGTGATTTCCATGTATTTACTGTTTCTTGAAGCAAAATTTTCCAATTTCAAATGTGTAAGGATAATTTATAGGTACACTACAAACTGGCATCCAAAATAGTGTGAAAGTAGCAGCAAGCCATGCGAAAACTGCTGTTGGCGCAGTAGCTGCTATGCCGCAAGGTATCGCCAGTATGAGTAGCGGCTTGTTTTCTACATCACAGCATTATGAAGCAACGTCTTTTGAAGTTAGCATATTTTAATTTGCTTTAATTTCTTCGCCATGAATTTGAGTACGCTAGAGGATGTTCGCTTTTAGCGTGCTATTTTACAGCATGTTATAGTTCTGCTGGTAACTGTTTTTGATTCAAAGTAGTGTAGTTTGTAATACTATATTTTTTTGTTTTAAAATTTCTAGAACATATCTGAAAGTTTATATCTCTTATATGCTTTATCAATAGTTCACTTAAATGAAGGTACAATCATTAAAAAAGAAATTGCCACTCTTGCTAGAGTAAAATCATAATTTCGAAATGATATTCGTATTTCACTAACTGTTGCACTTTTTGAGTTCGAAGGTCATACTTCTGAAATCATGATTACTATATTAATTTAATTAACGTTTTACAAATCTTTTTTGATATTAGGACGTTTTCTGTTTGCATTTACTGAATCAAACTTGTTACAAGTTTTTTTGTGCTTAATTTATTCTTTAATAATTCTCACATAATACACGGTTGATGTCAATTTTGGATTCGGACATCATTATTTTCTAACAGAAAAGTTACTGAATATCTTTATTAAATCAGGACAAAACTATTTCAAAGATACGAGAGGAGCAGAATTTGGCTGTACTATTGTCATTAAAAAAAAAGGCCCAACAACTGCAAGAGGAAGCTGTGAGAAACAGGCAGTAAGTATTTTTTTATTTATTTGTTAATAAATCTCCAAACTTATTCAAAACTTATTCATGTTAAACCATTGGAATCTTTATGTGCAAGTTGCTGAGGAAAGTATATCTTTTGATCATGATATATCTTTTCCTTCGTTCTTTGAGTACTTTGTATTGCACAATGTAATCAGTTTCTCTTTTCCTCGTTTTTTTCCTGATGCTCATCAGTAATTAAAAAATAAGAGCAGCTTTGCTGCATATTAAATTACTTTCAATTTCGATATATGCTATTCTGAAATTATATTATTGAAATTGTAGTATCTATTAATCAAGATAATAAAAAAATGGTATTGTTTCAATAACTAGCAATGGTCCTCTTTAATGTTTGACCAGAAAATCGAATGTTGAAGTTAAATTTTAAAATAAGAAAATTCGATATTGAAGAGGAGAATAAAAGCTAGTGAAATTAATACTACTATATATGCATATTTTGCTTTATTATTTATTTATAAACTTATTATGAATTTATTTACCCTTTTTAAAGTTTCTTCTGCGCTACATCAATGAACGAGATGGCGAACTTGTTTAAACCGATACACGAACTTCTTTCTCCAACACAAGCGTTTTCAGTAGCCGAAAAAAGTACCCTATCTGATTCACTGTACTATATGATTGTTCGTTTGAACAAAAAAAAAAAACATGATAAAGGTAATTTCAGAGGTTTGCTCGAATATTATGAAAAATGAAGACGAAATATAGAATTTAAAAGCTTTTTCAGCTTTTTTTGTAGCTTTATGAATTATCTGAAACATATGGTATCTGAAAAATACATCTATATATCTTAAAATATTCATTTCGTTTAATTTCTTTCACGTGACAGCTTATCGAATTAGAAATATTTACTGTTTCGTTCTATAAAAACTTAATTTTAAGAACAGTTCTCAGCAATCGATACATCGTTAATGAGCAGTAAAGATTTGGTCGGTAACTGTGCAAGGCAAGAATTCTGGTTTGCAATACCGAAGCATAAAGTTGATGCCATTTATCACTTTTTGCTGCAGTGGAATCCTGGGAAGTATGGGTCTGTAAGTTTTTGTTCCGTTATTATTGTGCTTCATAAGCATTTTTTATAAACTGCAAACTGTTGAAGTTTTTAAAAAAAATTTTGGAACATTACAGTAAGTTTAAAAATATAATTAAACTGAAGAAAGGAAACAGTGGGAATATATGATAGGTCATTTCCAAAGCGTTACAGAAAGTTTATCTTTCTCAATCTTTATAGAATACACAGCAGATGTATCAGAACGAATTAACGGATCGGGAGAGAGTATGTGAGCTGCTTGAAGACCATGGATTTGTCGTCTTGGATTCAGAAACGGGCAAGAAATTTGCAGGTTTGTTATTGTTTTGCTACCCGAAGTAACGGATTTCAGAAATTACTGCATATTGAGGTAGTTTTGCTGTTTAGAATAATTAATTTATTATTTTTTTCTTTTTTGTTCTAATTCCCATTACAACTAAAATTTCTTAATGGATATCAATTCCCTGAAGAATGATTGGAAATCTCATTTCTGTTCCATCCAAAAATTATTTTTTATGGAAAGTGTGACTCATTTGATTAATTTGATAGATTTTTTTTTTTTTGGTAGACAAATCTGTAAATTGCTCAACATTGCGATTTTTATATATATGATATAAATTAAACGCATTTACTAAATGCATTTGAATATCGGTTCAAGTTATATGTATTCGTAAATTAATTACTTTGAGGATGTTAAAAGGTTATAAATAAGATCGTATAATGAAAATAGGTCAATGATAACAGTATTATTATTCATAGTAATACAAGTGAGATAGTCCATGCGGATGAAAATAGCGCAAAGAAAGGGCACGCAGTCTAGTTTCATGTTCTCGGCTGCATATTTCAAACGTTATGTAGTGTGTCTGTGAAAATCACACAAGGCAAGAAATTTCGTCGCCAGTTCGGCGACAGCAGGTCTTCATAGTGTGCGCGGTAGGAAAAGAGGTAGTTCTTTGTTCAATTATTATCCCGTCCGTTATAATTCTAATGATAATATTAATTATCTTGCATGAACTTACTGACTTTCATTCTGTTCAATGTGGTGTTGCTATAATTTTTTCCTCCAAAAAATACTGTATTTATTCTTTTAGCTTACTTACCAGCTTATGATTTGTTTTCTAAGCTTCGTGAATATGCTACTATGACTAAAAGCACTCGTGATCGAAAGATCTAGGTTAATCCTTCCAATGTTATTGGCAACGTAATGTTATGCTGCTGTTTCTTCGGCATTTTTTTTTTCTATTTTTTGCTTTTTACTCTGAGCAAATTTTTAACTTCAAGTTAAGCTTTATATACAGTAGGTAACATTTCTCTTCGATATCAACAGAATTTTTTTGAAAGAAAAGTTTTTTATTTATAAAATTTAATTGATTTTGATTAATTATTAAATTTAATTTTTGTTCCCTATTGATTATTTTCTTTATCTTTTAGATTATTTCCTCATAAAGGTTTATTCCTTTGCAGTTATTGATAAGAAAAAGCAAAAGCATCACCAAATATGTCCACTGCCGTTTCATATATAAAGTGGCCTCTATTATTTGCATAGCTCCATCTTTTGTCATTTTCTCTGAACTATAAGTCTTTGTTACTTTATACTTATTTCTCACAGAACTAGTGCCTCAACATGATTACGATCAGAATTTCGCTTTTTACTTTGCTTTAGCTTTTAACTTTATTTCAACTTTTCTGATCTCTTTTCTTTCATTGTTTTTTCATCATGAATTTTCGTCTTATTTTTCCTTGCTAGTTTTCTGGACATTCAGATAATTTTCGAAATTTTTAACTGATGTACTGAATATCTTCAGTTTATTTTTTTGCTTTTTTTTTCATCATTTTAAAGCTATAAAATGTTATCCAAGTTATATTAATCGAATCGATCAGTTTTAGATTTCATTTCTTTTAGTTATTTGGCATTGAATTTGTTGTTTATAACCATTTTTTTTCTATAGGTGTTTCAAATAAGTGCTTGAATTTCCTTTCTCTGAGATTGCTTATTCATATATTAGCTTTTCTCATATACTTATTGCAAATGAGATATAATGTTTTGCATTCTTTACAGTAGAAATCATTCGCAAATTTTTTATAATTATAACTAATCATACCATCTGAAGTTCGAATATGCTTACAGCAAAGTCTTGATTTTAGGAATGAGTTAATTTTTACGTTTTGATTTTAAGAATGGATCATTTTTCTGCAGAAAAAATATTTCACACTTTGCTTTTTAGAGATTTTTCAACATTTGTAATTCTGATGAAGATGGATCTTTTGCTAATTTTATTTTGGAATTGAAAACAGAAATACTGAAAGATGTATAAAACTGATTTTAATACATTATTCTCGATTTCTCATATTAAGTATTTTCCTGATCATCATCATCTATTCGTCTTTGCTACATATTATTGAAACTTGACATTTATTTGATGGCATAGATTACAAACCCTTATTCATTGCTGCCGCTTTTGTTATTATCAATAAATAGAATGGAACAAGGTGAACAAATTGCCTTGTTTAATTCTTCCGTTCATGGCTCTTCGTCGTTGTTTCATATGTATCAATTATATTTTTGATCTTTAATGTATGTTTTTTTGAAATCTGAGATTTTCCCGCCTAAAAATTCTTGAAAGTCTTTTAAAAAATATAAAGTTAATCATAAATGTAATGTAATGTGATGTCACTTGTCCACAATTTCTGATAACATTTTAGAAAGCGAAGCTCGCTTTTGTTAACCGACCATTAAAATATTCTTTTGTGAATTGCAATGTAAAGGTTGAACAAAAGAAGCGTAGATAAGAGCTAAGAAAGGTAGAACTATGAAGTTTTTTATTTCCCTAAAATTATATAGCATTTTTTATTTTTTTTCTTTTTTAATTACCTGTATTGGATGGTTTTTTAAACTAACTCATGTACTAATATCTCACTATCTTTTTACCTCTTTATTGTTTATTTTATTATTCACTATCACTTTTTACTTTAAAATGTTCCTTAATTTTTGGTAAAGGAAGCGTTTGTCGAACATCATAGATTCATTTTCGAATTTGAGATGACGAATGTTCTCAGTTCATGTTACTGTTTTCAAATCTTCCTTCTCTGTTAGAAAACAACTGCTTTTCCATTAAAGTTGGTGTTGTTTACAGAATATATTATTCGGAAGTCTTTTCAGTCCAGTAAATGATGACTATTAAAAGTATTTGCTGAAGAAGTTAAAAGGAGTTCATCAGTTAATGGTGGAGCATATCATTTTTTGACTGAAATATAGTTTCGTAAAATTTTAACAGTGATTGGAATTTATTCATTGATTTTCTAGTTTCTTTAATTGTTCGTCAATGTCAGTGCGGCACTTTTTCTCTTTCATTGTATCGTTGTATTAGAAAGAATCCTTTCATGAAAGATGATGTCATCAACTCGGTGAGAATAACATGTAATATGCGAGAAAATCAAAGTTTCAAAGTTTGTTGTAATGAAAATTCATTTTACGAATTTCTGTATTTCCTCAAAAATTGCTCGTTTTCGAAAATGTTCATTCTTGTGCACTTTTTAAATGTATTTTCTTAGAGAATGCCATTCTTTCTGAAACGTTTCTTGATTTTTTTTATTATTTTTAAGTATATAATTTTACATTTCTCAATAACGAAATGGTAATTGGTCCTTACTTTTCAAAATATTTTTGTCATTTCCTGTTCCTGTTCGCATTTGACTTTTTAAAATAGTGAGAAGTGCTTTAATTATCAGGGAATTTTTATTTGGTAAAGCAGAAGTTATTTTTATATTGCTGAAATATGAATTTATACATGAACAAAAGTTTTCATTTTTGATAATAAATGGAATAGAACTAATTAGACAAATGCAGGAGTTGATTAATAAGTCTCATGCCTGCTCTGAATTAAGCTTTCACAAACTAGAATTTGTGAAAGTGCTAGATTGGCTTACTGTTAAATATTTGCAAGCAAGCAAATTCATCATGAATCATAAAATTCTGATATGAATCCCTTATTAATTTGATCAATTATTTCATAACTAACCCTCGTTTGATTCAGCAGAATGACGCAATGTAACATTGCGTAATGATCTTTGGTGGAATATTTCATGCTGTCGAAATAACGCTTGCAATATTTATGCCCATATTATCTTCTGTTTACGTAGTCTAAAAATCACATTTCGCAACTATTAGTAGAGAGACTGGTAAGAAATCTGCGTTTTGTCTTGATTCAATTCATCGTACTGTTAATATTGAAAATACAAAGTGTTTCTGTTTAAACTACCTTATCATCTGAATAATCAAAATTGTTGAATTTGATGATCTAAACTTAATTTAATTGTTACATTTTTTTGTTTTGGTTGTCGCAGTTAATTAGAAGAAAAATTAAGCAAAATTAAAAAAGAAAGGGTTAGAAACTAATTTGCAAATTCATAGAAAGTTTTTTTTTCTTTAAATATATTGCTTTTCATTGTCCTCCCAAACTTTTTCTTTCATCATTTTTTTATAGTTCCGCCCTTTATTTGTCGCAAGTAATTACTTTTCGCATCATTTCAGTAGAATTTTTGCTTCATTCTTTCTGTTTCAGTTGTTCATGTATGCATGCTGTAGCAATTTTAAAGATTGCTATTGATTCTTATCATTTCATAGGAGTAACATGAAAGTTTTTATATCTTATACGGTTATTCTTGATACTTAATTACGTATTCTGACATTCTGAGTGACGCATATTTTAAATCATGCAGGAATTAGCCATTAGTTTCATAATTGCAAGTGTATGATTCAATTAAGACAACGATTCAGTGCATTTGTAGACCACATGATCATGATTGGTATGTGATTTTTTTCCCGATTTAAAATGGATTCAGTTTGATGATAATTCAAAGAAAGCATTTTTCATTCAAATAATATTTCGTATAGAATTTTTTGTCATTTAGCTTCTTATTCATGTGCTATCTTGGAAGTCTGGTTTATATGGATTTATTCCTTTTATATGAATTACAAGTTATTATCATAACCCATCGTTAAAAAGGTAAACCAGTTTTTTATCAATTCCTACCAGTTTAAAATTTATTTCTTCACATCTAGCATTCCTCTATCTTTTGACGTATTGTATGTAACCTATACCACCTGCTGCAGGTGGTATAGGTTACAAAGTGAATTACTCTCTCTGGAAGTATCGGAATGACTCACGGAGTAACTTTGCTTGTTGAATGTATAAAAACATTTGGTGTATGTGTATTCCCATTGTAGTATTAATCATTTTTTTCAGTATACTGATATACTAATTATATCAATCTTGATATAATGATGTCTTATGATAGCGCTTGAATGCATGACCGTACAATACTCATTTGTACTTGAAAACTTTAATTTTGATTGGGATTTAGAAGGCAGTTCGTGTTCAGTCATTTTTTCTGTGTTCTTCAGTATGATTTTTTTGTTCTTGTGGTGCTGGTCCAAATTCCTATCTCTTTATAGCTTAATCGTAATAAATCCGCTTAATTACACTTTAATATGGTTACTGTTGATCTGAATTGAATAGAAAATTTCAGATTAAATCTTGATCCAGTAGAGCAAATTTTTCTTAACCAATAGCTTAATTTTATGATGCACAAAAATGATTTGATTGTTTTGTTAATAATATAAAATGAAGCTTTGCATTCTTTGTCATTATGGGTCAGAATGACGGTATTTTCTTGATTTCACGTGATATTCGTGTGTAACTCGAAAGGGACTTCTACCATTACAGATGTATTACAATTTTTTTTTCAATTTTTTTCTGCATTAGTAAATTATTATTGATATAACCTTGCGAAATGCAGGAGATTTTTCAATTTTTCCTTTGAGAGAGGGCGAGTCAGATGAGCATACTTATCCTTCATTGATTGTTGTATTTAATGCGAAGCATGAAAAGTTGAAATCTGGACATCATTTTTGAAGTTTTTTTTATCATCAAAAGATTTTTTTTTTGGAATTTGCAGCGTAGGAAAAAAATGGAATTCTCCGCTACCCTTTTAAAATTATAAGTTAAGAAATTCCGTTATTTAGTGTTCATTAGTTTGTTGTCTTTATGCTGTAAAAGGAAAAAATCTGTACTTTTATTTGTAGCTTATCTTTCATTGTTTCTATTTTCACATCTTTTTTAAATCTTGTTTTCAGCCGAAATTGTTTCATTTCACAAATTTAATCCACGAAAATATACTTTTTGTTTCGGTCCAGTCTCTTAATTGTAGAATACTCGCTCTGGTTGTTTGGATTTGCATTTCAGCTCATTTATTGCATCTGTCGAAACTATTTAAATTTAGAATTTTTAGAATTTCAAAGAATTGCGGTTTAATAATCCTCGATCTCGGAAACTTCAATATTTTTGTTACATTATAACATTATATATTTGTTTCTCATTTTTAATAGTTCAGCTTGACATAGTAAGTTTAACACAGAAAAGCAAAGTATTATTATTATGTGTTATTTGGTAGCTCTTTGAGCTTTTAGTTTACATTTGTTTAGTATTACTATAGATGAAAATAAATGCATGTTTATGAAATATTTGCTCCTTTCTAATTTTTTGCATAATAGATTGTGTTTTTGGATCTTTGGTTGTAAAATTTCACACCAATGAAGGAATTAGAGTTGTTTTGGTACGATGGAACCTATGAATTTTAGTTTTAATTAAATGATTGAAGGATACGTTTGATGACCCGTGATATTGAAGTGGCAGAATACTTGGTTTGCCGATGTAGGTCCTATATTGTAGGAATCATTGTTTGAAGTTGTGCTTATCATTTTTCTGGTGTTAAAATCGTCTTGCAAAGAAAAATGAAAGCTTTGCAAACAAAAAATCCTGACGAGATTTTAATTGAATCATAGTCGTTGTAGTTTTAATGGGAACCGGAATCTGGGATTATATTAGAATTTGCAGAAGTGATTATGACTTTATTCCTAGGATGTCGCTAAAAAGTGAGATTATTGCGTTGAAAGGAATGTTGCAAGTGTTTAAAATTCCCCATTTTTGGAACTTTTAATTTTCATTTGTTGGAAGTATTGATCAGCTCTTTGGATTTTGTTCCTTTTTTCCGGCGTAGATTTATTTTATTCTCAGGTTGATAAGAAGAGTAATATGTTCAATCATGATTTGAGAAAGGAAATCACTGCTTGAGCACTTTTGCTCTTCAATTTTTGGGACGATAAAAAAAAGTGATTTTTGTAAGCGGTAAATGTATTTAGCATTTGAGAGTGAAATAAATTAATGATAATAAATAAGCTAGCATGTTGCTCGACTTTAATTCTTTTATAAGCAATGATTTAGAGGTAAGTCAGAATCTTTTAGAGAAATTAGCAACTAATATTTTTCAGAATTAAATTTCAATTTAATTATCACATTTTAATAGCGCATTCAATGTTTCAAGTGAGGTAATATGAATAAAAGTTTTTCATCTGTCTTGTATAATATATGAAAGATTTGCAGAAAGGCTTTGAGACTTGGATTTATATTTTTTTTTTTATAAATATGATCTTCCTTTGTAGGTATGGACTTAGACAGAAAAATTAGTAGTTCTTAGTTGCAATATCCAAAACAAAAAATGTTATGTTTAATTTTAAAATGTTTGGATATTCCATGTATTCTTTTTTCAAACTATGATTTGTAAATCTCTAACATCTTGCCTAAAGTTGTAATGAATTTGAGGATGGGAACAATTTGAGGATGCTAGAAACAGGTCCGATTGAATTTGGATGGAAATTTACAACTGCGTTAAATTTATGAGTTTATCAATTTAGGATGATTTATTTTTACCTGGAACTTCCGATGTTTCCAAATTTTCTGAGGATTACTAAATTTACGGTTTTAAAAAATTCATTATCGTTTAAAAAATTAAAATTTCGCTGGATTTGGAGTTTTGTTTTGTTTTGTAAGGTGCCATGATTAATTCAACAAGTATTCGACAAAGCAATTCAACAAGTAACAAGTTTTTTATATTAATTTATACATTCCTATGATTTGAATATAAATTGCATAAGTTTGTTCACATACGTAAACACAAACGTGCTTAGGTGATTGCAATATTTTGTTACACTGTTGGAAAAACTTAATTTTATTTTGGTTACAAAGCAATTTTGTATTTTTTCTATTGCGTCTGTTTCATGTATTATATCTAATTTCATTATGATTATCATCCTTATTCTTTTGCTAACTTCCAGATTTTATTTTTGTGTATATAGAAGGGAGTCTTATATTCTTTTCTATCAACACCGAAAATTTTTCTTATTTAGACATATTCAGTCATCTTTGTTTGAAATTCACCAAAAGTTCCTCAATGAAGTCAGTTAGGGTATGGCAAGTAATGTAAGGAGGAGTTTTATTGGTTTAACAATAAGATCTAGGCATCATTTGCTGTCTTAAATAGATTATTTCACCACGCTCAGGAGAGCCTGGCGAAATATCTCAGTCGTCTCTCTTGTTCTATTGAATCACATTATGTGTAGGCTATAGTTTGAAAATTAAGCGTTAGATGAGAAGAGAATTTTTTCAAATATGTTCACTTCCTCTATATAAATACGCTATGAACCAACTTCAGAATGCTTAATCAATTTGTTATCAGTCAGTTTATTGGCGAATATTTTCGTTTTGCAAAATCCACCTCTTTTCTATAATTTTCTATAGTAATTTATCCATAAACAAAAGATGGAATCTTCTAATAACAAGGGTAATTTGGGCAATAATATCGTACTAGTTTTTCGATCTTTATATTTTTTCACAATAACCTGATTTTTTTAAGATTGTCGAAAGATTTTTGATCAGAAGCGAAGAAGATAGGGAATCAAGTCTTTTGGCTTGGATTCAGAATTGCAAGTAAAAGAAAAGAAATGGGTATCGCGGGATCACATCCACATATTTATCATCAATCCATGAGTGGTTCAAAGAAATATCGTCTTTTTCGTCATGGTGTGCCGAACAAATATTCACTGTCAGCGCATTTATCTTACAAGCCTTATGCAGAAGAGAAATTTTTTCCACCTCCTATTTTGCACACTAAATTTCATGAATTGAATCTTAATTCTTCGGTCATAAGTATTTTTAGTACTACTGATATGAATCAAATGCTGAAGCAAAACCCTGCTTTGAAAAATGATAATAAGGGAAAGAAATATTCACCATTCCGTGAAATTCCTGAAACTTCGGCTTGCAAACGCAAGAAATTTACCTTCCCAGTTTCGAGAAGTTTTTCCCGACGAAAAGCTGCATCTCAAAAGGATACTCGAAAACAAAAAATTAGAGCCAGCGTATTGTCAACCTCCAGTGTATCATCAGGAGTTGATTCTGTTTCGGAAGATTCTGAAGTAGATATTGAGAAAATGGATGAAAAAGAGGAGCATCGTAATGAAGAAATTAGTTTAAAATGTGAAAGTAAAATCTGTGAGTTAGTTAACAAAAGCTCTGCTGAAACAGATTCACATATTCCTCGTTGTTCCCTAGATTCTGGTGCTAGTTTCGATGAAGAAGATTCCAGAAATTCAATTTTTGATGATAGCTCTGCTTGCAAACATTTTGAAACCGTGTTCGAAGAGAAGGAGAGAAGCGATGGTAGTCCGATGACTTATAAATTACAAGGAATGTATTCCAGGAAGAAGTCATCCTCGAAATGTAAAAAGACTCGAAAGTTTTCATTAGTAAAATCTTTCCGGAAAATGAGTAGACGAGCCATTTCATCATCTGCACATCAATCGAGTTCTTCAAAAAGTAAGTTTTTATTTTCTGAGTTCCCACTCTACAGTCTAAACATTACAAAAAAAGTTCACTTCTGATGCACGATTCATCAGGAATGTTGTTAAAATGCAGTGATGTCCTACCATTCTTCCCTGGACAAAAAATTGGGAATGAGGTTTGTTAAGATATTCCGAAAAATCCTTTTTTCTCTACATAAACAAATAAACTAGTTTTAAAAGAATTTATTTTCGTTGTTGAACGTCTCCTTCATCTCTTGTGTTCTTCGTCGTATGAAGAAGAATAACGCATGGGAAAAAATTTTTTTGATGCTATCAATTGGATAGAATTTTGTCTGTTTGTTTATAAATACTTTAGCAAGGTTGTGTAAAACTTAACTAGGACTGAAATTCAATAAATGGTGTTTTTTAATTCGATGCTAAATTCCACGAGACGGTTATATTTATGTTTTTATTTTGATGCTATCGGGAGAGCTGCCACTGTTATAGTGTTTTATTTTTTCACTTAATTTTACTATTATTAATATTATTCAGATTTTAGAGCTGCCATATTCCACTTCTTTTTATTAATATATTGCTATGATTATCTCAGTAATTTCAATCATTTGCTGATTTAAAGGATTTCTATATAACCTTTATATGTTTTTAACAGAAGGTGAAAATAATCTCATTCATAATCAGTGTTCCTGATTCATTTTATTAGAAATTCTTTCAATTCTTAATTAATAAAAATTGCTTATTTTCTTTCACATAGTAGTTCGTTTGCTAACATGAGATTTTACATTATCTTTTTTTGGATAACTGGCCTTCATCATTTTCCATATTTCCTTTGTCTTTTTTCTTTGCCGTTTATAACGAATGCTTTTTTATAAGATCAAAATTTTTTGCATATATTAACAGATGAAGTTTCCAGGATTTTGTTTAAATAAAGTACAGCTCTGATATTCAAGTTTTCTTCCGTATAATGTAGTTTTTAGAATGTTTTAACATTTGCGACAAAAGGCTTCTCAAGCATGTCGATATCAACTGCACTCAAATCATAACGTATTTCAATCATCATTGGATTAAAAATGATACGTTTTTAGATTTTTCGCTGTAAATTATTTTTCATCCGCAACATTTTTCCCACTTCGTACGTAAAGTGATTCATTCCCATCATCAAGTATTCTTTTATTAAGGATGGATGTAGGCCATAATTTACATTTCCAATTAGTAATACGGAATTGAAGTTTCATTGATTTCATGTTTTTTCATAGAGTATGTTTATTTAGCTTCTTTCTTATCTGTGTGAAACAAAATTCCTGACACATTGATTTTAATTCATTAGTGTAAGAATATCAGATCAGATTACTTCAGATTTCTTGTTATATATTCTTGATTAATATTTAATGCTTATATTTGTCTCAATTCTTAATTTTTTCCTCTTCAAAATAATTCTCATAATTTTCTTCATTTACTGCAACATATTGGATCATTTTTTTCTCTCTCTCAATTTTTATGTTTTCGTATTTCTTTAGTGAAATTTTGTTTTGGCTTGTCGAATGTCAATTTTGGTAGAAATTTTTTTCTTGTTTTTTGCTAATTATTGTTTTAAGTTATTGCTATGAACTCTGTAAACTTTGAAATCTGGTTCTGAAAAATTCCTTCTTTTAATACCCTTTTGTCATTTGAGGGAGATAAACATTTTGTTCTTTAGTGAATTTAGATTAAGATGATGTTTAGTGGAATGCTTATTCTATTGAGTTCAACGTTCCTGTTTATTGTACCGTGAAACTGGTAACTTTTTTGTAGCATATGCTTTCCCAACAAATATATTAATTAATTTGGATTTATTGCAGTGTAAACACTGTAAGTTACTGTTATAACTTGATGTATTGTTTTTCCTAGATTACATCCATTTAATATTTTTCTTCAGTAAAGAAGAAATTAAAGAAAGCTATTGAATTTCATCGTTTATATCCGAGTAATCTGTTAATATGTAATATATTTTCAATAGTTCCATTGAAAAATTGCAGGTGAAGTGCCATCTTCTCGAGTATTCGATAGGAACTATCTGAATCGAGAATGGGAGATTGTGACAGTGCAAGAAATGTGCCGGCGAATGTCGTTGGATCAGCTAGATAGGGTTGTTCTGCCTCTTCCGGATGGTGCTACGTCCTCTCAAATCCTGGATGAAATTATGATTAGGCAGGTCAGTGTCGCGTTTACATTTCGTAAACTATGTTTAATTTTTAGAGACGAGAGATGAATTATCTTAGAAATTTTATAACTTATGTTTAAAATATAATAGGTTATTTGCAGATGGTAGATGTACTTCCGGCTCGTGCTGCGGGTTATCCATGGATTAATATTTATAATTCAGAAAAGCATGGTTTCTCATTGCATACTTTTTATAGGTTCATTATTTAGACTATTTGCTTTTTCATTTTTCTTTGTGATTAGTTGCAGAAATTCTCGGTCCATTTTTTCAAAAATTCCGAACAGTTTCAATGATCATATATTTAAAATTGAGAAGTTTAATCAGTGCCTTTGCTATATCTTTTAGAATTGTCTATTATTATTTTATTATATTATATTATATATTTTATTGATGGGAATAGCAAATTCATTACATTCAGAGCGACTGTTCGGAACAGTCAAACAATCGGAATCATTTTCTCCTTTTTTAGGAAAATGATAGATTGGGACGAAGAAATGTCACCTGTATTGCTGATAATTCGTGATTGTGAGAAGAACGTCTTCGGTGCAGTAGTTAGTACCACGGTGCGTCCATGCGAACACTTTTTTGGCACTGGTGATTCATGCTTTCTTTACAAATATGCGAACGACTTCGAGATGAATGAAAAGTAATTTTTTAATTGACAAAATTTTATTATTTGCCGTGCACCTAATTATATATTTAATAATATTCATATGAAGAGTAATTTGTCGATTTAAAAAAAAAAATTAAATCCAGCCTTTTTTGATTATGACTATATCATTTACTAATATTGTGAGACTGATTCGTAAGAATTTTACTCCCTTGAATTTTTTTTGTATTAAAATTTTGTCGTATAGAGTGCTTCGCATTTATCCATGGAGTGGTGTAAATCAATTCTTCGTAAAAGCAAGCATGGATTCACTATCAATTGGTGCAAGTGGTGGCCACTATGGGCTCTGGTTGGATGCGGATTTGAATAATGGTCGTACACAACCATGTGAAACGTTTCAAAATGAACCGTTGGCTGGCGAGAGTGAAGATTTCACTATACAATTTGTTGAAGCTTATGGTTTTCGTATGGAATAATTCATTTTCTTGTCAAAATTTCTTTTCTATGTTCATTTGATATTGTTTACCATAATTACTGTTATCTTGCTCTCAAATATTTTATAAAATTTTTTGAACAATAAATATTTTTGATTACAAATTTTAAAAAATCAAGATTTTGCCTTTCACATTAATTTGGAATGTTCTGTTGTGAAACATGTTGAGAAAAACATTTTCTTGCTTTTTTTGGAAAATTATATCTTAACTTGAAAAATCAGAGATTAACTAATTGAAATACATATGGTTGGAAATACATAAGAGTTATTTAAGACTTGATGAATGCAAAAAGCATTATCCCCATCATTCCTGGTAGCATGGCGAATATGTGTTGTTTATTCTGCTTCCATTTTTAGGTAATACAATTTGAAGGAATGATAGCATTACTAATTTTTTACTGTATTTTCACCTCATTTTATGTATTATAAATTAGAATTTTAATAAGTTGTTCCTAGGATTCTGGTCACTTAGAGCTGAAAAGTGATGAGTAAAGATTTGAATAACTATGGGAAGGTAGTATCGTTTTCTTAAGTTTTTGTCGTTATTTAAATAATTTTATTAGTATTATTGTTTAATACCATTTCATGGTCAAGAAGATCATTTTAAGATTTTCTAGGCATAGCGAAATTGTATAATTCGGTTGCTTTTACAGGTGCTTTGATCGAAGTTTTCGCTCTCCAAAATTTTATCTGTTGTTGAAGTAATATTATTAATGCAGAAAAAAAAACGTTCACTGTGTTCTCATTAACTGATAAGAAGAATTAGAGTAAATAGAATGTTAATAATTATTATAAGTAGGATACCTTCTCCCAAATGTCACATTAGGCGATTGAAGTCCTTAATCAAGTTAAGTCAATATTAGGATATTATGTATTATTTTTGCGATGTTACGTCCATTCTTATGTGACATATTTTGGTTTGCAACCGAAGGAAATGACACCAGTTGCGTTTGAGTCTTCCGTTTATAACGAAGTATTGCTCCGGACTGTACGTATTATTTCACTTTCGACACTTTCTCAAGGTAAAAGCTTGACAAGTAATTTCTCTTTTTTTGGAATTGTTCCAGCGGAGTAAAATATCCGTTATTGTATCCTTCTGATCAATTTTTCTATTTTACAACCGTTTTTCTCATTATTCAATATCTTATCTGAATAATTTTTCTTCATAATCGTTCAGTTTTACCCAAAAACGCCTTTTTAATTAATGAGAAGGTTTATTCAACTTTATTCTTTTCACATGGTCATATTGGCATGCTAATTGGAAATGGAAAACTGATGATTCACATACATTTCACAACTAAATAGCTGTGATTCACGAATAGCACGAACTATAACTGTCGAAGTTATCCGCAATTTTTCTTTTTAAATTTACACTTCAAGATCGGTGAATACAAGACTACTCATATAATTCTGATCCTCTTTCAGTGAAAAGAACAGTTGCCGGAGTCTAACTAAAAAGTAAGCTTAAGATTCAGTTTATTACCGAATCATCATCTTTAACAGATAGCATTGAGTGTTCAGCTATATATATCTTTTCCACTCACACAGTTATGAGCAGATAAAATGCAAAATTAGACTAATATATTAATATCTTTAAATGATGGAAGCCAAAACAAAGATGAAAAGAAATAGAGTATGAAGCAAAAGTATAGCGTATAACTCCCTTTTTAAAAATTTCTGTCTAAAAATTGAAGTTTATATAAAGTGATTCTTCTCTCCCTGTTAACCATTTTTAGATAATCCTCAGGAAATAGACAAAAAAAACGAAATCTTCATTATATGTAAGCGTGATTTTGTATATGTTTGCATACTTCATCAGCATTGATTCGTATATTAAATTCAAATATATTTAGACTAAATGGTACTAGGTGCTATTTAGAATAAAAGTTGAAGAAACAATAGATTTTTGAATAACGGCAATCGATGAACATGGAAGCATGAAACAAGTTTGTCCTTTATATTTTTTCCTTATCAGTCAAACTTCGTAGCTTCGAATATTTTTCATGAACTTAAATGTCGAAAAAAAAATTCATGTCAAAAGTGAGTATTTGAAGTCAGTTCTGCAAAACAGTAATCGCTTTAGAGATTATCCACGTAATCTAGTGCTTTTGCTAAATTGCTTAATCAGTTCAGCGCTAATGAAACAATTTCTATTGATTTTTATAATGTAAAGCAATGGAAAATTCATTGATGGATCAGTGATGGACTATTTCAGGATTTTATATCGATCTTACCAAGGCTGCAAAAAGAATGGACGCAAATTTTCGGCCATATCTAAAAGTAATTCATTTCTAATATACATAATCTTCACTTTAAACATTTCCTTTGTTATGCCACTCATTGTTTTCCACTTGGTCTATTTAGTTTGACCATTTTTCATCTTTATTAAATGAATGATTTTTGTTCCTACATGAGCGCAAAATTTTTATTTAGTACGATAGCTAGAATTATTTTCTGATGATAACGGTCAACAGTTGCTATGGAAATGAAAGTGATCCTCAGTAATTTTCATTTTGAATATTTAAAACCATTAATCGTATTCTTCAATTTCTTATTTTCAGTAGAAAGTAATGAAGGAATAATTTGCTCGAAATAGTTCTTTCTATACCAATCAATCTCACTTAATTTGATTAATGATTTTGACTTCATGGTACCTATTATTTTGAATTTTCACATGACATATTACTTTGTAGTCTTTCGATACTTGATTGTCTTTGTTTAAATCACTTAATTAACTGTAAAGTATATAGGTGGCTTTTACAACATTCATAACAAGACGGCTGAAGTCTTCCGGGATTGTATCCTATAATTTGCTCCGTCCGACCTTATTACTAGCTTTTCTCTCTCTGGTATACCATCGTCCAGGTTGAGATGAAACATGCTTCGTTGTGCAGTCTTATTCTCTCTGCCTTGCATTTCTTTATACTGTTTATATTTTTCTCTTTTTTTATTCTCCATATGGTGGTACTTTTGAACCTGAATGTCTAATTATGTAAACATTCTCATTTTTATAACTTCCAGAATATATCAATCATCTACTCTATTCTATTCCAGTATTTGGTAAGCTTTCCTTGTGGATTCAATTTTATCAAATTAGAACTCATATTATCGCGATCATCTTCACTGCCAGGCGATATTATTAAATCAATCAATGTATTGAAATTTTTAACTTATACTCATATTAACATAATGATACCGCGCTGATTGATTGAATGTTCAGCAGAATATCATTTGCTGTTGTGAAATTTTCTGTAGGTTGATTATTTTTCGCTTCACAGATAGATAATTTATAAGGAAGTGTTTATTCCTTGACTGGAAATTTTTGACAACAATTTCAACAGCAATAGATTAAACTTTCTTCCATTTGTTGCTGATTTCACAAGAGAATGCTGTTCTAACAAAAATAAATCTTTTGATAAGTAAATAAATCAATTACTTGGCAAAATTAATTTCACCATTTTCCAAGTTACTGTCATTTATGTCAAAAGTGGATTCATATAATTCCTGCTGATCTTAGTATTCTTTCGAACGATAAATTTATTGGAAAAGAACTTGTTTGACTTTTTAACTTCTTGCTTCTTCCATATTTTATTTTTCATAAAACTTTGTAAAATAGCATATAACTTATAATGTTCACTGCGGAATAGATGACTTATGTTGAACTCTCTAAAGAAGACTTTCTAAATAGTTCATGTTTTTAAAATAATAAGTGAAAGCAGAATTTAAGAGATTTCAAATCTCCTCACTAACAAAATCAGTTTTGGTCTTCCACTTAGATTTTCTTGCAAGAAAGGAAAATATTATGTTTTAGAAAACTGCAACGAAAAAGCCAAATATTTTAAAGATGCATTTTAGTGATACTTCATGAAAAATGTGTATCTTAAATCAACGATGCATACTGCACGAAGGCCATACTTAAATTGAGATCCTATAAAAAGATATGAAGAAATAAGCTATCTTTGATACCTACAAAAAGATTTTAAAAAAAGGAAATAAAACTAAAAGACGGAAAACGGTGTAGATTGCTGTTACACATGAATAAATGCTAATAGCACAATGGATAAAATGTACACAAAGTTCCAGATAAACATTTGGCTTAATATCCGAAATTACAATCAAAAATTCAGAGAGTATGATATATCGTTCTCTGAAAAACAAGGAATATTTTTTTCCAAAAAAGGTTTAGTAAAACAGTAACTACTAATTTGTTTGTTAAATCAAATACCAGAAATCATGTTGTCTAAACGAAATTGAGCATATAAAATCAGTAGTGTAAAAATAATTAGACGTTGACACAGCTGGATTTGTCTAACCTTACACTTTACGCAATTTCACACAAGAACAGTTACATTGGGAACAAATATGATCGAAAACATATCTAATCATAATACAAAGCGAAGAAGTGTAAGAGAAATTTTACTTCGAAAATTCGTTAAAGAAAATTCATTAATCCATTATGGAAGTAGAGAACTGAAACCAATCACATTTTGAAAATTCATTCGCTACCAACGATCATTTAGGTAGAGTGGCTACAAATAAAATTATCTGTTCAGAAATTTTCTCATTTTTAAGAGGAAAATTGACAAAAGTTTATAAATGTTTGAAAATCAGTTTTGGTGGATACAAAATTGAGCTTTCTCAAAAATTTTTCACTCGAAAAGTTGCACTTTTTACTGCTTTGCTTGTTTTACTTCGAACTTGCCTTTACTTTGAACTGATGCTTCAACTTGAATAGGTGCTTTGCTCTGGATTACTTCACTCTGAGCTAGTATTTTATTTCGAGTTGCTGCTTTCATTTCAGATCGCTTGGTTCTCATTTTTCTTTTAAATTTCAACTGTCCTAACAATGTTTTCATTTGTTTTCTCGCAAATAATCCATTGCCAAATTTTCTAAAAAATTTAAATTTACTTTTGCAAGATGTGCCACGGCTGCAAATAAAATTGTATAACACATGCATACCTTCTGCACATTTGCATTACTACCTGACTATGATTAAGGCCAAGTTCATTTTCGTCATAATAACCGAAGAATGAGAGATTCAACAATCTGGGAAACTTATCCAAAAACGTGCAAATCCCACTTTCAGGAGTAAGACTGACTGAATCAATTTTCGAAAAGATTATTTTCTCTACCTAAAAAAAATTCACGGAAGAAACTAAATGCAATATTTCAGGCTTCTTCGTATGGAATTTATAACAATCTCAAAAAAGTCGCTGAGATTAAAAATGAAAAAATATTCGTCAAAAATTCCGGCAAGGAAGAAGGTAGAAGTCGTCTGTATTTCATTCTTGTCTTTCAATGTTAATGAATTATCCATAATAATAAAAATATCATAAAGATCAGAAGATTGTATTATTCGTTTATCATATTCTAGTACTCAATTCATTTTATAATAGTGCTGTCTAAAAAGGGTAAATTCCCCAATTTTTTCTCTCTCTAACTTACATTTTCACCATAAGTCAATTCATTCAATGTTATGAAGAGCCCATCCGTAAGTTTCATTCTATCTACGTATACAAAACCATTTATTACGTCATGCCTAAAAAATATGAGTGAGCATCAGTGTGTTTCTATTTCTATTAAATTCGGATATGAAGTTATTAGTTTTCCCCAAAATTGGAACATTGGTGCAATATGAAATAATCCGATACAGTGACAATGTTTCATCAGATTTAAGTGATCCAACAAAATTACACTAGTTTACCTCAAAAACGTTGGCATATCAAATAAATCCAAACAAGCGCATGGACGTTCGAAAGCACCTGTACCATAACGATAAATTAGTGCAAAGTCGCCTAGCAATCCCGCTTTTATAGACTAAAATAATAGAAATTGAAAATCTTCTGTTCAAACCATAACAAGTTGTTCACCATATTTCCAAAGAGGACTGAAATTAAAATGCTATAAACCACATAAGAATATACACAGGAAAAATCCCTTCTAAATTAAGCAAAAGGTAATCAACGGTTGAGCCAGAAAATTTGCATAAATCTATTTCATAAGAAAAATCTTTTTGAAAGATTGGCCCAAGCCAACTTGCCCGAATCCGAAGTCCAGAGAGTTGATATCGCGGTAATGCCTTTGCATTGTTCTCCAATACGTCGTTAAATCTTCTGCATATTAATTTCAATCGATACATATTATGAATGCTTATGTTTGGATTATTCTAAAAGAATGAGCATGGCAGCATCTTAATACCAAAGTTATATTCCTGTGTAGTAATTGTAAAGACGTTGTTTTCGACGCTAACTTTTAAACAGTACAATTCATTATTGCATGCTAATTGAATGGCAACTAACGTTTTGTTCATGAGCGATGATTTTGAAAATCTTTATCAATACTTTCTCTGGCATATTTTCCAGAGATGTCTTCACTTTTTCAACTGAACGTGCCATTTCTGAGTTCTCCTGCAAATGTAAAAATCACCTTACAACTATGAATAAAATGGAATTATAAAATTGTGTAATTGACAAATCAATCAAAATTTTGGAGTAAAGAAATGGAAGGAACGGAAACAATGGACATAAAATCTTGCAAAAATGGAATAAGAGAGTAAACTGTAAGATACCAAATCGGATAATCCATGTAGAAAAAGTTGTTGAATCATTTCAGCCTGACGTTTGATAACCAACTTATCACGACGGTGCTTCCTGGCACGTGGCCATAATGTAATTTTTGATTGCTTCGAGCTTGCGGGTACCTCAAGTCGTAGCATGGAACCTTCACCGTAAATGAATTTGATTTGGTTTGCTGTTGGCTCTACCTCTTTTTTCTTGACTGGTTCATCTTCCGTTTTGGTATTCGCTTCTTTGTTTGTTTTTTTCTTCCTACTTGCTTTTTTCTTTCCAGTACCTGCTTCTTCCTTTTCAGTACCTATCTCTTTTCTAGTATATACTTCGTTCATAGAATATGTTTCTTGAAGTGTTAAAGATTGATTCAATAAGTTGACATTTACTTCGCTGACCACAACCCCTGCAGCATTAGAATGGGGCCCATATTGTTGAAATCCAGGAAATGGCCCAGGTGGAAACTGAAAGTATGGCTGATTATATTGAGAAAATCCCGAGAACATAGACGATTCAGGTGCTAACTGAAACTGTCCTGGATGAGGTGCATTAAACTGTTGTAAGGCTTCACCAGAATCAGGAATTCGTGCCATTGGAGGTGCGGGAAGTGAAGGGAGAAATTGCCCTACGACTTCACCAGGTAACGATCCTGCCATTGGTGGTGCAGCTAATCCGGGAACTGATGGAGGGAATCGCGGCCTGATTTGACTAGGTAATCGATGTGTGGGGATTCCTGTCCTTGGCAGTACAGCTAATCGTGGAACAGGTCGAGGGAATTGCGATCTGATTTGACCAGGTAACGGCTCTGCGGGAATTCTTGCCATTACTGGTGCAGCTAATCCTGGAAGTGTTGGAGGAAATTGCGATATGACTTGGCCAGGTAGCGAATGTTTAGGGATTCCTACCATTGAAGATGCAGGCAGTCCTGGAACTGGTGGAGGAAATCGCGGTATGAGAGGGACCGATCCATATTGTTGTGGGACTTGTCTATATAACGGTCCTGATTGAGTTTCTACAATCTGCGTGTTAGGCTGCAACGGATATGGCGGAACGGAAACTGTCCCATATACAGGAGTCTCTGTAATTTGCATTTCAGCTTGTTGCGGAAATGGCGGAACAGAAGCAAGTCCATATTGTTGAGGAACTTTGTAATAAAGTGGCCCTCCAGCAGATTCTACCTGCATTTCGATTGGCCCAAATTGTACATCCGAAGGAGGGAGAAACAGTGCCGTTGGTGGCCGCAAATAACAGGTCGGTTCCGTTTGCATTAAACTTATGTCAGACACTTGAAGTTTGTCGTCTTCTGAAGCATCCGCTTCTTTTTGCATCTGTACGACACTTTTCGTCGCTTCTTGTATCTGTACAGGAGTTCCGGATATTCCTTCTTGTACCGATGTTTCAGGTATCGTTCCTTCATTTTGTTTTTTAGCTATTGTTTCTTTCTGTAACTCATTTTCAACCGTTTTTTCTTGCTTCTGAGGCACAGTTCCAGTTGTTTTTTCTCGTCTCTGCATTGGAGTCCCAGTTATTTCTTCTTGCTTCTGCACTGGAGTTCTAGGTGTTCCCTTTCTTTTCTGCACAGAGATTCCTTCTTGGCTCCGCATCGGGGTTCCAGGTGTTCCTTTTTGTTTCTGCTGTAGAGTACCGGTTACACTTTCTTGCCTCTGCATTTGAGTTGTAGGCATTTCCTTTCGCTTTCTTGTTAGAATTGTAGTTATTATTTCTTGTTTATGAACATGAGCTCCAGATGTTCTCTCTTGTTTCTGCGCCGGTGTTATAGTTTCATTTTTCCGATTCTCCACGGAAGCTACAGGCGTTCTTTCCTTCTTTGTTACTAGAACCTTAACTGTACCTTCTTGCTCCTGCGTAACTGTTGTTACTGGTGTGTGCATTTCGGCCTCCTCTCTTTTCTGCATACTGATAGTTTTTCCTTGTTTTTGGCATGAAACTTCAGTTTGCCATCCTTTCCCCTTACTTGAACTTTCAACTGTTCCTTGTCTTCCCGCTTCAATAATTCCCTTTTTCTTCTGAACGCAAGTTCCAACTATACCCTCTTTCGTCTGCAAAACATTTTCTCTCTTTTCTTCTTGTACGGGAGTTTTGATTGTTTTTTCTTGCTTCTGCACGGAAGTTGCAATTATTGCTTTGTGTTTTTGCTCAGAAGTTACAGCTTCTTTTTCATATTTTTGCCACAATGCTCTAAATCTTTCTTTGTTTTCTTGTAGAGCTACTTTTTTCTCCTGGTTAGCAATTCCAGGTATTTCCTCTTCCTTCTTCACGGAAGCATCGGTTGCTTCCTCTCCCTTTTGCAATAATAACGCTACTTCTTTTCGTTTCTGACTGTCAGGTTTATTTACTCTCCCTCGTTTTTGTGATAAAGTTGCACTCCCTCTTTTCTGTTTTTGACCTGAAGGCTTTACCTCGACAAAGGACGTAGTAACTTTTTCTTTTTCCATCGCTATGATTCTAGAAGTTCGATGGTCCTGTTTCCGTCCGAAAGATTTGGTGGTCACTTTTTGTTCTTGCTTGGGAGTACCAGCCATCCATAAAATACTATAAAAAAATGAAATTATTTGCTTAAATATCAAATTTTAAAGAAAAATTATGAAGTTACTGCGCTAATTACCATCTTTATTATTATTCTAAGTTTGAAAATTGAGCCACATCATATTACTGCACATTATGTCAAGCGCTTTACGAATTTTCGGATTCTAATTTTGTAAATCACTTTTGATCATGGTCGACCATTTCTTACCGCAGATAAAAATAGGTTGCGAAAATTCGAAGTAATGAAAGGCGCATAGCAGTACAGCCCATCTATTGCATAACAATATATCAATTTAAATTACATGCCTTCTGCTTCCTATTATTATCAATTTCCTATCAGCATAAAGCTCAATTGCCCACTAAACATCTATTTTAATCATTCGTTGTGATATCAGTATAATATAAACAAATGCTTTCAAGAAGAGAATACTGATAACCGCACAAAGAAATAGGTATAAACAAACTATCGTCCACTATGAATGCAATTACGTGATCTCCCATTGATCGCATCAGCTCACATCTTATATACACATATTTCCTAAAAATTTTTTTGCAATGATAAACGTTGGCTAGCAGATCAAGCTATTAAAAATTCGGTAAAAAAAAGCTAAAAAATGAATGGATCAGTGATCGCTGTTAATACGGAAAGTTTAGATAAGGTATAAATTGAATTGTTTATTTATGATTACGAAATCGATCTTAAAATAATTTTTTCAAATATGAACAGAGTAGTATTTGAAAAATAATTTTTCCTCATAAAAAATCAAAGAATTGCACTAAGAATCATTTTTGTTTTTTTGCATTACAACATTCATTTCAAATGAAGTCCTCATTCTGTTCGATAAATTCTAGCAATCTTCAATATTTAATAAAACAAACAGAAAAATGAAGTAGTTCTTAGTTTCTTGACAAATAACTGAGCTAATAACAGTTTAAAATCAACGCTCTCAAAAAGAGTAAATAATATTGACATTAGATAAATCGATAAAATTGTGAAATATAATTCTAAATGAAGAAGGTAGATAAGCCAAATATGACGCAGAAATAAATTAAATGATAAATTTATAAATTTAATTTACATTTTTAAATCGCACTTTGCTTCATTCATCTTCGCCTCATTTGATAAGTCTAATTGATTTCTCGACTTATTTTTTTAAAAAACTGTCTTTGTTCCATACACTTTCTTTGGTTTTTTAAAATTTTGTTCTGTACTCTTCGAAAAATCATAGTGTTATCATTAGTTATTTATCCTGCGGTAAATTAACGTTGAAACTTGTTCCATTTGATCAGTGTAATAAATTCAATGAAATTTCTGAACAGAAAAATTGTCTAGCATTCAGCTCTGTCTTTCTTTCGTCACTTTATTAAACAACTGGTAATTACAGTTATCATTCTTTCACCTTGCCATTATAATCGATTTTCCCCGTAAAAATTTGTTCAATATAATAAATATATTTCAATTTTTCTCGGAGGGACGTTTACATTGGTCTCGAAATTCTTTTATTAGAATAATGTTATTAACACTTTAGGAATTTAGTTGAAGATATTTTTATTCACATTTCACATTAAGAAGTCTAAATTTGTCTAAGTTTTCCATGCAAATTACTCCAATCCATTATAATCGGAAAGCGAATAACGATTTGCAAAGGCGATAAAGAGAAATTACCATCATATAGATTTTTATCTAGCTGAAATATATAGTCTCCTCTTATTCCTCCGATGGTAACAATAGACAGTAGTTGAAGTCTTTTCGATTAGAAACTACTGTCAACAGTTTAGAACTACATTAAGCATCAAAACTCTTATTTCCTGTTGTTTCTTTTTGTTGCTGACAAAGCAAGAATAAATTGAAGTTATCATAAAATTTATAACATCTATTTCTAGATGAACTTCAAGGAATATTTGTAATGGAAAAGAATTGTTTTCCTCAAGTTGTTTATCCTATTATTTAATTTATTTTAATATTAACTATATCACTTCAGGAGTTTCCAGGAATCAACGATGGGATTGATAAGTGCGTCATTGGTCACAGTAGTGCTCGTCTGGATCGCTCACTTCGTCATCAAGAAACTTAGAGGTGTACTGAAGCAAATTAGTGAAGTGCAGGGACCACCAACTTGGCCAATCATAGGCAATTTACATCAATTTCACTTCAAACCAGATGGTGCATATTTTGACTTTTGTTATGTTATTTGAAAAAATATAGATTAATTAGTTCGAAAATATTTTACATAATCTGAGTTTTTTCTGTTTTTATATGCAAATAAAATTAATATTGGACATGATGAGTGACTAATTTGGTTTAGCTTACGGAAGTACTGCCATATTCTTAGTGTTTCGCTTCAATTCTTCGCTTAAATCAGCTATTTTCCTAAATATAGGCAAAGTTTTGGTTCGTTCTTCTTTTATTCCAACTTTCAAAATTTGGAAATATTGTTGATTGAAGAAAAAAACGTAAATAAGTAAGAAAAAACTGAATCAGACCGAAAATGACGACGAGGTAAAATTATCATCAATCACTGAACTTTAGTAAAACCAGAATATACTTCATTTCCAACAAATTATTTCAAGCTATTTATAAAAAATACAGAATTCTTCGAACAAGCTCAAGGCTTAGCATATATGTTACAAGCTCGTGGAGAGCGCATTTGTCGTGTTTGGTTCGGTCCGTGGCCATGGGTTTTATTATATGGAGCAGAGGAATGTGAAGCTATTCTTGGAAGTAATAAAATCCTAGACAAACCATTACAATATGGTTTTTTAAGTGGCTGGATTGGACAAGGACTACTCATCAGGTTGTGCTTTTTTCGAGTATCTTCAATTCTGAAATTGATTGATTGCAGAAATAATTCTTTTTAGAAAGGGGATTAGAAAATAGAAGAGGAAGAATCCTCATATGCTATGGGAATATTTGAAAAACTTTCGATTTATTTATAGGCACAATTTCATATTTGAGTTTCATGCTAGGATAGGAAGTAAATATTGTTTAATAAGTCAATTTTGACTAAGTACTTGCAAAATCCTCTCGAAATTGCAATTTATTGATTATTTAATCTCTGGAAACATTAATTTAGAGAACAAATTTACTGATTAATTAAAATGCGTTACACTTGCGTTATCCTTTTTCTTCCTCGTGTTTTAACCGTATCATTTTTTATCATTATTTTCTTTTTGTTTTCTAATTTTTGGTTTTTTCAGTGAGCCAAAAAAGTGGCGATTGCGACGAAAACTTCTCACACCGACGTTTCACTACGATATCCTGAAGGATTTTGTTGCTGTAAGTAAGAACGAACTCAACTCTTTGAAAACTGCTCTTTATATTGGATGAACCAACCGAATTGATAAATGTTATAACATGTAGAACTCTTCACTCCTATGTGAACAAAATATTCAGGTATATAATAAGCACGGACGAACACTTCTACGCAAACTCTACGCATTGTGTGGTGATCAATACAATGACATATTTCATATGATTTCTCTGTGTACTTTGGATGTCATTTGCGAAGCCGCCCTTGGGACACATGTTGATGCCCAGAACAAATCATCTCCCTACTTGAATGCTGTTTGCAAGTTTGTCTCTTCATTTAAATTAGCATTTGAAAGACAAATTAATAACTGAAGATAAGTAATCAGAATATGAATGAGTGATAAAGGAGAGTAAAATTCGTAATTATACGAAGACGGAATAAATATCAATTCAATGTTCTATCCATTTCTGTGAAACGAACGAATAATTTTATTTCCTTCCTGAAAAACAGTAAAAAAGAGGGATTTAAGGATAAAATATTTGATTCATCAGCGAACACTGAAGGCACACTTCTACATCGATACGATTTATAATATGTTTGGCAGCGGAAAAGATGAGAAGAAGTGTACTGAAATACTTCATGAATTCACTGCCGCGGTAATTTGGCAACACAATCCAAGTTCTTTTGTCTCTAAAAAGCGCAATTCTTATCATGCAGCTTATTCAAATATCAATAATATGAAAGTTCTCAAGAAGCTTTTGCTTGTGCTTTTGGTGAATGGAATAAATTTTACAGGCAATAGCAAATCGCAAAAGAATGGTTGATGAAGCTGGAGGTATTGATAATTTGGTAGAAAAAGAAACAATATCAGGTGTAACTTATATTTATTACTGGATAACCATCGGTATCAATCATGCATTGATTATCGTTAAATTGAACATTATTTCAAGGCAAACGACGTATGGCACTTCTCGATTTCATGCTTGATTTACATGCAAAAGGTCAATTATCTATGGAAGGTGTGCAGGAAGAAGTGGATACGTTCACTTTCGAAGTTTCTTTTTATTTTTTAATCTAATGATTCCACAGAAACTATCTTTTGGCGACGGGTAAGCTTGAAACTGTTTCAGGCACACGACTCACCTTCATCAAGTATGAATTGGTTTTTGCATTTAATGGGTGTCAATCCAGAAATTCAAGCAAAAGTCCAAAGGGAAGTTGATGAAGTTTTGGGACAAGGTATAGTGCCTCAAAAGTAAATCTATTTATGTAAATAAAAATTAAAATTTTTGGTGTTACTTATTAGGTAACATTATTCTTCATCAATTCCTTTCAAATTTCGATCATTTTTTCGATCATCGGTTCTCTCTCTTCTTCACGACATGATTCTGCTAATCATGGGATTGTCTATTGTAATTCTGCTCGATATACATTTTGTTTCATGTACGGAGTGATGGACTATTTGCTTTTCCTTTAGAATTAGTAATTGCATATCCAACGACCCTAACATAATATGTTTTTCTAAGTAAAGTAAAAAGTATCATTTTCGAACTAATTGATCTATCTTTTTTTCAAATAACATAAAAATCAAAATATGCATCATCTGGTTTGAAGTGAAATTGATATAAATTGACACTGAGAATTTTCGGAGATTTATGATTTTGAATAAACGAACATTGTTACAAACTCTCCAGCGATTGATTTGAAATCTTATAGATTAGCTGTAGAGAGTTACCTCCGCGTGGTCGTCTGCAGCTAGTATAATATATGTAAAACGATATTTATTGTATTAGAATTTTTCAGAAGACAGACCTGTAACGTACGAGGATCTCGGACAATTAAAATTCCTAGAGGCTTGTATCAAAGAATCACTGCGATTATTCCCCAGTGTACCGATGCAAGCACGACAGTTGACTGAGGATACGAAAATGCGTATAACTTTTAAACCTTTGAGAAATGCATATTAATTTTATCAAATCTATGACTGCCTCGTTGTTCAGTTTCAAGAAATAAAATGTTAAATCTCTTGAGAAGCGAAATTATAAATAAAACAAAAAATATAATATTTGAATATATTGATATTTTCTAACAAAATTTTTTTATAAAATAATGCATTTATTTTATCGTTAAGTGTGAAATTCCTAACTTAAAAACTCCTTTAAATTGAAATTATAGTTAATGAATTCTTAAATTTCAGGAGATAAAATATTACCACACGGTACAGTTGTTGTAATTATTGCATCAATGGTGCATAGAGATCCACTACATTGGCCAGATCCAGAAGTATTCAAACCAGAACGATTCCTCGACAGCCAGCCTAGACATCCGTTTGCGTACATTCCTTTTTCTGCTGGACCCAGAAATTGCATCGGTATCAGATTTTTGAAAAGTTGTTTTTCTGAAAAAAATTAGGCTAAAACAAATCATATCAAGAAAAGACTGTCTATGGTGCCTTTGAAAGCGAGAATCTGAAAATTTGACTAATAATGCTAACAGTAAAGTGAATAAAATTCAATGAATCACCTGTATATTTAATACAGATCGACAAATCTCTCTTACAGGACAACGATTTGCACTTATGGAAGAGAAATGCATTCTAGCGCTGTTGATGCGGAACTTGAAGGTGAAATCGAAATTGCGCACCGATCAGATGCGTGTATCCGCTGAACTTGTGATTCGACCATTATTTGGTAATACCATACGACTTGAACCACGGAAGTTCGGAGATTATGTACAAATTGAATAGCCACAATATTTCAGTTCAATCATGCCCAATATTTAACGAATTTCCGTCTCAGTAGTAATTTATAAGTCAGCATACTTTTCTATCCGCTCATCATTTCGTATAATTCTGTACTGTGAATTCTTCGCAGATGATTTTCATCGATATTGTAAATGTCATCATTAATCAGATGCAACCATCGGACAGCAATCGCCGAAACTGAGTTTTCTAGGCTCAAATTTTCATTTGCTACTGGCTTAAGTTTGGTCATATTAATTTTATTGCAATAATATTAAATAATTTTTGTTAATTCTTGTGATATAATTATCGTAATATGTTTAATCATCAAAATGTGTAACACATAAATGTTTGCAGCGATAGTATTTTGAATAATTCCTTTGTTATTAACATGTTGCAAGCACTTTACTGCAACGAAAAATTTAGATTCTCATTCAGCCACAGCTTGATGTTTTCCATTATAATAAAAGTTTTTTTTGAGAACAGAAAGTTGACTGTGTAATTTAAAAACCATTCCTCTAGAACTTGATTATTCTAAAGCATGGCGAGTAACAAGTAAGGCTAGAGAATTAAATGTATTAGATAATTGACTGAAAAAAATTATCAGGCGAACAGTGATAATCTGTGCTCATCATCGGTGTAAAGCTTGAAACGTTAGAGATCGAGAACGACATTGGTGGAAATCAGTCAGTCTTCCGGCCGTGCTGTCTTTTCTTCCTTCGGCAAAGGCAGCACGGTGCAAAGGTTGAAGAATTTTCAGGCAGGGATTTAATATCGTTTTAGTTGCAAGTTTATTTAAGATATTAATGGATTTATTTGGTAGCAATTTATGCAAATTTTCACAGTAACGTGATTTATGTGGAGAAATGATAGTGAGGATGGATTCTAAAGTGCTGTTTTCAGTCCTAGTTATGTATAGCATCTTCTTAGATGTTTGTTAACAATGTAGTCGATTATTCTGGAATAAGTGGTTATAACACGTCATGAGTTTTAATATTCTCGTATCGTTCTCAGCACCATTTCTCTTATTCTATATGCTCATAGCTAAAATGCTTAATTTTGAACCCTCTGCATAGATAGCCGTACAGGATGAGATGAGAAGCGCAGCAACAGAGCGTTCGAGTTCTGTCGGTGGTTTACCGTCATCTTCATCATCCTCCTTATCTTCGTACTCCTCGAACTCATCAACATCAGGCATTATTGATCTCTCCAAAGAAGTGAGGATTTTGATTTTCATGCATATATTTTTTATGAAATCAGTTTATCAAGAATTAATTCTCATTTCAATCATTCATTTTTCATTTCACGTCGAACAATATTTTCTTATTACAGGCATTTATCAAGCATCACTTCATAAAATGTGCTGAATTATTGAAAAAAGCATTGGATGAAGCTAAAGATGATGCTGAACGACGTCGCTTATGCGCTAATTTGGCTCTATGTGAAGCAAAGAGCAAAGCACAATTATTTAGTGCAAGTTACCAGATTGCTCTTCTCAATATTTTTCCCAAAGTATGTGTTTCCGTTTCATTTTATAATTCACTTTATATGCATTGTAATGTTTCTTCACTCATAGCTTGCTTCAGATGAAGCATTTCTACTGAATATTTTAGTTGAAACCCGGTGGGGATCACAATTTAGATGATAATGACGAAGCAATTGCTGCATTCAATCTAGCACTGAATGCTTTCGTTCGAGGTAATCGGCGAACTTGCCTCGAGGTTCTGCAATATATGATGATTGTTAGTACTTTATCAGGTTAGTCTCTGTATTTTATTTCAGTAACCAATTCAAATATATTATAATAATCAGCTTTCTTTACTTCATAACGTTGAAATCCTGCGAAAATTTTCTAAGCAGTGGATGAGTTTCAGACACACTCTTCTGTGCCGTTTCATTATTGGAAATTGAAGTAAGTCTAACTTTATGCCAACCAAAATTGGCACTGAAGCAAGCAATCAAACTTCGTGATAGCATTACATGGCGTCGGGCAAGCGCAGTTCAGCGTGACCATCTTGCTTGTTTGGAATGCCGTATACGATGTCGGCTTTCACAGACGTCATCATTGATTGATTTTACTTCGAAACCTGAGGTTTGCGTTTTTCCTCATAGCTTTATCTTGCGAAAAGAATTTGCGATTTTTTATATTATTTCGAGTTACAGTTGTTGCACTGGTGCCTTATACAATCAGAATTTGATGTGAAGAATGGGAATGCAACACGTGCAGTAAATCGACTCTTAAAATTTCGTCCTTCGCTTCAGGTAGCGTAGAGCAAGTTTCTTTTTTTTCTCTTTGCAGCTTTAATAATAGTTTTAAATTACCCTTGTTACAAATGGTTTTTGTTTGTTAAAACTTTTCATTCTTTATCGTGCTCTGAGCTGTTTAAAGAAACATGGAATCTAACACAGATTATCTTTCAATTTTTTTAAATAATATTTATATAGTGTATCATGTGTATCATACAACATGAAATTCAGGATGAGGAGCGCAGACTTGTAGATAACGCGCTTGGATGCGTTTATGCCTTATCGCTAAAGAAGATAAGTTTAGCTGAGTCCTATTTCCGGTCAGCAATGTTGGTAAGGCAAGAAAAAAGGGAAAGGTTTGTCTTTATGTGCAGCAACGGTAAATCCACAATAGTGATTCTGATTAACTAAGGTGAAATATTTAGCAGACTGCACTCGCACAGTGAATTTTTCTTATACGCCAGAGCGAGTATAACTTTTAATCTTAACCATTACTACGGACCTCTAATTGCTACAGTTGAAATTAAGCTACCTTAATATTTTCCACTATTTAGTGATATTCTGATTGTCTTGATATAACTCTTGTAATATTTTCAACTTTAAAGTATGAAAATCGCAGTACTTGCCCTTAGTAAAAAAATATGGATTTTATCTAATTGAATTTAATTATCTGCTGGAGGAACTCATCCCTTTGAAATTCTTTTATTAGCATATAGACCTTTTAATTTAATTTTCTTTATATTGCAGTTGGCAGGAATCAACAGTACCCAGACATTGCTTGATATATCACGCGGCTTTGGCTCAATTACATTGTGGACATGCCGAATCTGCTTTTACACTGTTCCTTTCTATTCTTCCATTTTATCCAAAACAACCTCGAATTTGGTTACGAATTGCTGAATGTTGCATATACACACTAACAAAGGTTTATTTGCAATATTTTCGAACATTTTTGAAAGTGTTTTTTCGAATTAACGGGAATTCCCAAGATATCAGTTTGTGCACTCCTCACATTGTTCTTTGTAACAATTTAATTTGCTTTATTCCAGTTGATTTTGCAATTCTTACCCACTTTTTTTCCTTCCCAATACCATTCTTATATTATGCTCTTCCGTTTTGCAGAATGAGAATGACGGCGTGGATGCCAGTGGACAAACGGTAGAAATTATAGGAACAGCACAGAACGGATATGTTATCTTCCCATCTACTTCTATTAAGAGAAACAAGCAAGTTTTTCGATTCATTAGTTTTTCTGAGAGGATTAATCGCACTTTAATAAGGTATTGAGCTTTAGAAATTTTTTTAAACAATTTCTCAGTTATCGTTTTTAGAGAAAGATGTCTTTCACACATTTCTTGATCTATTATGCAAATAATTCTTTGCATATATGGGAAAAGTAATTTGTAAATAAATATTCTTAGTTCTGATGAAATTAAAAGCTGTTCATATCGCTAGACTGGTGGATTATTCTTAATTTAGTTGGGAATCATGATGACTTTTCAGTTTGAGTAGTGAAGTCGATGAGATACGAGAAAACCAGATCAGTTGGGAATTTGCTGCACATTGTATTAGAAATGCGTTAATTCTAACAGGTTCTGAAAGGGATTGCGTATACCTGCTTCCATGGTTATATGCAGCATCATCCTTTATTAATTTGAATCTTGGTCGTTATGGTTTAGCATTAAAGGCAGCTTGTCAGCTGGCCAGTTTACAGCAGGTTTCTCCTCATCACAAGCTTATGGCACTGCTTTTTAAAGTAAATTTTTGATTTTTCATATAAAATTCATGCAATTTAAAGTCTAGGCGGTTTTAATTCACAATTTTGGATAACTTGATCCAAAATTGTGAATTAAAACCAAAAAATTAACTGTGAACCTATATGGATGGTTCATTTTTAGTGCACAATTTGAAGTGGATTATATTGTTTATTCCTCGTTATACGATTAACGTTAATTATAAAAATTGTAAAGATCTCTTAGAAATTTTGTAGGCAGAGGCACTTATGCTGTTGGATCGTTTACCAGAGGCTGTAGGATGTTTGACGCAAGCTGTTCCGCTCCAGTCTATGCCTAGCACGATATCAGCTGTTATCTATAATAGAGCATTATTACAAGCATTGAGTGGCAATTTTCATAAATCATTGACAACTTTTGGACTGGTACCTTTCATATGAATTTCCGGTCTTTTTGTTAATGATATATGCAGTTTTTACCATCTAAAAGTTTTCCAGATTTTTTTCAGTTCCTCCTATTCATATGTACAATTCGTTTTAGCTCGGAACGCAATTCGATATAACAAGTGTTCCAGAAGCAGCATCTCTTGGTGTTTACATTAACATGAAATTAGATAAGGACGATGATGCAAAACGTCTGTTTGTGCAACAAATGCAGAAAATGAAATAAGTTGAGATCATATAAAAATTGTTCTCATTGAATATTTTAGGGTTTATTAACTGTAAATAATTATGCCATATATCATTTAAATACTTACCAGGGAGACTCAACTTATCCTCAATTATAAGTAACAATTACTCCTCAATAAAATTCTCAAATTCTATGAATGAATGAATATACCGAGAATATGAGAATATCACTGTTTGTTTTTAAAGCCATACATTTTCGAGCTAGTGTTGAATTCTACATTCCAGAAGTTGTGTTGCGATGCATCACCTTTACGGACTAAGCTAGAATTATTTCCTAACAACACTATTTGCTGCATTCTCACTATGTATCATTTTTTTGAATTTGTTCTACCTGGCAGCCTACATAAAATATCTGCCAAAGTAAAACTTAGATATATAATTTACAAGCATAATTACGCAATTTATTGTAAAGTACATCTGAACCATCAAATTAAAGTGAAGGAACGGACGGGAATGACATACGTAACTATATGATGTCTTGATTGGATACTTTCAATTCAATAAAAAATAGCAAAAGTAAAAGCCGATAATATCATACAAGCGTTCATTTCTGAATGCCAAAAAAAATTATAATTTAGAGAGAATCTATTTTATCTTTACACCAAATGGTGTATATATGATTTAAATTTAGATTATTTTCAGCAAGAAGGGGTGGATTTGAGCGATATTAACATTGATGTACACAAAAATAAATACAAGCGATACAGAAATTTCCAGAAGTGTGGAACTGATATCATTAGCGTTTGGTAACCTTTCGAATACAGATACCATTAATGCTGCAACGCACAACCAATAGTCTTGCAAAAAAACTAAAAAATGGAGGGCAGGGCGTCAAAATAAACTTCACCGTTGAGCATATGTCTATCACTGACAAACTGAGTCCTTGAAACCTGAAGACATAAGAAATACGACATAAGAAGTTGATGAAATATAAAAGGAACTAACTAATTATTTTGGAAGTTCGATTTTTCGACTTTTCCACAAATCAGAAGTTGAAGCTCACTGAGAAGTGCTTTTTTGTTTAAATTAACTGTACTTGAAGATAATAAAGAACATTAAGGACTAAGCCGGAAAATGACCCACTAAGGGGCTGATTGTGCCTAACAGTTATTAATAAGAGTTATTTTTTTTAAATCTTTACCTGTATAATTAATTATTTCGCGGAACTAAAGGCCCTGAAATCCACTTTTAATTTTATAGCTGCAGATTTTGGAAGTGATAATGGCATTTGTTCACACTTCCCCGTACTGGTTAAGCGTTGTGTTTGCTGTGCAGCAGCTACACGATAGTTCTGATATTGTATGGATCCTTCAATCCTGCATAAATCATAATATCAACTTCGATATTGTGTAAGTTTAGAGTGGAAATGAAGTAATAATAAAAATAGAGATATTTAGTTCTAGTTAGTAGAAACTCCGAAGAAATTTTTTCTCGATGCAATTTTAATGAAATTTAAGGGCCACATAAATGTTAATAAAGAATCCTGATCTGAAACATGAAAGAGATTTTGGAAAAAACATACTTCGATTTGAGCGCCGGAAAGGACAACAACACTTTTTTGAATTCTTCTGGATGGGAAGGACCTACTACATTTAATCTATTTAGTGCATAATCGTGTAGTTTACGTGTAGACGATGGCAGTTTTCGATAGCACGTAACTGGATCTTCGCATAAGAATGTACCAAGCAACTGGACAATAAGATTTACAATTGCCAATTCTGAAAATATAACTGTATTTAAAAAATAGCTTTAAAATTAAGAATAAAGAAATAATTCGGCCTTAGGAATTGCATCTGACTGTTATGCTCAACAAATGAAATTAAACTTTCATTGATTTGTTTATAAACAAGAAACCTGAACTACGGAACAACATATCCCATGTTCTTGGAGTTTCAATAACCTTTACTTTCATTTCAATAAATACAGACTGAAACAGATAAAAACCTACGTTTCTTTTGGCCAGCGACCGAAAGGGCAATCTCTAAGATGCGTATTGCTTCTTGAACAATAACTACATCTTCTGATTCTTGAATTTCTGACACCCCCTTCGGAGGAACGCTTGTTACAAACGGTCGAATTCTATTTAGTACTTTAGGAACAAGTTCTGCGATAAATGGATAACATATTTCACGTCGACCGAAAATGGAAGCCAAGCTCTGCATACATTTGACCACTACCTTAACTCAGAGCTTCGGAGGTTCTAATTTAGAATATTATAATTTTAGCAATTTAAAGATTAATTCACGTGTAACCATATCATTTTTATTACAGTTTAAAAGTTTGAATATGGATCTGGATCAATTACGCTTACAAAGAAAAATATCCAATTGTAGAAAATATTTCTTCTAGAAATTACAGGAAAAAAATATCCAATTAACCTGTTTATTTTGACTTTCCAAATATGTTTGAAACAACTTGCATATTCTTCTCAAAAGATTGGTGCTACCCGTGACTAACTGAGGTGGTGATGAAGTGATAAATACTGCAACTGCTAACATTATTACTGCACCATCAACTTTTGAATCTGCAAGATTATATACTCAAATTCTTTATTTGAAGAAATATTATAATTTTATATGATATGAAATGGAGTGTATCTATTAACCAAATATTAAAGGAAAAAAATATTTTGAATCTAATAACAACACCAAAACAGTCTTTGAAATGTATGTGATTCAATATTTTAGAAATGATAACAATAGGAGCTCGACAAGAAATGTAATTTTTCTCAGACATTTACCTTCAGCCATATTAATCAATGAAATCAGAGTACTTTTCATTACTGATATCCATTTCGAAAATGTAGAATCAATTGGAGCCATAGTCAACAATGCTTTCAATGCCTAAATAGGCACATTTCAAAAAATACTTGTTAGATAACAACTGAATAAAGGAAACTACACGATTCTCCAGAGAGGAAAAAAACAGATCGAAAATGCCATGCTTCAGGGGATGCTACTACCTCATCTAATAAAATAAAAATCAGTAGCTTGCAGAAAATATAACCTGCATAGCTGTAGCTGCAGCGATAGAGACATGCCCAAATGGAACATCAGGAACTAATTGCTCCTGAAATAATTTACAGTAGTTCACTGTGAGCAAATAAAGATGAAGCAGTAAAAAGCACATCGACGTCGACTGATAATTTCCTGCGCGGAATTAGCAATAATTCAAAAAAGAATTTTACATATGTGAAGAAACCTTGTCGATGAAAGAAGATTCATGTAAAACTCCTAAAATCAGGTAGAGAATGCTTGGAAGAACAACAATAGCACCATCGGATGAGCAAAGCATTGGAATACGAATAAGAATATTCAAACCCATCTACAAAACAATAGTTTCGTAATTCTAATATCACTTAAATGCACTAAATTATTCACAACAAAACAAAAAATGAGTGTAAAAGGAGAAATTTTGAATTGAAAATGAAAAATGGTTTTCTGAATTCCGCTGAAAATGATGGACTGAGAATTATAGCCAGACACTAAAGTAGTAGATATAAGTTTGTTTACAATTTTCGAAAAAAATACTAGATGAATTTTAACATAAAGAACTTACTTTTATAAGATTGTTCGATTCAACCGGAAGACGAGAATACCTCCGATAATGAAGTGGAGCTGTTGATTTACTTTTCATTAATGCTGAGTTGATTTGGGGAATCTGCAAAAATCGTCAAAAGGTCGAATATTTCAAAATAAATAAACCGAATATATCACATCAAACCTGGAATGAAGAACTAATTTAAAATCATGAAAAAATGCTAAAAATGAATTAAGAACCTGCCTGTCTAACTAAAAGACAGAGAGCAACTTCAAGAACAGCAAATGCCAAAGAACTGGCAGGTTGCAGACCATTAGCCGTTCCTTCCGCCCCTTTATAACTCTTTTTAATCGTATTTTTCTTTTGTTCCGAAATATCATTTCCATTGTCTTAAAAATTGAAAATTAAGAAATTACCAGCAATTTTCTCAAAAAAATTCCTGTTAAATTATGAAGCAACTTTAAACCCTCATCATTATCACGGAGTGTTATCGAGTACTGCGCAGCATCGAATACTGTCATTACTACATCTGCACAAAGCTGCTGAGTTCGTAAATTTTCCCGAGTCAAAATAAGTCTGAAAGTGATATTCTAAAACGTAACATAGACAAAGAATCATAAAAATATAATTTTAAGAAATTATGTTGGCAAGTGATAAAAAATTTTCTAGCATAACACTGAGGCGCACCAATTTTATATATTATTCGACAATTTTTAGGAAGACAAAATACGAAAGCAAGCTTATTACCTGTAAAGTACATTTACCACTTCTATTGCTAATTGAACATTGCTCATCAAAATTCTTCGCGACCAATCGCATGACAGAAGATTCTTCAATGACCGCAAGCAAAGCTGAAAAAAAGTGAAACAAAACATATTTCGACACATCAGTAAAAATTCTCATAACGTTATTTATAGTTTATTAACTATAAATAAGAAAAAGACGCGAAAAACAGCGTTTTCACAATTAGTTCAATTTACCTGAACGGTCAAATCCCCAACAGAATGAGAACGATTTGAACAAAGAGTTTCAATGCATATCCCTAGCATTATGTGAAAATAAGTTTCCTTTGACTTATCTATCGTGATATTCTGAAAATTCTGGGATAAAAATATGAAGAAAGATTTAAGACTAGGTGGTAGAAAATGCAGTTTACTGTTTATTTGCTAAAAAAGAACCATGTCATCAAGATTTTGTTGAAGTTCAAAATCATTCTGCTTCAACCATGTGCAGGCAGCCAGTAATATTGGAGGCCAACTAGCTCGATAATGTTCCTTGCAAAACTGCAAAATTCCATGTCCAAACAACGAGAATAATGAAAGTGAAAAATATATTGATGTTCATTGTTATTAAAAAGGAAACATAGTATTAGATTTCAAATTTATTATTAAAGGAGAACTCACATCTGCACATTCGGCAGTATAGTAAGTTCCACCTTTAGGCGGTAACTGTGGCCTGAGTTCAGGTGGAAGTGAGAGGAGAGCCGAGTCACGTAAGGCTGCCAACCAGCAGTTAATTAACGAATTCAGCTCGGGAGACACTAAGCTTAGCAAATTTTCTTGCAAACAGCTGTACTTCTCTTCATCTGCAAAAAAAATTTTCTATCGCAGATAGAGATATTTTCCGGTTCTTTATAGTTTAAATAAATTTAAAATTGATAATCGAGCGCTTTGTAAATTTATATAGTTAAATCTGAATACACGAAAACAACCTTTCTAAAAAAATTTATCGCTTTTGAAAGAGTTTATAATTAATTAAGATAGTTACTTGCAAGCTATGTTTATAATTCATTTTCTGTTTGAGCGCACTGAAAGTAAATACTATTCACATATGAAAAGAAAAGTGAACCTACTTTTTACCGTGGCAATATCCATAATTTTTTCCTGTTTTTTTTGCTCAACAGCAACAATGTAAACTTCTGCCCAAGCTTTTAGAATTGCCAGTTTTTCTAACGTTGCAGCACTTTCGCTATAAAGTTGGGTATTGATTGAGCCATGAGTCAGCTTGCCAAGAGATGAAACCAAAAGCTAAAATAAGTTTTAGGACGCCAAATCTATTTTTGATAACACTCCACAGTGCAAAATTTGCACATGGTTTCAGTGCCATCATTTGTTTTTATAATGCTTACGAATAGTAATCAACAGGACTGGAATTTAAGAACTATACAAAAAGTGATATACTATAATTCAACACAATTTTTAAGCTATTTCATGAAAAAAAAATTGAATGACTAGAACTATCATACACTAATAACTTGAAAATAATCTGAAAATTTCTTTGTGATTTCTAAGCGAACACTCGATTCAAAAATGATATTACCTGATGAACTCGCCGCAGATCATTTAGATCTTGAGCAACACCACTACCGATCCAAGTGCTGCATACTTGACAAGCAGCAGCAGTAACATCACTAGGAGTATCAGCTGTAAATGCTGGTCGCAAAGCTGCACCTACCTAAAATAATGGATTCAATATATGGAATAATTTTTCGACAAAATTATCTGTTGAACTTATCAGATTTAATTTCGCACGAATTTTTAAAAAAACATGATATAGTAATAAAATCAAGTAAATCAGATCAGTTGGAAGATAACAATATAGAAGACTTGATCTTCGAAGGATACTTCAAACGAACTGAGCAACGAAGGAATCAGATGCGTAACACTTCTAATGTTAAAACATTTGAACCTGTGCTTGGAACTGCTCCAAGATCACATGACCAGGAAACTCAGGTTCTGGAATCGATGAAAACCGTGTAATTACATCTTGTAAGCAAGCCAATCCCGCAAGGCGTAAACTGGTATTATCACTAGTTGCTCCCATAAATGACATCCGTACTAAATCGGATAAGTGAAGAACCAAGTAATCGGCTCGACCGCCAGAAGAAATCTGCAAATGTAAAGTTTGCACCTTTCTCCAAATTCTTTTATACCTTGAATTGAAAAATTCATGAAAATTACAATAAAATTCGAAAAATATTCAGAAGATTTATTTGTGATTGTCAAGCAAATATTTGTTTCATCTGTTTCGCAAAAATCGCAGCAAAAGAGTTTGCTTTTTATTAAAATCAGAAGCATATATTTATGTTACGCGGTTCCGAAATAAGTTTGAAAAATAGACATGAACTTTATAGTTAGTTAAATGTCCCAACTACACATTTATTTGAATTTATCGATTCGAACAATTTTATATCTATATGTCCGTTAAATCTACCTGCAATTCTTTAGCAAGAGCGAGGTCGAAATGCGCTCGTTCGGCCTCGCAGACAGACATTACTCTTTGCACAAGCTCTGTAGCAAATACCCGACTTCGCCATCGTGGTATTACTTTCATTTTCTCCTCCCGACTCACGGCAGTTGTTGATTGTAATGTTACGTCGTCATCGATACTCTAAAGACACAGAAATGTAATCTTCTAGTCTTCCAATAATTCTTAATATTTAGGACACAGCCTCAACAATGAACATTTGTTTCGAATCTAAAGTACAAATGGTAAACATAAAACAGCAAAAATCATTCAAATATTCCAGTAGAGGTTTCATTAGAAACCAATAATCCTCACTTCCTGCTCATCTTCTTCATCTTTGATGCCACAGGAGCTTTTTTCTTCAATTTGTGTAACATTTCTAACATCAGCACCCACAGATGATGCCAAGGTATCTTTACATAAAGATAACCAGTAGCTTAAAAAATCTTTGCCTTCTGCTTGAACAAGCGAAATCAAAGTTTCCTGCAAATAATTTCCTGAAAACAAATATACTGTATATATGAAAACAATACTTTTATGAATTTAGAGATATTTTCGAGAATCATGCAGAGCAACAAGGCAGTATATTATATCAAAAATTTCATGACCGCTACGGAATTGGAAAGTACATAAATTAAATCAAATTATGATCAGGAAAGAAATGGATTAAAATAGTATATACGAAGTAGATAAAATATCAAAAAACAACAACTATACAGAGAATTTAATCAAAAAAATGAGGAAACTAAGAAAAAATAAAAGCTTTACTCCTTTATTAGCATTTTAATATTTGATCTTAATTTCAAAATTCTAAGAACATAACTTTAACTGACAAAAGTTTACGGCTGAAACAACAGAACTTGTGAACGTCGAGTAAAAATGTTTCCACATGTAGCATACTGTCATTATATAAACGACCAAGTAAATACACATTTTTTAAAGAACACTTCTATTATTATTTTATTCAAAATTTCTTTAATCTAAAAGTTGATTATAAATTTTTTCGTATATGAAACTATGTATGTTGTCAGAGTTAAACCGCAGATGAACTTATATCCAACTTATATTTTTCAACATATTTTGGTAATAAATATTTATTTTAAATCATGATGTTCGGCGTTATAAATGTATTGACTAAGAAATAAATGAAAATAGTATACAATGTTTTCACGCGAAATTAGCACAAAATTCAATAATGAGCATGTCATTAAATTAATAAAACCTTACCTTAATATCTTCTTTGAGTTTAACATCCATTTCAACGTCGAGCATAGCCAAAAGAGCACCTTCTAAACCAGTTTCTGGTAATCTTGACTCCGCATTATTTCGTCCCATATTATTCATGATTCCCTGAGGCACAAGAGTCTGAGCGTGCTCATGCACTTCTTTGGCCTCACGTTGTACAAGCTGCCTCAGGCAGCAAACAGATGCTTTTCGTAAAATTAAGTGTGGACTTGACAGCAATTTCTGCAATATTTTAATAATTATCTTTAAAAAATACGATGATATTTCGAAGTATTAATTATTCAACCTTGCAGTTATCCTCTCATTAAATTCACTTAACTAATAGCAGAAAATTGCAAAAAAAGTAAAAAACCTAACGTTGACGGTTCATAGATAAAAATATAAAATAAAGCTAACACAAAGTTGAACAACCAGTCGATCAAGATGTACATGTCGGGGTGTGAATAGATGAAGTTGCTGCAAGCAAGATATTGCTTCTGCCTGAACCAGAGAATCACTGCTATTCAGCATCATAACACTTGCTATAATAATAAATAATCTATAAAAGCAAAAATTTTGTGAAATGAATAGCGAAAATAAAAGAGACAGACCAATCAAGAATGATGTTCTCGTTCCTTCAACAGCACCAACTAGTTGCAACTCTGGTCCCATTGTGTTGATCAGCGCAGATACCTAAACAATGTGAAACGTAATGCCCGGAGGCACCGATATAATATCAAATTATATTCAAAATCTGAAAATGCTGCTTCAGTGTTCTTCAAAGTTTTAAAATCAACCGTTAAAGTAAATAACAGAATAAGTTGATAAAAAAAGATCTAATATTATTATTCTTAGCATTAGTCAGATTTCTATACGAAAAATAATGTGCCATTGCTAAATCAAGCAAGCTATACATTCCACATACTTTTGTATTACAGCAATACAAACATTCGTTATTTTTAGTTCATTTAAGCCAAAGCAAGCTCCATAGCATCAAGGCAAGCCTAGCAGCCTAGACTCACAAAATTTGGAACTTACGAATTTGCCAGTACACTGCATTACATCGACATTGGCAGATGGTGTATCTAGTAACAACTTTAAGCACAGACTTAAACTTGGTTCAACGTAACCACGAAACATTCCGCCACCAGTATCAGCGATCAAACCCAATGCCACCAATGACCATGACTTGAAAATGAGAAACATAAAATGGGATAAAATAAGAAGACTGAGAAGGATGAACGAGCAAGAAAAAAACGAATTATGACTTCGATTATCTACGGAAATTTAAAAATTACTCTAACTCAAAGTAGCAAACAGTTCAAGACACCAGTAAAATTCTGATGATCACGAGATCATATAACGATACACTGATGCTGAAGCCCAAACAGCCCGCAAAGCACATTCGAAAATGAAATACGTACCTGTACTACAGATGAAGTGGAATCCTGTGCCAAGGCCAATAGGATCGAAACGCTGGTATTCAGATGCTGACCGCTGCCCAGAGATCCTACATAACGATGTAATGAGCCAAGAGCAAGGGCAAACCCTGTTCTGTTATTGGCATCCCGACAACTTTTTAATTTATCGAAACTATACTGCGCCATGCTCGCCACAAACTGCAACTTGGAAGGTAATCTATTTTAACTGTTATTTGCCTTCATCAAATTCATATTTTCTTCTCATTGCCGATTAGTGTAATTCCCTACAAGAATAATGTCAACTCATCAAAGTAAATGCCGCATTCTTAATTAATTACATCAGTACAACCAACGATTTTAAAAACGTTTAATATCGAAGACGGTACGTTACATTTCGCTATCAAAATTTTCCCTGTTTAATCCCTGTTATTTAGTTTAATTTCAAGGGTTACAATCGTTCCATAATGAACAGCTATTTTAAGTCAACAACATCCAACTAAAAAAAATTCTAAAAAATACCAGCAATTTTCCAAAAAATAAAAAATAAAATTTTTTGAAAATAACTAACTTGAGCATCACCAACGGCTTGTGCTAAACGACCTAATGATTCTGCTGCTGCACACCTAAAAGAAAAAAATAAAGTGACCGAATTTAAAAAACATTTCCAAGCAATTGGTAGCTACAAAAAAAACCTTATTAGAGGATGTGCATGTGAGAGGCAGGGAATTATTAAATCAATATAAGCTTTTTGCAGCGCCTGGACTTCCAAACGTAGACCTTTTTGTTCCGAAACAGTTTTGAATGATGTAAGTAAACAACCGAAAATATTTTTTTGTATCTGAAATCATTAAATTGAAGGCAGAATACCAACGATTCTAATTCTTAATTAATTTCTAATAACATTTGTGTTGTAAAAAAAAATTCAGACCTCGGACCTGCAATTTTCTTTTAAACGAATTTATTTTAAAAAAAATTTTTGCTCTTCATAATCAAAATCGTTTTTTTATTCTATTATTATTTTTTACTGTACAACAATAAAAATACGAATTTCAGTTTATATCACAAATTACTGTGCACGGTTTTTGTAAAAGTATGGAATTTCAAAAGAATATTTCAAATGCCCTACGTTTAATTAAATAATTTTTTTCATCACTTAATGGAAATTGTTGGAAACCAATCATAACATTATTTGTTAGCATCAAAAATTACTGATTGCTGTCGCATTATATTTTTGGTCCCTTTGATACATTTAGCAAAGTGTTCGGCCATCTGTAGTTGATGTTTCGTTGGTGCAAATGGATATATTCGACCAAAAAGACTTATTGCTGCATTGATCACTATTACAGTGGGACACAGTGGCTCAGGCCACCATAGGGCGTCATTGATCGTAACTCTAAATATTACGATAATAATCAAACAAAAAAATCCGCTGAAACTGATAAACGTGATTTGCCTCCAAAAATATTTACCAAACTCAAATGAAGAAATATTTAATAAACTGAACTATATGTGAATAAAGGTTTACTTTACGATACAAAGAGGATCATTGTCAATGGTACCACAAACAAAGTTCTGTGACGAATACATCTAAAAAGGAAAAACTATGATATCACTGCAATAAATTTATTTAACATCACCAACGAGATTTTCTTTAGATTTGTTGGACATCGAGATTTATTTGGCAGTTCAGAATTTCAACAATCCTTAATTACCGTCAAAAGTAATGGAACAATGTTTGGGAATGAAAATAAAAGGAATTATGCAAAAAAAAATGAGTAAGATATGTTACAGCTGTGAGGCAATATTTTGTCCGATATGCCAGAAACTGTTTCATTAAATTTAATGCAAACCTCAAGTTCAATAAAAGCTTGGTCTGTGTCATTAAGCCATGCTCCAAGTAGTGATTTATCTACACCTGGACAAAGTGATGACAATATGGATGTAGTAGCAATTGATTGCCCATTATCCGAAAGAGTCAGGTCTGCAACTAATTCACGCAACAATGAAGCATATATATCTGCAAAAATAATTTATTAAATAATTTACAGCTGAACAGCAGGAATAATAATTCAAATTATGGCTATATGAAAGTGGAAAAAAACTAACGTTCGTAATACTTCGGAGAAATATGGCTCAGCAACTGATATATACGAATACGAACGAATGTCAACAAAGCACGTAATTTTGTTCCAAAATTTCGGAGAAGGGCGGAGATACTAAAAGCAAAAAATAATTACTCTTCAGATTTAAGAAACAATTTCTATATGAAATCCGGAATTTTGAAGAATTACTGTGAAATGGTAACTAGCGAGCATTCCACAGCCTGAAGAATCGTTCTGATAGTATGATCGGTTATCAGATTTGGGCAGTATTCTACGAACATGGCCATTGCTGCCAGAGCACCAGCACGAGCTTCAAGAGTGCACAACCATGTAAATGCATCACCACGATTTTTCTCAATTTCTGCTTCCTTTGCTGATCGTGGAAAAGAACTTCTCCACAACGGTAAAAGACGCCCTATACAATCTTGTACAGTATTTCCACCTGGAAAACAAATTGCTCAAAAGATAATTCGAAATAGATTTCTGTTACACAATCTAAAACTGGTAACGTATTTCAACATCTAGGAAAGCGATTACCAAGTTTAAGGACAGCAGCAACAAGAATCCAACCAGCCTGTGATTTAACTTGTGCCAAACTACTTGCCTGTGATGCTGTTCTTATCATATCTTCAGCGACTGTAAAAACTTGCCTGAAACTTGAGGAGGTAAAATGGTAAAGAAAATTCGACTCTCCAGTTCAGATTCAAATTTCTTAAAACATTTTAAAAGTTAAGAATTAGTACTTTCTGTTGTATGAAGACAACATAGATGAAATATGCTGAAAATTTTAAGTGTAGAGCTAGCGTTGTATAAATATCTTAAATTTATTCTTTCTTTATAAATGGAATAAGCGAAAACAACAACGATTTACTTTAGAAAGGTTGGCGAATTACTGTCAAAATATCAAAAAGGCTCAATAAATAAAATGCCATATTTTATTTCTTTTCATATTTTAATCTTTTAAGCGATTTTTTAAGTTGAAAAACATAACCTCGATTTGGCGTATGGGATTCCGAGCTTACACTCCATCGAACTTACAAGAAGGGCACCTAGTGCAAATGAATATCCACTGATTGCATCACTACAGCTTTTCATATGTTCCAATCTGTGAAAAAAAATTGACAGAAGTCCAAATTTTTCTAAAACCATTTAGGATTTAAATATTTGGTGCTTTAAAGTACCTATTGATACAGCGGTCAATTAAAGGAGTTAGCTGTGATGGAACACTAACAGTTACACACCGCAAACACCATGAAGCAGCTATTCGAGCAGCTTGGATTGGATGTAAAAGGCAAGCGAATACAGGTTCCATTATACCTGCAACTAGGATTTTAACTCCGGGAATTCAGTTTTCTGACCGCATAGTAAATAATATCAATAACTTCTAAAACTCATCTTTTCATCATATAAAAATCAATTGTAACCGTTATTAAAAACTCTTATAAATAACATTATTAAATGTATAAAATATTGGATAACAAAAACTGTTCTTTTTAGTCGTAAATATAAGTCAAGTTCCAATCAAAGAAAAGTAAATACCTGATGCTTCAGTGAAAAGCGGCGTTGCTGCCGTACCGATTTGTCGAACTAAACATGAAATCTCAGATAAAACGACGATTGCTATTTGCGCGTTGACATATGTTTCAGGTCCAAGCATTTTTTCAGTTCCAGGATCAACATTGTAATCAACTGTTAATTTGAATTAAACTATTTGATGGAATCAATTTCTTTACGGAAATTCGATAAGGCAATGGGAAAAAGCAGTTTGATAGGTGGAACTTAACATTGCGCTATTAAAGAAAGTTGAAGAAAGCTTCAGCAGAGATTTCATGGGTTACAATGTATAATGCCCATAAAATAAAATGAGTATTTCTTTTATTTTAGGGATTACAAGTGTAGCCAAAATATTCATATCGATAATCAATGTCAGGAATATTTTATATTTTTAATATGTGTTTTGCAACTTATCTACTCTAGAGAAATGTAAATAATATGTGCTGGAACTCAGAAAATCTTAAAACGTTTTTTTATGAGGGAAATTTGATTAATCAGAATTAAAGCAATCACTAACCAAAAGAATTAATACAATCAGCTAAAATTGCGCCTAGTTGTCTGCAAGCAGCAATTTGTGCTTGCTCACCCAGAACTGTACCAACAGTACTTCGCAATATATAACTGACACATCGCCGCATGTAAACCACTTCGACAGCTTGCAAAGGATTGCTAAAAAGAAAAAAAAATTAAGGTTACTTATCAAATTCTTCCCTCACTTTTTCGAATCCTGAAACAAAAGATTTTATCTTCAAGAGAAACGTAATTATTTTAATCAGCAAATAACTAATAAAAACTTGCTTTGTATAAGCTAATGGCCCATACTTTGCAATGATATCCATTAAATGTCTGATGACAAAGACAAGATTCCTTTCTAACCATAATGGACCAAGCTCTCTGAACAACGCAACATAAGCCTAAAACTTCAAGAACTATTAAAATTTTAAAAAAAATAAATTTAAAATTTGAACTTTTATTCCTGGAAAAACTAACATACAAGAGCAACTCCAATCCGTATTTCTTTTTGTCCACCAATAACTGCGATGGTGCCCGTTTTTAAAAAACCACCAATTCCACCTCTCAAAAAGCCATGCAACAGAATGCCGAAACAATCCTCACTTGTTACCACTTTCATGGAAGAAGCACTGTGTTGATTTTTACTACTTATAACTGTAAATAACTTTCGGCAATACTCATACTGAAAATAAATTTAAATAATATTAAAGCGATATTCCTTACATAACTCATCAGTTTGCCTATTCAGATCAACGAAAAACTGTTAAGTAACATTAAGTATACAACTTTTGCATAGTTATAAACAGTGCACTAAGCTGACTGCGATAGTTAGAAGTAAATATTGAAATTTTCCACATCACCATACAATTGAAAAATCCAAAGTCGAGTGCATACAGAGAATAAACAATTTACCAGACATGTATCGCCTTGGAGGATTCATAGCAGTATACAACAATGTTGCAAACAGTTGCGCTACTGCATGACGTACTTCATAATTACTCGATTCAAGGGCCTTGAAACACAATGTACCAATACTTTCCACTTCATTCGTGTACAAAAAAAGATATTCCGGTATCAAAACAGTAAGACACTAAAATTAAGAAAAGTTTATCTTTATAAAAATGAATTAACAGTGCAGAAAGTGGTGTATCTTATTGGAGACAGTTACAATAAAAAAATAATGCCAAATATTTTTATTGTTTTATACAAAATATAAAGTTAAATTTGTGATTCACCAATCAATGAATGTAAGTATGTTCAAAGAAAAATGATAATGATGCAAGTAAACTAGAAAATTATTAATATAATTGATGCAAAAAAGCAAAGCTAACATTAATTGCAGCCGTTCTAACGATCATGACACGATCTGACATATATGTTTTCAGAATTTTATACAAATCCTTGTGAATGGAAGATGCACCAACTCCCAAGCCCTTCACCATTTTAGCGAATGTATAGAGTAATTCGGTGCGTCCTTGCGACTAAAAGACATATCTTTTAATCTTTGAATTCTTATTCGATCACATTCTTTTTGTGAAGCTTTTCAATAACACACACTCCATACATGCCAGCAGTGATATAATTCCAAGAAAATTACGTTACTTTCTCATTCTATACTTTGCTGCTAGTGCTCAGTTAATTAATGCTAATCTATAAATACCGTACATAACCTCAGAATAGAGTTAGGCTTCCCCACATATCTTTCGGAAGACCGTCGTGTTTTTCCTCATAGGTTATGAACAGAACCACGATGGAACAAACATTCCATTCCACATAGGTGTCGAACCCTTCAATAATAGTCGCTGCAAGTCAAACCAATCGGCCACACCACATACCGGTTACACTGTTTCAACAATATGACAATTAGCAAGTTTAACCTCTGCATTTTTTAACCACCTCGCCATATGATGGAAAGATTCTTCATAGCTTCGACCTACCAATCTACCTAATGTTTCATACATCGCTCCTAAGCATCGCAGAGCAGCCCTAAAAAATGACAACATTTATTTTTACTTAAAATATCTGGATGTACTTGAAAGTTTGAGACTGATAGTATATTGCCATAAAAATTATTACGTAAAAGATTTGAAATGCTTGTTTTATTCCAGCAATAATATAAAATAAAATGAACTAACAGCTTGACTGGGAGATGTACTGGGGAATCATCTCGTCCTTTTAGGATATCGTTACAGATATTTATTGTTTCAAAAAGACTATATGTGTCAGCAATTGAATATATCTGAAATGTTAAACATATATACGTATTTAATTTAAAGCTCGTATCCTAAAAAACATTTTAGCAGAAATTAGAATGTAAACCTGTGCAATACATTTTGCCAGTAGTTCCCTGGTAGGTGCTCCTGGTGCAGCTAAAATTCGCGATGTCAACTGCTCAATAAGCTTCTTCTGCACAGTTTTTATATCAGCCTAAAATTATACTAACATTCAAAATATGCATAAAGCACAAAAGATTTAACTTCTATTGATATTTAAGTAACTAAGAGAAATTATTAAATAGAAAAAATACATATATATATATATACAATAATGCAATGGACCTTTTCTGTAGCAGGCAATATACGGTTAAGATATCGCAACCATTCATACACAAAAACAGGCTTTTTGGAATCTGTACAAAGACTCAGCGCCTCTTCATTTAAGAGCAATGAATTTGACTGTTCCATCATTTTGGTCAAAATCGCAATATCATATACTCTTGAAAAATTCATGCAAGTAGCGGCTCCTATGCAAATAAAGTCAGCGATTGTGATTATTTTCAAAAATATTATTTGTCACCATATGAATACAACTAGAACAACTTGTTTCAGCAATGAACTATGGTACAATTTGCATCAGAAACCTGATCCAATCAGCTCACAATGATTACAGTTTCTAGACTGTTCGCCAACTTGATAACATCAAAAACATCTCTAAAATATAGAAATTACATCCACCACTCATACTTTATTTTGATATAAGCAATTTCAAATTACTATTTTCAATTATACATTTAAAAAATAAGTAGAACAGCTGTATAATACAGCAAACAATTTCAAAATTTATATATTTTTTATTTCAAAAACAAACAGACAATCACAGAGCCTCAGAACTGAAGCTTAAAACATGAGGAAAAGATAAAGACAAAGAAATGAGCTGGGAAAAAAGTGGAAATTTGAAGAGAAATTTGAACATATGCCTTATTTTGTTAATACACATGTAATCACACAAGGCACAATAATGCTTCAGATCATCATGTTTCTTTTAAGCAAAACAGTGAACACAACAGATTTTAAATTAAGAAATGCAATAAGTGACTAACTTCTCCGATAAACTTAAGTTTCACTGCTTCCAACTTGTCTGAAAAAAAAAAATCGTCTATCGCGTTACAATACGATTTTGAAACTTTTTGAACGACATATTGGCCTACATAAAAATGCAAGATTTATACATGATGAAAGCAAATAATAATCAAAAAATGTGAATGGAAAAACAAAGAGGAGAAATCGACATTTCCATACAATGAAAAATTACGAGTTCATGCAAAAAATACTATGTTCCAAATTATTTCTGTGACCCAAAATTTAACTCTTATAATTTCAACATTTTTCGTAATTGAGTACTAATTGCAGGGTAAATGCAAAAATTTCGCCTGGAAGATCCTGCTAATATAATACATTCCTCTTTAACAAATCCGTTTCAAAATGTTCAGCTGTCAGTGTGCCAGGTAATCGTTCGCAGTGAGGATTGAATACAGAATAAGCACTCAATTCACCCGACTTTCGCCTTCCCAAATTGGTAAATAAAAAGATGAACAATGATGAAACAAAAAATACAAGGCCAAATTCAATATAACTGAAATACCACTGAGCCATGAGCCACGAAAACATTACAAAAACAATACATGAACGTGGCCAATGATAGTAGAAGCATAGCCACAGTTGAATCGGTTTTAGCAGAATAGTTGGAAATTTTGTGATGGTAATGGGCGCAACAGTTACGCTCCCACTGGTCCTAGACTGCTGTTCATAAATGTCACGATTTGGAACCTAGAATGAAATTAAAGCGTTCTCAAAAATTCCTCAAAAAAAAATTATAAGGATATTTCTTCATTCATGAAATGCATTTAAATTAAATATGTTAATTATGGAACTTGTTTTGATTACTTTTTACAGAAATCATTCAATTTTTACAACTGAACATCAAAAGGTTTCAAAAATATGATTCCATTAATATAATACCAAAAGTTAAAATTAATTTTATTCGACTTCTTTTCTGTACATATCAACAATTCGATCTCAATTAAATAAGTTTTAATTACCTGAAGTAACTGAATGGAACTAAAAGAATTTTGATACTGATGATAAAAACCTAATGGTAACCTTGCTGCTGCTATAAGCAGTATATTCTTTCCTTCGATATTCAGCTAGTCTTTCCTCCACACATTTCATCCTTCCTGTTCTAATAAAAACTCGTTATAACAGTACTGCTGAAATTATTTCATTCACAACAGCGATAACACTATTAACTGAAAAGCAACAAAAAAACTAATCACACTTACGTCCCCCAACGCCCACTCACGCACTAGCAGTTAATGTGCGTAACTAATGGAAATGCGGTAACAGCATGAAAATTTCCCATCCTCTTCGCTAACGTTACGCATTAAGTCGTTCGAAGTGAAACAGTCTGGGAGGAAAAGGTCAGTTGAATGACTTCACCTCGCATCATACAAATCGTGTTAACGGACATGTTTTAACGCAGAAATGCGAAGATTAGACAAAAGAATATATTTTGGAAAATGATAAAATATACAAAGGTCCGCATGGATATCCATGCTCACTGAAGAATAATTTTTAATAATAAAAAATTAGCGGTGGTATTTATTTGGAATGTTATGATTCGCAACAAACGGCCATATTTGGTGAGAATTGTAGTTTCAATGTTGTCTGATGTTGTTTGAACTAAGTCCTAATTCTGAATTTACTCGATAGTGGACTAGCTTTACTTATTACAACTTTTAAGCTTACTTATACTGCCTCGTTATGTTTCAGAACTGAAAAATGCAAAATGTACGCGGTCGAGCTCGGATGTTGGGACGGCGCCATGCTCGGGTTCATTTCAACCTGGGTAATAGACTTAGGGCATCGATATCACATGAAACTTTCCCGGAGGACGCAACACGTGACAGTATGCTAAAACAAATTTTAGGTTAAATGTTGAGAATTTTACGATCAAATCTCAACAGAAACTGTCTCGATTTCTGCACTTTATCATTGAAATGGAAGAGATTTTAGTTGAAAGAGAGATACTTGGAATGAAAGACTAAAATCAACAAGTACTCCCAATGCATTAGTCAATTCAGAATCATTCATTGCAGCTCGTATCAAAAAGTCGGAAGGAGAGTTAACCACTTGCAGAAGTCAAACAAATGAACTATTAAATGTAACTATTTGTCATGTTTTGTTTTTCATATGATAGATAAAATTTCGTCCGATTTCCGATTTCCGTCTCAAATCATTCTTGATAACCGTTTCTTAACAGTGCGGTTAGGGATGCGGAATTTATTTCACCTTATTCATATTTTATAACTGAATTATTTCTAACAAACTTTTCCCAAATATGCTGTGGATTTTTTCATTCATAAATAATTCATTCTTTCCGTGTTCATCTCCTCACTTTCTCTCTGAACTTTCGTAGATTGCAAATGGTCGACTTAACTTTAGTAAATGACTGCTCCGAACTCATATTTTACTTGTTTTATTGGAACATTAAACGTTTGCGTTGTTTAAATAGTTTCTGTTAAAATGAGACTTAAAATATCCTTAGATCCCAGAGGATTCATTGACGGCCGCTCGAATTAGTCATGAGCGATATCTACTCGATGACTTAATTGATTATGTTGAGTCTTTGGTTGGCGATAAAATGAAATTACAGTTTGTGATAGATAAAGTATGTTTGTTTATTATTATTTATTAGTAACGCGATATGAAACCAATATTGAATTTCTAACATAATAGTTCCTTGTTTTCGAAATGTTGCAATTCTGTAAGAGCATTTCAGTAGTTTGTGCGATACGTTTTAATAAAGAATATGTTGGTGTAGTTATCTTTTTCGGAATTATTGAGTTTATATGAGATGTGCTACTTAAATTTCAGGATAATCAACGGTGGTATGCAAAACGACTTAAGCGTAGTTTACTAAATTGGATTGCACGCAATGAAACAGAGCTTAAAGAGGTACTGGTTTTATCATTGGAAAAGTATGAAATGAATTACTAATATTTCCCAACTGACAGAAATTATCTGGCCCATGGAAGTTCTTTTCGTTTTTCTTTTTTAAAGGCATGAAAACAAAATTGTTCGAAGCTTATTGAAGAACGAAATTCATTATAATTAAAGATCAGTGCACTGGAAAGTCGAGTGATGAAACGTTATTTGCAAATAAGCCATGAAAACAAATATCTGCAACGCATGTTCAGAGACATGAAATATTTCGCAGATTCGACCAGTGATAGTTTCAAAACTATGGCGATATCATCCGAGCCAACATTTATTACCACTAGCAAAACACAAAACTCTCTTACAAGTGACGAAAGTGAAGAAAGAGGGTGTTAAAAGTGATAAGTTATAGCTTCGACCTTGATAACATTTTCTAAGCAATACTTCTGATGGATATTGCTAAATAACACTCAAATCATTTTGTAACTTAAGATTAGAGTTGATATTATCACAAAAAATCGAAAATATAATATGAATCTGTGTGAAGTAGCAATAATAAGTGGTTTATATGTGTGCAAATATAATCGGGTTGCCGTGACATTGTTTGGTTGACGATAACGTCATCATTTCCGCTACAAAGCTACATAGCATGTGGTAATTTAGAGAGAGATATCAAGTGGAGGTAATCTGCTGAAGATAATTGATATTTGCTGGGAATTTTTTTTGGATAGTAGAAATCTAGAATAAAAAAAAATCTATGGAATTAACAAAGAAAAATGTAATTTTTTCTTTTGGATGACTGAATAATGATATTTGGAAACTTAACGGTTTAAAGGATGTAAAGCGATTTACTCACGTTAAAAGTGACCATTAAACATGGATGTATCTTTTGTTCCATTTGTAATACTGAGAAAAGTATGAAGGTAAGCAAGCGGCTTTGGATATGGAAATAACGAGTCTCAACTTCTCAACAAATAACGAGCAAGACAGTTTGTCCGTCTGCAATGGAAAAAGTTTATGAAGTATCGATGCAGAAACCTGAAATATCATAGCATAAATGATTTCGGTTTCAGTTTGCTTTTTCCGTTATCTTGCTCCTCCTTCATAAAAGATCTAAAATTCCAGGAAGTGTGTAAAACCACTGCTGGTATTCAGTCTCCAAATGACGCTTTAAATTTTTCCATATTTTATCTAAAAATTGAATCGACGTTTAAAGCTTGTGTGGTCCTGTAAATTGCGTAATAAACTTTTTTTATCATAAAGTATATCTTTTAATGGATTACAGTAAACTTTACTTGACACTTCCTACTTCAAATCAATTTATTTTTCAATGACTATGAGATGAAATTTTAAAACTACGAATTCGATAATTCGAAATCAACTGAAATACTTTTTGCTATATTGTTATAAAGGGAAGGATGAGAAAAAGCGTATTTTACTAACCGTAACTGAATGGATCAATTCTATCAGAAATTCTTTCAAGTTCTACTTTTCTTCCTATATTCACATTTGAAAGTATTCCTCAGTAAAGTTTATACCTGTAAGATACTATAAATTGGAGAACTCTAAATTTGCTGGGGAAACTTTGGAATAATGCGGAATCTAATCTAATATGCAAATATTTTATTAGCCAATTACTGACAACGAGTAAATAGTTGAATAAATAATTTTATGAAAACTGAAGTTAAATTACCTTTGATTTGTTCTGAAATGGAATTTTTAAAAGTGTGCTTTTGCATACTTTATCTAAAATTTTCTAATTAATTTCTGCAATATAAATAGCGATAAGTTTTCAAATTATGTATTTGTTATTTTATGGATGCGTAGTGTGCTTAGATGTGTTGCAGAAAGTATTTCTTGAATGAAATATTTACGTCTGTAAATACATCATATCAGCTAACTGATTTTTTTATTCTCGAGAGAAATTTGCAAGGAATAGCGGAAATTTCGCATTTCAAGTAAATATTTATGCAATTAATTTCACATTCTAAACAATAACTGATTTCAGGGAAAAACAATGCTTCAAATGTTATTTGTTGTAATAATGTTGCATCTCTCTATTGTTATACAAGCAATGGATTGTAGTATCAGAAATTATTTCACTCTAAATCAGTTTAACCCAATCAATGATAACTCCATTATCGTAGGGGTGACAAGTGCTTGCACAATATTCGCAGTGCCTCAATGGCTGGTGAGATTTGAAATGGAATGATATATAAAATTGAATAAGCACAGTAAAATGTTATTCCAAATTTCTTTTTTTTAAATTAAACGCTTTTTTTTAAAAAAAGTTCTCAAGACTGATCTAATAACAAATACTTCTAAACTCGGCAGAAAACTCTTAATAGAAAAGTTATGATAGTAGGATTTTATAGTATGCATATATTTTCTCTGCTCATTTCTTTATCTTTTATAGTTGTTTTGCAGATGGCAAATTCAAATTTTCTGAAGGAATTAAAATTAATTGATTCAGACCGAAGGAAAATTTGCTATGGTGTCAACGTTCATATTTTACGAAGCAAACAACTAACTGTGCTCTTTTTGCGTCAAGCACGCTTTGCAGTTGTTGTCAACTGCGCATGGAAATTTAGCGGTTTGTTGTTAAGAAGTTACTGAATGATTGAAACTAATTAATTCACTGTAAATTTTTCTTCGCAAAAATGGAAAAATCCTAAAGAAAGTTTACGAAATTGGAGGACAGCAGGAACTTGTTCCTTAAAAAATTTTTTTATACCCATTTCCTGCAACATTTCTAGTTGAAATAAAAATAACTTCAATTGCTTATCTTAGTTAAGAATTGTTAATGCCGTTGTTATTAATAATAAGAAAATCTTATCAATCCGAATTTTTACTATTAATGTTCTTAAATAATTTGCTAAATTGATTTTCTCATTTTCAATGTTTTCTGCGATCTAAAATGTTTTTAATTCATTATAAGCAACCTATCTGATATCGTAACTATATGTATTCTAATCATCTTCATTTATTAGTGAATAATATTAATTTCTCATTTCGCTATATAAAATACAAAAATGAATATTGCATTTTTGGGAACAAAATATATATTTTACAGGTAGGCTGTTCTACTGCAATCTTGATGAACCGGAAAATAGTCAACTCTTATTTGTTCATAAACAGCGAAAAGCATGCACCAATTTGATACAATTCAAGATAGGTTTCAGCTTTTTCTGTGCAGTATCGGATAATATATTTGAAAGAATTACATATTTCGACAACAAGCATCGTGTAACACTTATCAGGTCAATTACTTTAAAACATCGAAATCATTATTCATAAATAATTTTGAATTTTCTCAGTAATGAAATTAGAAATCATTTAAAACCGCCGTAGTTATAGTTATACAAAGTAGTTAATACTTGTGAAATTCTTAACTATAACATTTAAAATAGTCTCAATCTCGCGATTGTATTATCGTACGATTTAAGATTCTAATAAATTCAAAAGAAATTGTTGTTGAATCATCAGAGAAGAATGGTTGTAGACGATGTCAATCTAAAAGTTTTATCTCGAGCACTATGATTATTCAAACGTATTACTTGGGAGTTAATTCTAACGGAAAGCTTGCGTGGGGATATGTAGATCAGATGTTTTATTGGTTGTGCAAAATTTTTATTATATTATTTTTAATGGAAAATTTTAGGACAAAAAGTACATCGTTATTCCTGAAAGAGAATAGTAATATTATCCTTATTACTAATGATACATCCGATCATGCAGGCTTCTATGAGATGAATATTTTTGATAACGTTTACGTGGAACAACTTGCCAATAGCGGTCTGCATAACTATTCCTAATCTGATTTATTTTTCTTTCTCTTAGAAGAATTTTACGTATGAAAACTTTTTATGAAGTATGTGAATAATCGTGAGACATTAAGTAGTGAAATAAAAAAAACATCAACTGATTGCCATTGATCAATTTTATGATCAGCTACAAACCGGTCCACCGCGTAGAAAAACCAGAAAAGCTGATGTAATTTAAACATAGATCGGGAAATTTAAGGGTCATTTATTTTTTTAATAGAAAAAGATGAGGATGTTCAACATTAAAATTAAACTAGCCTTTAGGCAGTTAAACCAAAAATTTTTAGAGGCGACATAAATTTTGATAATCTATTCTTCATTGTTGCACCTAATTTTTCAGATTTCAATTATTCAATATTTTTGGTATTTATTCGTTTTTTGATGATTAAATCTGAATTGATGCAGAGAGTAAAGATCAAGTCATTATTGGATTGCTTAAACCGAAGAAATACGCTATCACTCTGTTGGAAGAAAAACTCGGAAATACCTCTCTACAACAGAATTTGTTTAATTACATAACAATATATCAAACAACAATCAGCCAGACGAAACGGTATTGTATCGGGCAGTTTAATGAAAGGTAAGTGAAAACTCGAGATACTCGAGCTCTATTCTTGTAGCTTTCTATTGATTCAGAAGAATCTTAAAGCATTGCTTGTTTATTAATGATTTATTAATAGCGGCAAGACATGTATTGTAATGAAGAGAGTTAGATTTAATTTTTTCTGAACGAAAATGTCTTTTATGCTAATTTTCTATGAAAAATTAACAGCACCGTTAAAGAACAAGGACATTTAATTTCAAGGCTTAAATTTCTTCATGAAACTTTGAACTGCCAAAAAAGAAGGATAATTAAAAAGCGATAAAAGTCCGAAACTGCTATAATATATTATATTTTATCACGAATCAATCCATCATTTCTTTTTGGCTGCAGCGATTACTTGGATGCCAAGAGATATAAAGAGTTATATCTCAAAAAACTTATGTTGATTCTCTACAAAAACATTTCGAAATCCAGAAAACGAATAAATATTTTTAAGGTATTTAAAGTATTTAAGGTATTAGAATGTAAATTCAAGGTTTGCTCAATTTTTCCATGTAGTAGCATACAATCACAGCTTGGTTGGAAAGCAATTTTTTTCAAATATTTAAATTTCAAATGTCAATTTTAATCAAAGGGATTTAATAAACGAATACATCAAATTTTGGTGATCAATAATCTAATCAAGGAGTGTTTTAATTCAAGTATTATCATATTGAATAAACAGAAATTACTGGACATGGCCATAGCTATTCTCTTTGCAAATAAATAAGATTATTAAAATGAAACATGAAGTAATTAAGGACTTTTACAGGAACGTGTGATCAGATATGAAGTAGCTGATGATAAAATATTTAATTATAATCTCACAGCAGCGATACTTATGATACCAATTTTAAGTTTATTTTCAGTAGCTATAACTTTAATGTGCAGCTGTAAATGAAACATATGTTTGTTTGTATGTGTTTGATGTTTGATGTTTGATGTTTGGAATGTTTGAATGTTTGAATGTATGAGATGTTTGAAATATATGTTTGAAATATTGTTTGTAGGTTATATAACAAAAAATATGAGGTTCACACCTCATTTTCTTTTACTTCTTGAAATATTTGGTTCAAGAAATAGCTATTACTTGATTATGTTTTTTTCTTATTCTTAAAGTTTTCCACGAAATTACAATTTTTTCTTCAATGACTGTAACAAATATTTGATAAGTACATTTAAAAAGGCGATGAAAACTGAAATGCTAAATTTTAAAATAATTTCTCAAGGATTTTGGTTTATTGTGACGTTCAGAACTTACTTGACTGTTATTTTTCGACACGCTTTTTTTGAAATTTGAAGTCAATGACAGAATATTTGTTGTCTATGCTGTAATCAAAGCACCTATCATTTAATTTGTTCACATACTGTTTCCAAATGCTGATATCTGCCAAATTTAGGAGACTTAATCTTAAAAACCTTCGGTCCTTCGGCGGGGTTAATCCACACATTCAAAATAGACATTGTCATTGTGCAATACGTGATCTTATATTGTAGCAAAGCAATATCCTAAACTATCGGTTTATGAGTGGACTGCTAAAATTCATTTGGTCTTATTGGATAACAACGATAAAGTTTGTGTGACTCTCTGAATTAAAATGAAAATGCTACATTCATTTATGAAAAATTTGCATGTAAATAATAGGAATTAAAATGTCTTGTGAAATTATTTTCACCTAAAATTCACTTTATAAAATAAAGTATGCAATTGCTATTTTAAATGAAGCAAATTATTACAAATAATCAAAGTAATAGTAGCAGTATACTTCTCCTTTAACTGCTTAGTTTGATTGGCGGACTTTCAACTCTACTGCAAATTATATTTTGGAAATGAGCTTTTAATTTCAATCTCCATCCTTTATCAGTTTAGTTGAATTTATTAGTTCTTTCTTATTGACTTTTCTTGATTTTGGCATAAGGAAATATTCTGATAAATTTATATTATGGAAATACTTTGTAATTTTGATTTTGTAATAAATCCATATGATAGAAGAATTTTTGTCGTTTTTACAATGTAAAAGTATGTAGTTTTATCGATAAAGTGGTGCAGAATATGAATATAAAATAGCTATGATTACGTATTTGATAATATTTTCATAGTTTAACGAGTGAGCAACTCGTATGAAGCGAATAAGAGATCGCGAGAAGGTAAGTAGTGAGGGAATTATAAAGGCAAGCTATTTTAAATTCTAATTGCATTTGTAGATTGCTTTAGCTAAAAACTCAGACAGCAGATTGATTTAAGAATACATTTTGAACAGATGAGGGTTGACAAGAGTTCAGCATTCTCTAAAAGAAACAAACAGTTAATTGCTTAATATTGAATAAGGATTGATCAGTTAAAAATTATATTAATAAATGGATGAATAAATTTCGTTTAAGTCTTAATTTGATTTAGAATCTTATGGAATACACAGAATCAGAAGATTTGAATGCATTTCACAACTTTGATATTTTAAGAATTCAGTGAGTCTTATAGAGCATGTGAAAAAAATGACAAAATGAAAGCCTTTATTAAATTATAGCATGATATATTTAAATATTATTCGAATATCGATCGAATGTTCAAATTTTTATTGATTCAAACATGGACAGCAATGGCCTGATTTGATAGTCCATATAAAATAAGTACTATTTCAAGATGGGTTTAAAAACTTCGGATTTAAATAGTGGGATAAAAAAAGCGAAAAAAAATCATTTGATAACTACAGTGAAAGTTCTTGATTTTCAGGAATAAATTTTATAAAATTCATCCGAAAATTGTTTTGTTTAGGTTTCATCAAGCTCCTTTTGATTTAAAAATTAACAAAAATTTTTGCTGCATTATTTTCATAATTTTTACTAGAGGAGATAGAATTATGGGTAGCTATCTTTCGTCTCGAAAATCCAAAAAAAAAAATAAAATAAAATATCACGTAAATTTTTCATTTGTGAATTATTTTGAAGTGATCGTATGTATGCACAGCATCAAAAGAAAATAAACAACTTATTTAAATAGCATTGCACTGTTTCTGACTTTTCAGCTCGGAAATTAATATCTTCCTCCTTGTGACTGACATCTATCTGTTTCAGGTTTGTCAAGCTTCGCATAGTTCATCATTTTAGCTGTTCCATCATTTCTGAAAAGGCTGCTGTCAGTACTTATACCGCAGTTTGCTCTTAATTTTAGAGCTAGTTAAATATTTAATTTCTTAATATAAAAATTTATTAAAATTTGCTCTGTGTAAGCGATTAATAGACAATTATATTATCATATTTGTGTTCAAATATAGATTAGATATTTTTGTCTATTAATCATTCAATGTCTATTAATGTTGGTTTTTTTGATTACTGCTATCAGCCATTCATTATTTGGTCGCTCATTGATAATTCTAGGATATGATAAGAAAGTGAACTTCAAAAATACAATCACTAACCGTTGTGAATTTGAACATCTTGCTGTGAGACTTCCATGAGAGAAACTGAAAATTCTGACGGTTAAACATTCTTTCACTTCATTTTAAGAAATCCTAAAAGTTACATCTGCTTATACTTTTCTTTACATTTTTTATCTGAGGATTTCCACTGATTTGTGTTTAGATAATTCTAATGAGATCATCATTTTATCGCTTCACGATCTTAAATTCCTAATTTATAAATTAAAATCTATAGTAGTGAGGAGAAAAAAAATTATCAAAGGACGCCTTACCATGCAGTCTGCAAATCATTGCGTAATGATGGATTTCGCACTCGTTTCATGCATTTGTCGTAAAAAATTTCGTTAGCTGACCGAGTTTTACCAGTTTCACCAAGCAATTTATGGGCTTTGATTCTTGACAATTTGGAATGTGGAATTACTATCTCTTTCTTTTCGTATCCTACAAATACATTTCCATCTTCTTTTTCCTTTTCCTTTTAACATTTAACTATAATTTTGAAAGTTTGCTTGCTTTGAGAGGAATGATGAGTATGTTGAGAATAAACATGCAAGCAACATTATTAGAAAGGAAGTACATCTCACTGATTCATTTATCTAATACAGTTTGTTGTAAATCTGTTGCTAAAAATAAGCGGAATTATGTGGTTTGAAATAGAGTGCATTTTCAACAGATCAAATTTCTGCTGGAGGAAAAACAAGGCACTATTGGTGTCAAAATAAATGTGTGAGAAATGCAAGTCAAATTTTCAAAAATTCACCGACATATTACGTAATTCTATGATGAAGATCAAATAATTATGCATAACATGATTTCGTTAAAATGAGTTTTTCCAATATTTGAATGAAATTTGTAAAAGCAAAAGATTTTTCAAATAATGAACGAAAAAGTGACACTAATGTTGAAGTTAAGATCGACTAAGGAATTATCAACTTTAGTCAACATTCCCCTTAGTGGTATATGTTCAGCGTTAAAAGTAATCGGTATAGTTGATTTTCTTAAAATATCAAAATGTCTTATTTTTACTATATCATCACTTCTTATAAAACAGAATCTTGTTCTATTCCGTGGGTGCATAATGATATGCAGAAGTTCTTGGAAATCAAATTTAGTTTGCAAAATGAAATTTTTATTTTACACTGCTTCTACTAAAAATGAAGATATTTGATGCTGTAAAAAAAATATATATTCATCTACTAGCTGCTCATCGCTGAAAATACAAAAACCTGTTCAATTACATGCGCTGTGTTAGTAGAATTAAAATTAATTATAATAATGCATTAAAAATCGTCATTTTCCTCTTTGCAAAATTTAAGCCAATGCATAATCTTGCGTCTTGCATCCTAAAGCTATTTCCCGCACTTTTCCGGACATTTTACAAAAAAGAGAGAGACAAGTGTAATTTTATGTTTAGTTATATGCAAATTTTATTTATGCTTATTTTTATCCACAATAATATTAATAATTAATAAATAATGGCGGTAAAATAAATAAATAACGATAATAATAATAATGAAATAATAGCAACAACATAAATATGGAATCTTTGGAAAATGGGGAAAGGAAAAGATAATTAGCTGGATGCGATGCATATCTAATTCCGAGCGAAATGCAATTTTTACTTGATATCTCATACTTCCGTTTATTATAATATTTATCATATTCTGTGTTATCAAATTGACATTTTACCCAAATGAATAAAAAAAAACAATGAAAAATGTTTAATTCTTCTACCTTTGAGAGCAAAATCGTTTTTTAGATAAAAAAAAAATGCAAAGCAATAATATAAGTGCCAGCTAAAGCTAATACGAAAAAGTTCTATTACTTATTTTAGTTTAGTTGCGACTTATATTATTACGTTGTACTGTTTTTGCATAAACACACCAATATTTGCTTGTTGCATCGGTGATTTAGTCAAAGCCGCTTGATTCGAATTTGGTTGTTGCTTGTGACTTATATCGAAGTCCGGTCGAATCGCTTCAAGGAGAGCTAAATTTGTCGGCTATATTTTTTAATATTAAATTTCATAATTCTAAAGATTCTCAAGATTACAAAATATGAAATTTTTTTTGGATAGTCTATACAAAAAAATTTGATTTAAAAATCGGATTTTTACAGAAATTGAAAAAATCTATATTAGTTTTTAAAAACGTGGAAATTTATTTTATACTTACAATTTTACTAGTGAAAAATCTCTTTTGAAAGAGTAATTCAGCCAATTAACTTACATTTTGAGCTATGATGAGTGTCATGTGTTTGCCTTTCTACGAGCATTTCACGTGCTTTTGCCGTAAACCCACGGTGTGGTGACTTTGGATCGCTGAATTCATCTGATAAGTTACCTGAGGTTTCCTGAATAAATATTGTTTTACGGATATGCTTTTAAAGATATGCTTTTCAAATATTAATTGACAATGATGAAAACATTTAAATAAATTAAGTTAATTTTATCTTCGATGTCTTCGACCATGTGAGAGGAAAAGTAGTACGACGAAAATGGATGTAAAGGAAGAAAAGAAATAACAAATAATATAAGAAATTATATAATAGCCCTAACTATTTCATAGCAGTAAAATGAACCTAAAATTTTTGTAAAATTGATTTGTTGCAAAGGTTTAAAAATTTTTTAGGATTTTGCGTAGTTTTGAAAACATTATGATTAAAATAAATAAACGTAAACAAAAGGAATTAATTTTCAAGCATACGTATTTAAGGATTTCAAGTCTTAGCATTTTGGCGTTTTCGTAGTTTCGTAGATGGATTATGGTAACTAAATTTTGTCAAATCAGTATCAGTTATAATATTTTTTTTCGAACTTATATTTCAGTTGAAAAATTGACTCCTTGAATAATATTTCTTAATAGAATAATTTTTGAGCCAAATTGAATCGAACTTTCTAATCCAAACAGAAATTTCAAAGATAAAATGACAGGGAAACAATTCAGATTAGTTAAATATTAAAACAGAATCTTAATTAAATACAGTTATTCTTTGATCCAAGACCCAGACCGGCTTCTCTATCTCCTAGTTTCACCGATAGGCTTCTGAATTGTATCCACAGTCTCAATAACAATTGTAAACCCAATAAAATCTTTTATCCAAACAATGAAATCTACGACAAGAAAAATTTTGGTAACAAATATCTGACAGAAAACTTACTGCCACAACTGCAAATGGAGCTGGTGGTTCTAACAGTACTTCCCGAGCTTTCACTGCGAAGCCGCGATGTCGTGCTGATCCACCTTGCAAATCATCACCAGACATCTACAAAAATAATTTCTGATAGGTGAAGATTGATCTAATAACACTCCTCCTCTCTTATCGATTTCTTATTTGTTATGAGATCAAGACGATAGCTTAGTTCAATCAAAACTTGTAGTATGATCTACTGTTGATGAGTTATTGTAAAACTTAAAATTACAAACAATTCATGCTACAAATTTTGATGACAACCTATACATAATGAAGTTAGTAGTGAATTTGTGAATCACTTATGCCATATGAAACCTATTTCAGACATTAGTTGTATGCAATTGGAAAGACAGAAATGAAGTATTATGGTATGTGATAGGACAGAAATCATTTCAGAAGAGGCATCATTTATTTATTTTCAGCTTACTTGATGTGATACCGTTTCATCAAGAATGGGTAATCACTCACGAAGTTGATAGTTCAGCTTTTGCATTCAGGCCAAGACACCCAAGCCATCATACAGTTTAAGACATTTATATTGAGATTATTGCTTTGCCGGATCATGAATGTCATTAGAAAATTTCATGCAATCGCAGCATGAGACAATTAGAGAAATGTCCTAGAAAATATATGAATACATGCTAGTTAGTATACGGTAGTAAAGATGATGATGCCTTCAAGCTTTCTGTTGAAAATTGAAAATAACCTCTTCAAGCCGAAAATAAGCAAATGTTCTGATCGATGAAGTAAGGCTTCCTCAGCTTTATTTTATCAATAATCTTATACGGCATCTATCCTTTAACAATTAATAATTATTTGATTGGTAATTAACATTAATTGACAAATTATCAATAATTAGCAAGTTAATAATTAACAAATTAGCACTAAATGTAAACAGATATAAACTATGAATGTTTATTGATGTTTGAAATAGGATTGATATCAATTAAGATGAGATAATCGAATGCACTTAATCATATTGGATAATCAAAAACAAAAGCAGCACATTCGATATCAAACTTATTTTCTGTGAAATTCGGAATAGGTATGTAATAAGGAATAAATCGTAATATAATATAAGGGACGAATGCAATATTATAGGATACCATAACTTATATAAGCAACCAATTACATCTTCTATTGAAATTAATCTAAAATTTATATCTCAAAAAATAAATGCAGAGAATGGGAATGAAAGCAAAAAGCTAAGAAGATGTCTTTTTGAAAGGAAGCAGAATAGTCTTTTTCCATTTTAAGCGCCTGTAAATTAAATTTATTAGAATGATGAGATAGAAAACAAAAGGAAATGATTTGTTTACAGATAAGAAAAGCACGAGAGGACAGCAAACGCTATATGTTGATGACTGCAAAGCAAAGGTTGGCTCTAAAGAAGAGGACATCAAAGACACGTCCATTGTTTGTTAGGCTTTTAAAAGTGAACAAACATTCAAGATCTAACTTACACACATCTATTTACATACTGCTATGTGCACAGATTTGATGGATATAATTAACTTCTTGGAAATGCATTTCGTTTTTGGTCTGAGTTGCTAAGTATATTTGAGCTTACTAAAAATGTATGACAATTTGTAGTATAATTTGATATCCAAACTTGTCCAATCAACAAAAAATTTCAGTAAGAATTGACAAATTTCGTTTTTAAAATTGATCGGTCTTTCTGCAATTATTCCTTTCTTAACTTCGTTGTGGCAATTAGACCTTTGTGTCATTGTTGCCTTATTGGAATATTGTGGAAGTCGAATTTAGAATTAAATTAGAGTAAGTTAAAATTTTGATTGATATATTTCATCAGTCTAATTTAGATCCAAGTCTTTCATTAATAAAAAAGAATTAAGAAAATTATTATGCCATCAATAAGTGGAAGATATGAATTACAATTACAATTCTATGGAAACGAAAAATAGAAAAGAACTAGTGATAATTATTTGCTTCTATAGGATGAATAAATTATTTTCTTAATAGTTTTGAACTTTAGATTATTATATCATGAAAAATCAAAATTATGTTTAACACATTAAACATTGATGAATAGATCGTTTTGTAAAGTTAAAGAAAGGACATGGATGGTAACATGAACTGCAGATTGATCGAAGGATGGATTGATCGTTCAATCAATTCGGTCTTCTCAATTGTTTCGAATCGAAGAAAGAGATGGAAGAGCTCAAAGTGAAATCAAGTAAGTTAAATTAAATAACTTATATAACAATACCTGAAACTGAAATCGTACAGATGACTAAACTATTATTTCAAGTATTTTCAGGATGAAGTAAGAGGGGAAGATGAATTTTGCATTGAAAGGAAGGGAGGACAGCTTTTCAGTTTTTAAAAATACACTGAAAGAGCAAAAAATGTTCAGAAAGGCTAAAAAACTTTTTCTTTTCTGTCTTCAACAGCTGCATTAATTGAAAAATTTCCACATCAGAGCCATTTTGGCTAACTATAAATAGAAAAAGTCCATCTTTTTTGAAATTATACCTGACTGTCTGTCTCTCTCTTTCTTTCGCCTCTTCTTTTTCTTCTGATTCTTCAATCTTACTGCAAGCTAATAATAGCTGTACTAATTTTTGCTGAAAGCGACTCAGTTCGGTGCTCACAATTTGCTAATTTATCTAAAATGGGAGTTGAAAACATACAAGAATTGAAATGAACCGATGCTTTAAAAATCAATAATTAATTACTTGCTGGTTAAACCAGTTAAATTTCCTTTGCACTTCCACTCCATGAAATTATCTTCTCATCTCATCATTTAGATTTACTGAAATTGAATGTTTCGAAATGCTGGATGATTATTTCTATAAAGACTTTCAAAAATTTTAGGGAATTTTTAAGCTTATAACTTCCATAAATGTTCATTTTATGTTTTTCTTTCATTTCAAAGCACGTTTAATTATTTAAGAAAATTTTTTTTGTTTTTAGCTGAAAGATATAAATTCCGCCGGGATGAAAACTTCCGTGAGTTCAATCTGCAGTAATTTAATTTCAATATAGTTTAGACTAAAATTTTTTGAAAAATATTAAAAAGGCATGAACAAATTACTGATTTCAATGAGAATCATAAATTGTCTTAGCTGCCATTACAAAATTTACTTTACAATCTTATTGCAATCAAATGTATGGGTGGTTCGGTCCTATTGAAAAATTTGAAAGATTTTTAAGACTAAAACATAAAAATTGACCTTGAATTAAAAATGAAATAATAAAAAATTTTTGCATTTATAATTATCTGAAAATTTGTTCGTTAATTGAGTGCTTAATTAGTTTGTTCTTGGAAAACAAAGAATTAATTTTTCTAAATTCATGGTCATGGAATGTTTTCATGCAGAGGGTGAATTTCGGAGATTCTTATTTTCCTAATAAAAAATATTTTCCACTTCATTGTTTCTTCGAACATTGAGTGAAAGACTTAACTCTACTGATCTGAGATTGAATCAACCTTTAGCCATTATTAAAAAATTTTCTTATGATTTCACATATATAAGATAGATATCGGATGTTAACATTATCAAAGTTGGAAAATGAAATGAAAATGTTATTACAAAATTTTCTTGGATATTCTAAATTCCAAAGAAGAATACGACACTGAATTCAAAAAAAGTAAATCAAAAGGCAGTTAATTTGGAAATACAGCTGAATGATTTCAATTTTAAAATCATAGCATTAACGCAGTTAGCATTAATGTCAATTTAATTTTTATGTGCAACAATTATCAGAACCTTCTAGAGCATAAAGTGGAAAAAAGGACAAGCAAAGTAAATAATTTTAGTTTAATGAAACAAAAAAAAAGTTTCTTCAGACGAATTATCATTAATATTTTGATGGGAATTTTATTTTTTCATTGAACACATCCCTTTAAATCAGTCTCTTTCAGTCATAAGTAAAACTGGAATTAGACGATCAAAGCTGAGCGAACAAAAAATGTTCAGGTTAATATTCGTTTGAATCACTTCATCCCGATTTACTGTTCATGTTAAAGCTTATAACTACACGGTTCGTTGAATTCCAAGCATTTCCATTTTCATTTCGTTCATTCATTAGTGAAAATATAAAAAAAAATCATCTAAAGAGAAATAGCAATAGACAGGTGAAAAAGACGGACTTTAATAGCAGAGCTCTAACCTTAGTAATTCATTAAGGCAATATTTTACACAAAGCGTCGGAAATGAAGTTTTAAGAAGAAATTAGATCTTTGAATAAAGATTGTCGGAATATAAACTAGCTTGAATAAATAATTTTAATTGAACAAATTAAGATAACGAAAAATAAAATTTCAAATTCGTTTTTTCATGATAAATCAAAATTTCTTTCGAATAGAATCAAAGTCTAATTCTCCTAATATCACATTTCCAATAAATATTTCAATTCAAGATCTACGTTTTATACATTGAATATTATGGTATCAAATCACTTCGCTTTTATTAAAAATATCTTTTTGGTCATCAATAGTTAGCAGAAGTCAACATATACAAAACAATATTTGTATCCAAATTCAATTTACTCTGTCGATATCTTTTCACATACGAACATCGCCATATCGATCTTTCAAAAATTTAGGAATTGATGGGAATTATTACTTAACTATTCAAATGCAGTTGCTCGAATCTCTTTCTTATTAACTGTTAAATCATTCAAAAATCCCAATTTCTCTTCCCCTATATGACAATATTGGAAATGTGACGTACAGATGTTCCAGAAAATACAAATCCTATAAGCATTTTTATTTTTATCTCTTTTAGACTGAAAGATTATGATAATAATAAAATAACTATAGAATGAATTATATATAATTATATAGAATGAATCTTTCTTACATTCAAGTTATTATAAACATCGAGAAACAAAGAACTAATGGGTAGCTCAAAATTTAATTACGATTGATTACTACTAATCTCCAGTAGTTAGATGTGAAAAATTAAACGAATTACTAATTCATCCGATAAAGTTTCAAACATTATATATATTGAGAGTGCCTAGTAATTATGTAAATATAACTATCAATAACGTCAAATTAAAAGAAATAAACAAATTGGCAAATTTTTTTGAAAATCTTAAACATCTGCTTTTTGTTGAAATTTAAGAAGTGTTTAAGTTAATTTTGCTGTTGCTTCAACATAACACATATACTACTCAGTTAGAACGCAATCTGAAAGGTTTTGGATGTCGTCACCTGGCAACATATGCATAACGATTCGATCGTATTTTGCTACTACATATGAAAGAATAATATATCAGCAATTAGCTTTTATAATTCAGTTATCTTTTACTTCATAAGTAAAAGTTTAAAAAAATTCAAACTTGTAGTTGCTAAACTTTCTCCTCCTTTAAATGAGGAGATGCAAATAGAAATTTTATTCAAACCGAAAGAGATTTCATCAGATTGGATCCTATTAATTCAATATTTTTTGTAATAGCTGCCAAACTGATAGAAAAAAATAAAACAGAAACGCAAGTACGTGAATAGAGAAGCGCAGAGAACAAGTAACAAAATCAGAGTGAAAAAGATCTTAGCAGTGCTGTTTACTACGCTGGTAATTCCACTCAAAAATAAAAGAGTAAAATAAGGAGCATTAGAAATAGAAGAATAACAAGTAGTGGAACTTTCCATTTCCATTTCTTCTACTCAGTTCTTCTTGATTGTATGTAATGGCGAAGTATTGATTCCATTACTATCTAATTAAGTTAATCTCTCTCGTTTTTATTTGTCATCTTACTAACAGGTACATAAATAAGCGACAAAGTTAATTTTGAACTTGGTGTGCTATCTTTAATGTGAACTTTTACATTCACACAGATTACGCTATTTTATTATTAATATTTCATTTTTCGAATTTCGATGCAGTGAAAGCGATGGGGATGAACAGCCGGAATACTGACGCCACGTAATTAGCATCGCATCGCCTTTTCCATTTAGGAGAGTTCAAATTCGTTAAACTCAAATATTTTTCATGTGAATAAACGGTAGGAAAATTAGAAACCAAAAAAAATTAATAACGAAAATTGTAATATCATTTTTATGTAACCGAAATGATTAGATATGAAGATCTAGCGATAATTATTTAATTTAAAATCTATTCTGATTCTGATGATTGTTGATTGTCGATCTCTGAAAGGCAATTCAGAAAAGAAAGACGTTAAAGCCTCTAGGGAACTAATGTTTTTATCAAGCTTATGCTTATACGCGTCTAGAAAGGAAGTATCTACTTTTGAAAATCAATTTTTCAAGAATCTCCTCATAAGAATTACTGAAGTGTGTAAATATGAGAAAATTAATTCTTCACAAATCTCCTTAGTTCAGCTACATTTCAGCTGAATTGTGATTCAAAATATTCATAATTTTGCAAAAGTTCTTGCAGAAGTTGACCGTGCTTGGATGCATAAGTAATGGCGTGCAGAATAGGAAGGAAAGGTACGATTATACGATGATTATTTAGTTTTACATTTATTTGCATCGAGTTTTTACTCATTTCATCGCTTGCACCTGCAATATTTAAATTACGAATACAGTAAATAGAATGAATTTCAATCACTTTTCTCATTATAACTGTTTTAATTTAATTTATCACGATTCACGTACCACAGTACATCAAACAAAATTTTTAGTAGAGTGTGATAGTTAATGCTATATTTATATTTCTTCGTTTCACAATGTTTATCTGACGGCTTAAATGTGATAAGTAAAAAAATGGGAGTTCAGACAAGAAAATGGATAGTAGTAGATTGGAAATTTTTCGATGCTGCTTATTCTGAATCACAAATTTACCTTCTACTTGCGTAAGATCTTCCGGTGAATAAGGATCAAATGAAACCGGTTTCACTATCGTCGGCAACAATTCTACTTTGCAATTTTCGTTTAATTCTCCTGTTGCACTCGGAGAATTTGTCACATCTTGTCCGCAGTAACAATACGAATCAATCTAATTATTTAGTGCGTCATGTGTAGAATTAATAGATAGCTTTTACCTTAGCAAAAGTTCACATATCAGAGTCAAATAAATTTGATTATTAGAAGCAATATCAATGCTGATCAAAGTCGCTATAAAAGAAAGTGTACAGCATCTCTACCATTTAACTAAAGTAAAGAATGGTAGTACTCATTAATCCCACTACTCTATGAGGTAATGACTCACCGGAATCACTTCTGTAGGTGAAGGAATCTCTTCAACGGTAGGTGATTTTCTAATATCAACAGATTCTTCTAATTTGCGCTGTAATGGTGAAGGAATCGTTAATCGAATGATCCTTTTGCCGCTCTTCTTTTTTATTCATTTTAATTCTTTAAATTGAAATCAAAAGCATAAAAAATGCAGAATGCAAAAATCAGACGATTAAATACAAATAATACAGAAAAACGTTGTTAGATCTTTCAGGTACAGATAACTTCACTGATAATTATCTTTTTTGCATGCTATGTTAATATTTATAGATAAATTATACTTGACAGTATATTAAGATTCGAAAATTCGAAAGTACTGGTGAATCTCCTTCAAAAAAGTGGTTAATAACTGAGGAAGATGAAGGGCGAAAGAAACTTTCAGGAAATGTTCAGACAGATCTATTGGAAGTATTATATTTATATTAAAAATACCGAGGAACTATGGGAAAAATTAGGCACCATCAGGTGCCATATTTGCAAAACATATAAAATGAGTTATACCTCTATCTTTTTATCTCGTAATCCTTCTGACTTTTCTGATGACAGCAATACTTTTGGCTAAAAATTAAAAAAAAATTTCAAATGGACATTTTGGTCATTTTCCTATAATTTCAAACATCTCAAAGTCTTAAAAAACTTTATCTCTCAAAACATGAGCTTCCAGAGCGAGATCGTACAATGAATACTCTTAAGAGTTTATCATATTATCCCATGCGTGTATCCTCCATTTCAATCAACCCACTGCTGACAGTAGCTTACATACGATAACTCATAATACTTCTAATTCCCTATGCATCGAAATAATTGAAGGTAGAAATTTTCGCTCGGATACTGACCCTTGCTCTTTCCTTGTATTAATTCAATAATTTAAAGATGATAAGATTATCATAGAAATTATTTCAATATCTTATGTATTTAGAACCCATTTACTAAATGTAAATAAGAATTTTGAAACAAAAATTACCGTTGTAGAAGATAGTGAGGTGCTGCCTTCCAATGTTTCCACGTAATCGCTAAATATTAATGAGCATTAATTAATCTGAATAAAAATTAGGTATATAAATTTCACTGATCTGTTATTGGAATACAACTGATGGTGTTTAAGAAACATTAAAAAACCAACGATGGAGAATAATCTTTGATCTTTTTTGATATATTGGATATATCCTAAAAAATACGATTAAATAGGAAGTTAGAAATTGAAATTCAGCTGCAGGATGATAAGCATTTAAAAAATCATTTAAATATTGATGATCTTGATGAAACTCAAATACATGCAACTAAATTCTAAAATACAAGGATTCTTAAAATCAATTACATTGATTTTTCACCCACTTTATCCCCTTCTCTTATTTCGCTTATTTAATAATTTAACCTACTGATCATTTTTTCCGTTTCATGCTTACGGATATTCCTATTTTTATATTGACTCTTCATGAATGGATAAGTATATAAGTTAATACATTTAAAAAGAACTGCATATTGTTGAGATTGTTTGTTAAATCTTCATTAAAATATTGAAATAATCATTAGAAACTTGACAGGAAAATAAATAAACTGAATATGATAATTAGGATTAGGGGAAAAATAACATGAACAAAATCTAATGTTGAATTCGATAGAGGATGAGGGCATGAGAGTTTCGTTACATTCATTATTTACCATCGTCCCCCAAATAAATTCTAAAAAATTGGAACAATTTGTTTTCTTTTGATATTAAACGAACCAATTCAGTAGAACTATCGCTAAAGGCTTCACCAGAATTGGTATATTTCATTCCTGTTGAATCAATGGATTTCTTCCTGAATGAAAAAAAAAATTTAAGAATGATTTTAGAATTTTCATCCTACACTGTGGTTTGAAATTCTCTTTTACTTTTGATCCCGATGATAGATATTTCAGTTATAAACTTCGTTATAATGATTAAAAGGACTTGTTAGTAGTTTTCTCATCAACTTGCTCGCTAAATATCAAAAATTCTTATTACTACAGCACATTATAGAAAAAGCACTGTCAACTGATGAAATTGTTACTTACGTATGTGAGTCAAGTTTTGATGATGCCATACGTTGAGCTATTTGAACTCGTCCTCTCTTTTTTGGCAATGACCGTTCTACTGATTTTGCTTGTTTCTCCGAATTTAACTCTTTATGGCTTCTTTCCTGTAATTGTAATTTCGAATCTATATTTTGCAGGTGGAAGAAGAAGCAAAGATTTGAAGGATTTCTAAAAATTTTCAGCGTATATAATTGATAACGGTGTCGTCCAACTTGTTCGAATTTGTTTCGAATTTTTTTCTTTACTTCTAAAGTTCATCTGAATTAAACAAGTAATCAACTTTTATTAGATAACATAGAGTCGAAAAAATCTGATTTGAAATTTTGGCTCTGCTGAAATCTTCACGTTGACATTGACCAAGTTATTCTTCCACAATAATTAATAAGAAATTTTCGACATATTAACTATTTTGTAGTAAATTTAAATAAGTAAGCGAAAATAGTTCTGGAAATGAAGTACCTTTTTCTTACGAAAATAATACAATAGAATTAAGCTGGCAAAAGCAGTGATGCATGCTCCGATAGTGAATTTTATCGTTCTATTGTTTATCATGTTTAGTTTTGCTTAAACGACCGTTTTTAAACAGATTATAAGAAATTAATTCATTTGTTTTAATTTTCTTTTACTCAAATGAATTACTAAAACTAAAATAGATAGTAAATACAGCAATTTTTTGGACTATTCCTTCTTCTACCTCGATAAAACATTAAAAATTTTTCACTTTGAGAATGAAATAAGTATCTCCCGATTTTATGGAGATTTCAATACTACGGTTAAATGTTCGGAAGTGTTTCAAAAATATTGTCAACAAAAAGAGTAGGAAATATTTCGGATTGCACGATTTGAATTATTCAGTGAAGGGTTGCTTGATTCTGAGCCTTCATTAAATGATTCTCTTAGCTATTAAACAGTCTTTGTTTATTTTTCGTTAATAATAAAATGAAATCATGTGATAGACATGGAAGATTTTCATATAATTTGATCTTAATCAAAATATAAGAGGAATCGAATTTTCAAAAATTAACTTTACAAGGTATACAGGAAATTCAATAAGTCCACGATCAACTACCTGAAAGCAAAATTTATTTGCATTTGTATTTGAGAAGCAAAATAACCTGATTCACTCGAAATCATTTATTCAAATATATGGTACCGAATTAAAACCAGCATAACCCTTGAAGTGCTTGAAGGTTGTACAAAGTTAAACAATGTACGGATTGAGGTGAGGTAGTACAATATGCAGGCCTTCATGCACTGATAAATAGCCGAAGCAAAAGAAACAGAACAATATGTATTTTCAATACGTATTTTCAGAAATATATATTTTTTTAATTATATGTTTTTACGATTGAAAATATCGTTTTTCGAAAGAATGTTCAAAAATGTATCAATCGTTAAGTGATTTATTTTTAAACTCGATGAATTCGGTCTGAAAATGTCTGCTTTGTTTCGAAAAATATGAACTTCTTTAATGTTCACAATATTCTCTAAAATTTTTCATAAATTCAGTTTAAAATCTACAGTTGAGAAAGGAGAAGCAGAGAAGTAACAGAATAAAAACCGTAAGCATGTTCAGAATATACTCCTGTAGGATCAGAATGATCTTAAGCAATCCCACTGCATAATTTGGAAAAGATTACACGAAAAGCTGTCACCTCGACGGAATAATATGGAATGATTGACAAAGTGCTGGACGAAAAAATAACATTTTTTGACTGTTGCAGACTATTTTAACCAATTTTTATTGTTATTCATAATTTACTTATTTTGTTTTTCACAATGTTTCATTTAACATAATTTACATAATCTTATTCACAAATCGAATTTGTCTGTAAGTTCAAATAAAAATTTTAAAGATAGCTTTCAGATTTAAATCCGACTTCCCGTGATGATGAAAGATGAGAATATTATGATTGTCAAGAATAAAAAAATACATAGCAAAGGTAAGAGTTCGAACGAAGCCAGTCATATTTCTTTTCACGTTATTTATTGTATGATAGCAATGATCATTATTTACTGAAATTTTTTGCAATATTCTTCAAGACGATCTTACATATCTCTTCTACATAACTGATATCTTTGTTACTTCAGCTTTCAAATTATCTATCCTTTCTTTAACTTAAGAATTAATTATTCAGCAAAGCTCAGATATAATACTTCACTTTCACCAGTTCCTTCAACAACGGTATGACTTTGCTGCCTTAAAATAAAAAACAAGTTATTTATAATCAAGTAACTATGGCGAAGTAAATACGTCCACGTCCTTCGGATTAAGATATCACAGCGAATGCAATAAACTGCGCACATTTATGCAGTGACCCCACGTAATTGAGAAACAAATCGTAAAAATATGACGCGGCCGTATGAAATAAAACGCTTTTCAAGTGGGTTTTCTGAGGTACTTTTGCTGCAATTTATATTTTGTGATGTGGTATAAAGGTAGGCTTCTCCTATATTTTAGGTTGATTCTTATGTAAGGATGCAAAATATATTGGTAAGAATGTTTGGTACTTTTTCAGTTCTAGGTTGGTTTCCATCTTGCATTTTCTAATCTCGATATTCTAGTTCTAGATAAATGATAGTGTAAAACTAACCAGAGAATTCATATTTTAAGCTTATCTAAGCGGTGATCTTTAATATAAAAACATGATCTAAAAGTGGGGATTATGCTTTGTTTATGCCTTGCGTGGCTGAATCGAGATATCATTAACCATCCTCAGGCATTTTGTGGAATTTTAATCTTTGGATGTTTTTCGACATAGAGTATAAAATGAATGAGTAATCTTCGGTAATAAAGTAGTAATGGTATAGGAAGAATGGCAAAGGTGAGAAAATGGAGTGAGGCAGTAACAGTTGCCGAAATGACAAAATCAAGCAATCCACTTGCTAAGCTTATTGCCATTGACAAAGGCGACATCACTAAATTGGAAATTGATGCTATCGTTAATGCTGCCAACAGCTCACTTTTGGGTGGTATGTTATTTTTTTGCATAACTACTCAAATTAACTCCATTTGAAAGTTATTTTATTCATTTCACTTTGTTTAAGGCGGTGGTGTTGATGGAGCCATTCACCGTGCTGCAGGCCGACGTTTATATAATGAATGTAAAAAACTGAATGGTTGCAAAGTTGGAGAAGCAAAAATAACAGGAGCTTATGATATAGAGCATATCAAACGTATGTTTTCAGAGTGGATTTCTCTTGTTTTCCCATAAATCATTCATTACATGTTAGGCTTTGTTTTCAGATGTAATACATACGGTGGGTCCTCAAGTTCATTCTAAAGTTTCCGAAGAGCAACGCAGTCTGTTGAGGTCTTGCTATATTGAATCCCTCAATATTGCCGTCGCGAATAATTTGAGGACTATTGTAAGTAATTCAATTCTCAGTGAATCGAAAAATAGTTTAAAATTTGAAGTTTCTAAAAAAAGTTTTTTTCTCTTTCTAAATTTTCGTATCTAACATTCAAAGTCAAGAATTTTAGGCATTCCCATGTATTTCGACAGGTGTATATGGTTACCCAAATGACGATGCATGTGATGTTGTTGTCACTTCGATTTTAGGCTGGTTGCAGAATAATAAAGACAGGGTAAGATTTTTTAATTCTTTGAATTCTCATAAACTTTTTCATTTTTAAATTTATAAAAAGTACCATTCTCAAGCTTAACAAAAATGCAGAGCCATACTGATTAATTTTTAGATTGATAGGATAATTTTCGTCACATTTTTGGACAAGGACTACGATTTGTATGAGAAATGTCTAAAAGAAAGATTGACTTGAATGTTAAAAAAATATTTGTGCATGAATTCAAATTTTCTTCTGTTTTTGATAATATTCAGTCGTTTACAATTATTTTGTCGATTTTTTCCCTGATCTAGATTGTTAAAACATAAAATGAGTTTATTGTCTCATTAAAATTTAATGGGACAAATTCAATTTGAAATTTTCATCCAAATTTTTCGGAATATCTGATTTTACTAAACACCAAAGTTCCTCAGTTGACCATTTTATCCGTGTAATTTCGTGTTGCACTTTAACAGATGTCATTTCCCAATTTTGATTTGTGCTGTACTTCATGCCATTGAAAATCTCTTGTACTTATAATAATACTTATAGTAATGAGTAGGATATTTATAGGAAAAAATAGTCTTTATAAATTGGAAGTTATTAATAATATGCTAATAATAAATGCTGTTATTGCAAAGTGTGTTTATGCTGCGTTTCTGTACTGATTATATATAGGATGTGTGTTTATTTCATCAATAAAAGAAAGTGAGAAGCTTTTCGTTATTTTTTTTTGAAGAACAGTCCGTAGCTGTTTTGATAATTTATTTTGAAGTAGAAAAAGTTTGGTCTCACTGTCAATCAGGAACGGAAACAGGTTGTATTTTCGTAGCTTGTTTGCATGGGAAGTTAGCATTTTATGACAATGGTAAAATAACAAGAAATAAAAAGACATAATTTAATGTCCCTTCCTTATCGTTGAGCACAGTGACGAAATTTTTAATGGCAGAGCAAATTATTCATTTGAATGTTGGCGGACAGAGGTTCGCAACTTCACGACAAACATTGACATGGATACCGGATACGTTCTTCACAAGGTTGTTGTTTTTATGAAAGCTTTTGAGTTGATATGAAATTAAAAAACACTAAAGAGATTCTTTGATAGTTCTTCATGCAAGATAAAATCTAATAAGCCGAATGGCTTGAAGTGAATTGATTTTAACAGATGACAGACGGTAAATAGCAGTTGGCTGTTAATGGTGACAGATCCATAATTCATAAAGAGCAGGAATTTGCAACATATCTACGCAGATTTTCTATATACATTGTTGTTTCAGTTTGTTAAGTGGACGAATTCCTACTATACACGATGAAACAAATGCGGTAAATTTCTTTGCTGTTGGGGATGAATTCTTAGCGTAATTTGAATGTAATGATCTTCTTTGTTGTACTTTTGATTTCTTGATTTAACGATCGTTAGAATTAATTTAATACCGATATTTTGGACAAGATTTTTCTTTTCTGTGTTCCTTACCATTCTTTTCACTTGTACTAGTCATACATGTGGTATTTTTCCGAAATGCAGTTGCAAATATTTTGCACTTAGTAATTTCAGGTTTTTATTGATCGAGATCCAGGAATGTTTCGAATAATTTTGAATTATCTAAGGACAAAGCAAATTGATTTAAGGTGGACCCCTCTAATGGTTTCGTTCTTGAAATCCTCTTTTTTGTACCGATGTGTCCTCACTTCTTTACATTATTCTTTGTATTTTATAGCGGAGTGAGTTTGGCGAATTTAAAACATGAAGCACAATATTACGGTTTGGGACCTTTAGTGAAGCGGTTAACTTTATGTGAAGAATTAGACGAATGTGCTTGTGGCGATGTACTGTTTAATGCCTATTTACCTCCGCCTGCGTTACCCTTAAATGAAGGTATATTTTGGTAGCATGAAACTTAACTAAAACGAAATAATTTTTGAAAACTCATTCATTCGTCATTTTAGACCACTTATTTTAAGGTTTGAAAATTAATTTAGCAAAATCATGCTTTTAAGGTTATTCATCATCACCACCAAGTTCGACGAGAAGCAAACAGAATACGTTCAATTCGTCATCAAGTTCACGTGGCTTAATTTCGATTCCCTTTCCTTCTCTTCATTCTCGTAATCCAAGTGAACACTCAGTAATGCCTGCAGTTGAAATAGCATCGAGTAGTTCTGCATTCAGAACATCACAGCAGCCACGTTTGCTGCCAAGCATGGAAGCTAAATTTCAAGTAAGGATCAGAATTATTGGATAAAACTTTTTATTATAATCCAAATAAGTTTGATTAGGTATTGGCTTTTCGAACCTGAATTTGTCTTTTCTTGTGCAGAAGTCTGATGTAGAGTGAATGAGTACCTTGGTGAGAACATTATTCTTCATATATATGTATGATGAATCGAAAATGAAAAGGTATAGAATTTATTTATTTCAGGTGCCATATGCCATAGAAGTATTGACCAACAAGATTGTAAAAGGTAATCCAAATTTTCCAACAATGCAATCATCTACTGAAAGTCAAGCGTCATTAGCAAACGAAGGTAACGCTATTTTTAATGCTCTCATTTCAAAGATATTTTTAGTTTGTAAATCCAAAATTTCCAGTCAGTATGGAAAAATCGGATGCATCAAGCTTATCAGTGGAAAATAGCAGCACGTCAAGAACTATGTCCCAACATTTTGCCTCACATCTCCCAACAGTTGGCTCAGATTTTATGGTTTATCTAAAATTTTTTCTCATCAAAGAGTTTGTTTAGTTTCCAATCAACAGTTTTTGGATGAATAATGCATAAAATATCATGGCTGAACTTCTTCAATATAGTTCGCATCACGATCTTCCATATCGTAATTTTGAATTGCTATAATTTTCTATTAAAATTTTAATAGAGATGTTTTAGTAGTGGTTCGATTGATATTAATTAATATCTTTTAAGGAATGATTTTTGACGTTAGTTATTTCAGAGCGCATTTAACGTTTGCAATAATCCTAGAAGTTACCAAAGTCATATGAAAAAGAGTTCGTTTGAATTAACCCGTCAGGTAATGATCAAATTCGACTAATCTTTGTGGCACGCATCGCTAATCTCTTTCATCATATTCATTCGTGACACATCATCTCACTAGATAACTTTTCTACTGTGAATTTTTCTTCTCTAACATTTCTACTCTCTTGTTATAGTAATGTTGTTTATAACTGTTGTGCAAAATAAATGATTTTGTGTTGAATTACAGCTAGTTCCAGCGACAGAACTATTTTCAATATTTCCACACTATTTTGTTCGAGTATACTGAGATGAATGATGCAGTAGTTTTTTTGTGTTTTTATTAACGTATTTTTTTAATTCCGTTTCAGCTGAAAGGTGAATTATCATTGCTGATGCGTTACTCTGCACGAATGTCTGATCAGCTCTCAGAACCGCTACGGGTTCGAGTGATTAGAGCACATTATAATGCAGTGGCTGTAGGCTATGCGAATTTTGTGTGCTGTTATAGGTAATTGTTTATTATAGGCATCACTAGTTTTCTGCCTATTTTCACTGCTTACAGTTGTTCAAGGTAAACCGTTTAAATCTTAGTAATTATCTGTTTGAGGCAATTGCACCCACTGGAAGAGAAAATTACCATTAAGAATTCACTTTTCTGCTTCAAATTTTTTAATGTTTTGTGTTATCAATAAAAAGAAGCAATGTGGAAATTTTTTCAATCATAATTTCATACATAGAATGAAAGAAAGTTTGGGTTGGCAACAGTTGTATATATCGCCACGCATGGATGCAGTTATTCGTCATGTAGCATTGTATGCAAAATTTGGAGAAAAAATGCTGGCTGTTTCATTAGCTAATAATGCTATACATTTGTGGAATATTTCAGAAGGAGATGCGAATTTTGGAGCCAAAATTGGTAGAAAATTTTCCATTTTTATTTACTTTTATTTAACTTTTTTATTTAAATTACCAAAAATTTAAATATCGAAGAAAGATCTTCATAAAAGTAAAAATTTTTAAGTCAGTATAGTTGATTATTAAATTTATGATTTAGTTGTATTTCATGACATTTCTTTGCAGGAACGTTTACTCTGTTGGTCGCTGTTGATAAATTGTTTTTTATTGGGAGTCAGTTGGTAGCACTAAGTAAAATTGGCAAGGTTGGAATCTGGCATTCAATGACACATAATTGGCAAGTTCAAGGTCAGTAAATGTTGTTGTCCTGTAATTGAAAATTAACAAGAATATCAGCGAAATCACAGTTTTAGAGTGTTACCAAAAAACACGAAGTGCATTTTAGTCATGCATTTACTTGTTTTGCAATTTTCCATATTTACATATTTTTTTAAAGTCCTTTGGAAATCATAGTGCTCCCCTCATCGTAGATGTCGTCGCGATATCATGTTATGATACAGCCGGGTCATTTTTGCTTCTTGGGTGCACCAATGGGTCCATTTATTATATTGATATGCAAAAATTTCCTTTGCGTATGAAAGATAACGATTTGCTGATTACCGAACTTTATCGAGATCCAAACGCCGACGTCATCACTGCTATAAGCGTTTATCTGACACCGAAAACAAGTTTGTTTTTGCCTATTTTAACTGATCAAATTTTGAAATTAAAATTTCACTTTTTCGTTGCACCAGTGTCACCTCAGATCTTCGTGGAAATTGGATTGAAATTGCTTATGGAACTTCAAGTGGTAGCGTCCGAGTGATCGTACAACATCCAGAAACAGTCGGTCATGGCCCACAGTTGTTCCAAACTTACACCGTTCACACATCTCCAGTTACACGAGTTGCTCTTACAACCAACCATCTTATCAGTGGTAAGGAGAACAAAAGCAGCAATTTCACCTTTCGCTAATTTAGTGTTTAATTCATTTCGTGAAAATACTTTTCAGTGCAGAATAAATTTAAATTTTGTAGCATTCATCTATTTCTTATTATTTATTTACCACTAGAATAGTATCGTTCTCTAGTGTGCAGCGAATATAATCATGTTCGTTCTTGGGGTGTAACACGTTTTCGTGGCATGATTTCGACGCAGCCGGGGAGCATATCTTTAGCATCGTTCAAGGTACTTACTCTCGACAGTATCGATGATATACTTGATTCGGACGGAAACGATCCAGGTATATTTCGATAATTTGAATGAATTTGTTCAAATATTTGAACCTTCCTTCATTGAAATTTTCACATTCTCCCAAACTTAATTCTCTTCATGAATTTTTTTTGTTTTTCAGGGCCATTTGGTGACCAAGACGGTGAGCAAGTTTTCGTCCAACGGGTGGTACCTGGTACTAATCAAGTTTTTGTGAGATTGGCATCGAACGGCGACAGGTCAGCAATATCAGTCTTAATCTTATTATTGGAGTTAATTAAATATCATTTTGAATTAATAGTCGGTTTCAGGAGGTTGTATAACGATCATTAAAAATGATATATGATCTGCAAAACTTGACATTTATTTCAGATATTCTTCTTTCTTATCTACTTATAAGAAGGAATTATTGTTGTTTCTAGGTGTCGAAATTGCGAAATACAGTCATTATTAATGCAATTATTAATTAATCACTTTTAGACTTTGTACCATTCGAACCGTTGGTGATTCGGCAATAACTGCCTTTCTAGTTCATGAATGTGAAGGTTCACGTGTAAATTCAAGACCGAGGAGATTTTTGTTCACTGGAACTTCCAATGGTTCCATTCAAGTAAATATTATTTCTGATCTTATTGTTGGGGCGACTTCTTGATATATTTATCTTGCAGAACTTCACATTTATTTCAGATGTGGGACTTAACGACAGCTCTGGATCAGTACCATGCTAATTTATCAATTCCAAATCTTTCTCTAACTAATCAAACAACTTCAACTGATAAAACAACTGGTACTGTATCTGCAACTACTACTGCATCTACTAATACTAGTGCTATACTATTTGCAAATCGAGTGAGTGATGCTGTACGGCAGGTTTGCACTTCGTTTATAAAAAAACTTAAATTTATTTAGAGCTGAGAAGTAAATATTATAATATTTGAGCGTACAACATATTTTATCTGCAACATATCATTAAATTAACAATTTATCAAGTGGCATTAATATCAGATTATTTTAACTGCTGTGCTCCGTTGAATGTTCAGACTTGCATTGATGAATGTAGTGTAATTTGTCTTTATTTGCATTTTTCAAAAGTTAACTTTTAAAAAATTTGAGAATTTAGTTAGTTTTTTGAGTAGTTATTTCTTGGGATTTCAGATTGTTTTTTTCAGGGACCAACTCCTGATGAACTTCTCCGTTTGATTGATGGTTGTGAGATTTGTTGTGCTAGCCTAAGCACAACACCTTCAAGTACACCACATGCGTCCTCCGTACATCTATCTGAATTGGATTGTCAGCGCCAGTACTAGTAGTAATCTTCCTATTTATTATCTATAGATGTACAGAAACTTATCTCTTTCACTCTTCTGTGATGCAATTCTTAGTATTTAACTTGAATAAACCGTTCTTTCTAATCTTTTTTGTTATATTAATTATGAAAAAAATCTCATTCATAGTTGATTTATGTATGAAAATTTTCCATAGATCTGCGTAATACTTACTTCAGGGTCTACCAAGGAATACCAAATAAATTGGTGATTTCATTTTAAAGTGACTATCGATTATATTTATATTTCAGTTATAAAATGAAGTTAATATCATCGCTTTTTTTATGTTCTAGAATTAGGTACATAGGATTGGAATTTGATATAAAATTAGGATAGTCATGGTGAATACTTTATCGCAGCTGTCGTTAATACTCTATCTTGCTGTGCAAACTAGTTGTAACCGCCCTCTTATTTTCGCCATTATTTTAAAGGATGCAAATTGTTTTCTAGGAGTCTTTTTTCAATTATTGTGTTAATATACGAATGTTATTCAGCTTCTTTCACTATGTATAATGCCATTCGTAATTCGTTTAAATATGCGCATCATGTTATTTGTACATTTCTTCCTTCGCTTTCAAATTTCAGTGATTTGGAATTGTTGATTGAATCTGTCCCGGTCCGCTGTTTTTACTTTCTAAAGATAATACGAGTTAATTTGCGAATCTTTTTTTCCAAATAAAATGATTACGTCTCATTGCAAAATTTATAAGAATTCATATTAGAGCAAAAATCTCTAGCAAAAATTATATTATAGAATGATTTTTATTTTTCCATATTTATTGAACAGTACTTATTGACGAACCAATGGGATTTGCGTTAAAATTACCATGAAATGATTTGATATTACTCCAATTTTAATTATTATTTTGTTAGACTAATAGTATGGCTAGCAGTTGTATGATAGATTTCGATCCGTATGAAATGCTAGATTTGAAACCAGGATGCACGGACACGCAAATTGTGAAAGCATTCAGGAAAGCTGCCTTGAAATGGCACCCCGACAAAAACCCTGGTCGTAAGCAAGCAGGTATTTTTAATTATTTTGTTGATTCAGAACAATAACTGTTTCTAGCATTCCGTTTTTTCAATAATTTCCTTCCCGAAAATTTGATGTGCTCACCGATTTCAGCGCAAGAAATGTTCCTGAAGATATCCAAGGCATTTGAGTTGTTATCGGATTCTGCTGCTCGAGCTGCTTATGACCATGTATTGGCTACTAGAACAGCACATATAGTTTACGTACAGAGAAAACAGAAGAATGAAGGAGAAAAACGACGAAAATTACGTGAAGAACTTGAAAGGCGCGAGGCAAATATATTAAGTGCTCAACAAGATGAAGAAAAGGCTAGAAGAGAGCTTGAAAAAGAGGTGCCTCGAAATTTGTGTCATTTCTGCTAATTTTGCAATTAATTGCCTAATATTTGTATTTTATGTTGTTGCTGAAAGTGAACTCGTTGGGTCATGGGTCGCATTCTTTTTTTTTAGGAAAGCAAATTTTAGATTCAGCGTCTACGAAAGGAAGGTTCCAAACTATTGCAGCGTGAAAGGGAAAATATCGAACAAGAAATTCGCGAAAATGCAGATATTAAACAACACAGCATTGATAAGCGTAATTTTTTAGTATATGTTTGTTTCAAGTTTCCTTCCAATTGCATTCTGTTGAAGAAAATCAAACGAATTCTGAAGAAAATTTACGTGTGTTTTGCAGGTTTGCTAGCTCGTTACAAGTTAAGGTGGAAACGGAAAAGTGATCAATGTAATTATAATGAAGATGATTTCAGAAAATTGTTCTCTAAGGTAATCATTTTTTTTAAATTATTTGTCTTGAGTTTTTTCAGTCACTGGAAGAAGAAAAGCTGTTTTTTCGGCATAATTAAAGAGATTGCTTCAGACCTCTCCTTTTAATATTGCTTGACTACTTAGTGTGTGGAACTGTATTGCATGATATTTCAGTATGGACACATTTCTGATGTAATTGTTTCAAGCAAAGGAATGGCAATTTTAGAGTTCGACGAATTATTAGATATAGTAAGTATTGTGAATGAATATATTTGACTAATTTCTTTCTGATAAAAAAATTATATAAATTGGAAATTTCATATATTTTACTCTTTTATCATCAGGATGGAGTTGAAAAGGAAACTGGAAAGTTGGATGCTCCGATTACTGTAACATGTTTGCTGAAGCCACCTCAAAGTACAATCAAAGTACAATCAAATAGATCATTGGGTAAAATTCGTTTTTTGATTAAAATTTCTATTTGAGCAAAAAAAAATTCCAATTTGCAGCTTTTTTTGCTCTGTCGATAAGTTTGTATAATTAATCAAAAAGTGAGATGGTTAGATTATATTGCAGAACGACCGATGACATCTGTTGAATTCGCTGATTTTGAGGCGGAAGTTTTAGCAGGAATGATGGCCGGATCAAAGCGAAAAATTGATGATGGAAGAAGCAAGTTTGATGCCTTATGATTCAAATTTTCAGCTGATAATTATCTCATGTTTGTAATTCTTTAAAGGAATATATGATGAATAGTTGCTTTTGGGAAATGCATTTTTACACTTTTGAAATTATTTTAAATTAAAAGGTACAAAGAATGTGTTTGAACTGAATTATATTGTTGCTAAAATATGTTTTCAAGACCTTTAGGAAAAGCAGTTTCATTTGCAATAAACAAACAAAAAAGTCGGTCCTGCGATCAAATTCCATTCAGTAGATTCTTAGACAAAACAGTATCTAGACAGACATTAGGGTGATAAAGGCTTGGTCCACCTTATTTTTTTTTAATAGAAAAGAACTGTGTGTTGTACAATTTAAGAGTAAGCGTTTACGGAATAAATCCATTCTTTACGCCACAGTAGAATTGGTGGTAGCATCTGCTACCAGATTACACTAGTTCATATTTATTTAACTCCCGTACTATTCTTTTTTATTGAAATTTTTCACACATTAATTTTACAAATGTTTGATACTTACATTTAGTTAATGTTTCATTTCATATCTCGTCGTATCACCTGTTCATTGGGAATTTGATTACCTCGAAATGATGTTTTCTATTTCTGCAAGCTTTGTGTGTCGAAGTAAATTTTTTATGCTTTTTCATCATTCCATCATTCATCAATTCACAATTTATTAAAGTTTACTAAAAAATTAGCTGATATCTATGGAAAAGGCCCATTTATCTAGTCTGAGAATAGGTTCAATCCTTTTTATGAAATCTTTCCAACTAGTCTTTACGCTGTTTTGCTAGTTCGAGATTTAAGACGCGGAATTTACTTGCCCTCATCAATTCTTAACCTTTTAGCTTTATGTCTATTCTAATTACTCAGTGTTAGCTTTCTGAAATTCTATAGTCATCAAAATTCTACTTGCAGAAAATTTTCTGAAATAATTTCCGTAGTTACACCGGAACTGTATTACCAAATCTTAAAAGTATAAACGGAAAATGACTTAAATACTCATAGCGAGCAACGTACTGCATAGTACGAGAGAACGAGATTCTTACAAGTCATTGCGTCAATGAATTATTTTATGGAATTTAATTTGGCTTGAATAATTGATAGCGATAAGTCAGAACAATAATTAAATTGCAGTGTTTAATGTATTTTATTTTGAAGTGATACAAACAACTTGCGGAATATTTTGTATTCGAAACTGTCACGTAATTTAAATAAATTTTGACTTTTTTTTATATTGGAAGACTAAAAATGATTAAGTTTGATATTAAAAATTATTTTAAAATCTAATCACTATTCCAAATGTGTTTGTATGTATATTGCATAGAATAAATCGTTGAAGTGAGTTAAAACAAAGAAGTGACTGTCGTGAAAAGAAATTCTTCATTACTTATGAAAGCATAAATTTATTTAAAATCCTTGGAAATATTTCGGTTTTGCAGGAAAAGTTAATTTTAAGAACTGAGCATGTATCTTTTTCCGAAAAGAAGTTTTTTCTCGATCCGATATGAAGAGGAATTGAGAACAATTTACCATTAGATGATTCGTTATGTATTTCACGCTTGCTATCTATCGCTTTGTGTGATTGTGTTTCCATATCAGTTATCGATTTAAAAATATTTAGGTTATACCCGTCCGTTAAAGAGTGTGGAGAATTTTTGCTGAATTCAAAGTTTGAATTTGAAAAAAATTTTAAATAAAAAAAATCTAAGATTGGCATACATTAGGACAATGTGAACAACACAATTTATCATTCCAGAAGATTACACAATAACGTCGCAAATGAGTCAGTCTTTGAGGCATTTTTGCCACACATCTTTCAGTTAAAGTTTGAGCAATTTTATTGATTTCACCAGTATCTGGTAGACGTGGTGAAGCTCTCCTGAAAGTAAAGTCGCATAAATTAAAACTTGTTCCGAAGAATCTTTGAGTGTGAAATCAATTACAGGCAAAGATTAGTAACTTATTTAATATTCAAAAGACATCCAGTTACAGAGAATACAACGAAAGAGAATATTTAATTTGAGTTTACAAACTAACGAATTGTAGATCCAGAAGAATCTAATTTGTTAACTTTCAAAGTGAACAGTTTGATTAAGCAGAGGAACGAATGTTATACATGCGTTTTCATCACGCGATCATTTGAATTAAAATCTATCGAAAATTATCCAACTCACTGTATTTCCGACACTGATGTAACTGCTTCTTGATTCGGATAATTGTTTTCATTTAGAAATTGAATAACGTCTGTGTATGACATTGTCGTGTGATAATTAAATTCAACAGTATAACATGCAATAATACGTGCAGTATGATGCAAACAGCGCTGTGCCCACTTATTCTTGCACTCCTCTTTATTGCAGTACAAGAAACTTAGTACACCATGACACGAACCGCTCTGTTCATCCCAGCAGCATCGGCACTGAAATTTCGCCTCTTTCATTCTCGTACTTTTTTTGAATACTGTTTAGACAATGAAAGACTGAAGATTATTAAGGAATTTATAGATTTTTATTTCAAATATTTAAACTATAATTTATTTTATAGAAATATTCTCGTGTAAATATTGAAAAGTATGTAAAGTAACTATTCAAAATAAATGATTAGAAGAGATAATGATAGGTTTCTTGACCTCATCTCTCTTCTAGTTTAAACTTTAAACACTGAGAAATTTCATTAATTTTATAAGTTAAAAGAAGACGATCAATGCGACTCATCGATGTATAAAATTATTTTATTAACTGCATACAAATCAAGTGAATCTAATATCCGCTTATCGAGTTTTAACAAGACAAAAAAAATTTGCTTACATCAGCAGATTTTGTAAACCAGTCGTCTTGTTTAATTGCTGGTTGTTCAGCACTAATTAAATTCAAAAATACTTGAAATCGACCTCGCTGAAATGTCATTTATTTCGGAATCCCATATCAGAAAGTCCCCCATAGCTTGTATTTCAAACAATAACTATTGTGTTGGAATAAAATCCTGCTCGAATTCTCTCTTTTAGTATCCATGGAATGCAACTATTCCAATGACATCTTAATAGGCGTGTCTTAAACAAACTGGAAGTATTCCACTCGGCTTTCTTATTCAATTAGTAAAATCGAAGTTAATGATTATGTCATTTTCTAAAACTATCTTTGAAAACTTAAGAAATTCTAGGATCACATTCAGTTTGTAAAGGTCATACGCTCGACTATTTTCGTCCTCATATTGGTTAGAGAGAAGTGAAGTTTTTGAAATGTTAAGTAAACATAAATAAAGTACTTTTTTGTTTAGCCGTTGACGAATCTCACCGTCCAGTCCTTGGACTTTTTCGTTGATCAGTACTTCCAGTTCACGTCTACCAGGCAAATTAATGGTCCGATTGAATTCGTAAATATTTGATGCAATTCGATTACAAACTGGTGCAAATCTCTCCTCAGTGCCACGTGCCACTTCGGGCAAAAATAAATGACCTTTGTCATTCAAATCCGTTTCCAATTTGGCGGTAAGTCCACAGATATCACAGTAACGACTAGAATATTCAGATATTTGATAAATTATAAATATAAATAATATTTTGTCCGTAACTCGAATGAAGAGGAAAACCGTATTGAAATTATAAAAACGATTTTTGATGTGATACTTTCGATGTTACTAAGGTATGACAAGATTCGGATACAGTCACCATAGGTTTTTCTCTTCCGAAAAAATAAGTTTCTGCAAAAGAAGTAGGTTTCTTCATTATATGTATCATTAAGTACTATATCATTCTAATTCCTAGATTATTTATGCTTTGAGATTTTTACTATTGTTGTGGTGAGAACGTATAGAAAAGTACTATCTCATTAGAGAAAAATAAAATATTTTGAAATTTGAAAAGAAATCCTAATTCAGGGGTGTTTGATTTTATGCTGATCATTAATTGATAAGAAAGTGAGCTTGTTTAGATATTTTGTCTAAATTACCAAATGTTCCTGCACAGGTGTACCAATTGGTAAAGATGATGATTCCAAATTGGAGGTGAGGAGGAGGCATGGAGAAAAAAGGAAATTTGATTTTGCAGCAAAGCCTCATTATGAACTTGGGATTGAGAAGTCATTGCTTTCTGAGTGCAGTAGATTTTGACTAAAGAATATTTCAACATATAAAAATTAAATGTCCTTGCAGTAACAGTGAACTTCTGGAATATTTAAGAAAATTAGCAATTCCCTATAGGGCAATATTATCCTTCTTATACAGATTGCTGCTTGATTAACTTTTGATTAGACAGCCCAATGTTTGAGATAACTGTTAGAGAAGTAGAGGATATAGCTGATGAAGAAATAGATACTGAAAGATTTGATCCTATTCTTGGTATAATAACTGAAAAAGAAATTAATGACTGTAAAAAAACTTTAATCGTATTCTAAATTTGATTGCAAGAAACTTAAAAAGGAGAAATAAGTTAATGGAAGGTTGATTTTTTTGACTTTTTACCATTGTATATAATACTGAAGTGACTAAAATTTATGAGCAAGTTTAAGACGTAACTCTGTTGCAAAAATCATTATGATAGAAAGTGTAGTTTTTAATAAAATCAATATCACTGAATTCAAGAGTTTGGCTACTCATGACTTGAGATTTTTCGTGTCCTTTCCCAGCGACCAGCAGAACCACATCTTGTTATATGAGATATCTATATCTTTTTTATAGCCTCTTTTCTATCTTCTATTTCTAGCGCATCAGAGCAATGCAGCAAAATATCACGAAGAATTTCCGCAGGATTTTCATCACACGGATGATCATTTGTAACTATGACTTTTTCTGCGTATGTTTGTGCTATTTTACCCATTTCTGCACGTTTTGTCTTGTCGCGATTGCCACCACAACCAAAAACCAAAGTTATTTTTTGCTGAAGTGCCATTTTAAAGATAACAGCGCTTGCTTAAGCGTATTTGGATCACTTTTCATCCTATATTGTGATATTTTACTCGCTAAAATCGTAATATGTTTTTGATGTGAATGTACACCACCATCCAATACTAATGAAAGCGTTTGATGCTTGATCTTTCACCTGATATTTAAGTTTTGTTATGTAGCATTTTGCTTCCCGGAAGCATTATAAGATTAATAAGATTTCCTTAAATCTATGAGCTTACCAATACTGCCGACTACCACGCTCTACCACGCCGCTGTATTTGTCACATTCCTGATCTAAAATTCCAGTTTCAGGTACTATCGTATAAGGCAAATCGAAGCGAATTCCTGAAGTGGCAATTAGGAAAGAAATAGTATTGTTCATTGAGTTTTAAATTTGAAATTTAACTGCCAACCTGCAGGACCTTCGATAATTGGTACTTGAAGTGTTACACCAATCTCACCACTCAAATATCCAATATCTTTCGTAACAACGAGTTTCTTGAACTGTAAGGAGTAACTGCCAGGTGCCTTGATGAAGTATACACGATTACCTTTCTCATTCACAATATTAATATCACTCTCTGTTAGTTTGATCTCATTTTTAGCTGCAAATATCATTCAACAATAATATGAGAAGCATCAAATATTTAATAAAGAGATGAATAGGGCTAGTCGCTATCAAATTAAAAAAGTATTACTAGATAGTAAGCAATTTATTATTTTTTTGATAACAAATACAAGGAAAGGAAGCATCACTGTCCAAAAAATGCATACCTCCTCGACACGTATAAACACTAATTTCATCAATGAGAATATAAAGATTGTCGTCATCGTTCAAATTTATCTGTCGTTGTTGTTGTTGTTGTTGTTGTTGTTGAGAACGGACGATTATTTGAGTGGCATGTAGAACAGCTGTGATTAGAAGCACTGACAGGATACTGACATTGGTTCTTGTCGATGAATTCAACCATAAACCATTCACAATGAACATATTAATTCCTTAAATTTTAAAAAATTGACCAATTTTTTCTTTTTTTATGCCGATAAATAGTAATATAAAATAGTGATAGCTATCAAATGAATGAGAAATAAAGTTAAATGAATGTATTCATTTATCCAGAAAATGTTGATGAACAACTATTATCGATGGCAACGATAGACAACTATATTGCGCAGAAAATCGAGAACGATCACATTGCGCACATTACAATTCATTGGTCTCATTTGATCCGAAAATCGATTATTGTTTTCCATTATCAAATCACAATGAGATGATAATAACGAACATGTTTACTAACAATGTTGATAGTTGTGGTACCAATAGAATCAAAGTTTTATCATTTCGGATAATTTCGAATCAGTAAACTGATATCGATAATGTCACTTTGAGGGTTTTTATATCAAAATTCGAACAAATTAGATTTCGAAATGCGTAGTATGTATAATCAACTAATGTATCAAAAATTACTATTCAAACTATACGAGAATTTAAACTGGTTATATTATTATAAATGTACTTCTGAAGGAAAAACCAAGTAATTTATTTCCAAAAAGAGCTGAAAATGAAAAAACCTGTTAGGAAAAAATGAAATCTAAAAGTTTTCCACGAACTGCCCAACTGAGATGAAGCATAATACAAAGCATGTAGATTTATTTCAAAATTTGAGTGAAGAGATAAGAGAGAAAACTAAAACTCAATTTTAGATTTCAGGGAAAGTTTTGCCTGGAAGACTAAAATTTTAATGAGTATACAGATAATATCAGATGAAAGGTATGGTTGCAACTGAGATGTAATGAACTACTTACCGTGAAATTCCGGGAAACTGTCACCGACATTTTGCAATCTTTTTTTATGAAATCTTTTTTGCTCGTTTTATTTCTCAACTTATTTTACTTTTTACTTTCAATTTAAATTTTGAAGTTTTCGGAATAAATAACGAATCTCACAACACATTTAAAATGAGCATAGCAACATTGGAAGTGGAATTAATCACGTAGTGCAATCTGATCTCGGTGTTAACGAACATAAAAATTCTTCGAGACTTCTGAATTCGTTTGGTTATAGTATCAGTTCCTATTCTATCAATAAAATATTACGAACTGAAAGATGAACTGAAGATAACTTGGGAAGCTCCAAGCAAATAGTGATCGCATATTGATGCACTGTTATAGCAGCTTATAACTGATTATAATTCTGATTCATCTTTTGTTTGTAATCCATTAAGGCTGGAAATTTTATATGTCATAAATTTACAAATCGATTAATGAATTTATCTCGGCAATTTATACAAAACAATGAGAAAACTATAAAATATTTTAGTCACATTGGAAATATAATATAAAAAGAAAGTAAGAAATAATTGAAACAGAATGCGAGACTGTTTGAAAAAAAATTTGTTAACGACATATTTAATATTTTATGAAGGTTGTTTAATCTTTAATTCAACTAAAAACTCTTATATTTAATATCGCCTCCGCATAGCACATTTTTATGATTTCTGGAAAACACTATCTTGTGCAACCTCTATTTGAATATGAAAGGTCTCAAAATTTATCGCAAAGATCATTTTACACTTGTACCAAAGAATTAAAGGTTCCTCCTTTTGATGTTACTGACAAATTTCTTCCGAAGATACGCCATTTCACTGCTTGTTGTTGATTCGTTTTGGAAAGCTAATCTCCCTATCCACTCAACATTTCCAAAAATTCTTCAAGGTAAATTCTTATCGTTACAAATTTGAAAGTAACTAGCTCTAAGGGTAGTGAACATCAATTCAATTTGTCCACTTCCTTGTAGTTGTGGTACAAAATCTTCGATAAGACGAATTTCAGCGCCTAAATGTTGCAATTGTGCACGCACGGTCACGTATACAAATGCCGGGAGAAGGTCATCTGTAGTCCAAACATGGCTATCACCGGCAGGTGCGAATTGTGATACGCACTGAAACATATAAATTATCAATATAATCATCATTTTTATTCATGATAAAATCATAATTAATGACATTATGAATTGGATTTGAAATTCACGATTATTATCCGTTGAAAAGCTATTGAAAATTACAACTGGTTTAATTTCAATAAATGGAAGACATGGTTCGCGCGAAAATAGCAGATGATAAAATAGAGTATTGACAATCCGAATGCTAATGAGTATGAATTCAAGTCCACTGGCAATGTTAATAATTACTATTCAGCTGCAATTATAATTGCGAAATGGCTACAAGCGAAATGGTTAAGTGAAATGGCTTGGTCTCAAGAGTGAAAAGAAGTTTCAAGGTTATGGAGTTTCAGTTTGTGTCATTTGTGGTGGTGCATTTTTTAGAAATAAAATTATTGTAGTAGGTGGTGAGAAGAGAGGCGATATTTTTAATTCGATTTCACGCTTATTTTACACATGTCATTTTTTAAGAAAAACAATAATATGGGAAAATAGAATAAACTGAAAGTTATTTTAGCTCCATTTGATCTTTGAATCCTTCTCAAGATAGACTTTCTTGTCAATTCAAGAAAGCAAGAGGAAAGTTTTAATTCCTCAAAGATATCGAATTGAATTATTTCTCTATTCTTATGTCGAAATTAAATCCATATGTCCCGATCGACCTCATTTGCAGCAAAGGCGCATTCATTTAACTAACAATGCTTCCTGAAGCAATACTTTTCTGAAATATTTTCTTATTTCTCTGATTATTCTCTTCTTAACAAATTTGATCTCGGTGACGATACTATGCATTTCTAACAGACATTGTGGAAAAGAATAGCAAAATCGGAGAAAAAGGGAAAAGTAGAACCGTTGTATTAATCGTTGTTAAATTCATTACGGATATCAACAACGGGAATATTTCGAAGCATTCTGCTGATATTTACATAAAGACAATAGAATAGATATGGATAAGAGAATGGAAAATAAAAATTTTATGTGTATCTAGCAGATTTTAAAATTTTAAGCTTAATTTCGAAAGCCTAACTAAATTTACAAATAGCAATCACACATACTTAATAACTAATCATATCTGTTCTGCTTGACAAAAAATCTTCGAATATGATTTACCTATGGAGCTAAATGTTACGCATTTGTGCAAAAATTTCTTGATGAAATTTAACTAAAATATATTAAAGTAGAAGTATTCACTTTTAGCTACATTTCACATAATGTGCAAGATTATTATGATTCATAATGCAGATCCATTTTCAATTAAACGCTTGATATTACTGATAGGTTCAAGTGATATACTTTCGAAGGGTACGTATCACTACATCTCAACATCAAATGTCCATTATCGTCTTTATTTCAACTTTCATAGCAGTATTTCTGCAATTTTCTATTCGCTATTAGTTCATTCGTCCTTTTCACGAGCAACCACAATACCATTCGACATTAAGGGACATAATTTAAAAAATCTTGATTTCCTCTTTTACTTCTTTTCATACTAATCATATACATCTTAAAATCCTCTGCAAAAAATTATTCCTTGCATTTCAGTCTTAGTAGAAACAAAATTAGGTGAGGCAAGAAAGTAAATTTAAAGATCATCACCACGGCATTGTAAATGGACTTAGCTTGTCTTAAAAAAAGATTATAAGAAATTTAAATTAAAATTATAGAATAAAATATGTTGCTACTTCCTCATCTTTTTCTCTTTTCTTTATCGAGAAAAGATAAGAACACGGATGAATGGCTGTGGTGCAAGCCTAATGGGATCATAAACTGATTCAAAAACAGTACTTCAGAGCTGATAAAACTGATCTTTTTGATTTTTTTGAAAACTTTAGTCGTCAAATTCCAATCAAAAATAAACTACGATTCATGAAGTGCAAGCTAGAAAATGTATTCTGCGGAGAGAAAAGAAAAAAAGATGAATGGGAAGATATTATGATGTATGTGTTTAGGTGATGAGTTGTTGACTTTTATCGCCTTTTATAAAACAAGTCCGGATCCTTTTACGTATCCCTTCTACTTGAACTGATTTTCATCATCCATTTACACTTAATAAGCACTAATGTCTTACATAAATGTTTTTTAATTTTTAATGGAAACATTATTAACTTAATGGATGATGACATCTTATGGATGGCCCAAAATGCTGCAAACAAGAAATTCCTGACATTTTTTTGAAACGACAAACGTTAACCAGTCACTTTCTGCTACGTAATGGTATCACAAACTTCCAAACAAGTCTCTGAATGCAGCGAAATGTTATCGTGTTAAACGATTTTACGCCTTAAAATATGAAAAATCGAATTTTACCATTGTATAATTCAATCAAGATTTCGAGACGCATTAAACAGGAATAATCTGATCTCTGATAATTTCCGGAAAAATCTTGCATTACGTGGATCTCATGTAACTTTTGAATTATTTTTCCCGAACTGTTTTTATTTTTTACTGTTTCACTCTTCTTATAACACAGGGTTCAGGAGGAGCGAGCACAGTTTTAAACTAAGGGCGAACAATGAGAACGGCGCTCCACTCGTAAGTGGAACGTCGCAGACAAATAACGAAATCCCTTACATCTCTCATTTCATTTCGTCCGCTATCGCAACGAATGTATTTTTTGTAATATTCTTTTCTGTAGAAAAATGAGCAAACTGCTGAAGGAAATGCCTGAAGAAGCGGAACGGATCTTGAAAAAATCAATTCTATTCTCTTACATAAGTGTGAGAAGAACCGGAGAGATAGAAAGTGACAGATGGAACGATGAGGATAATAGAGAAAGTGATTAACTGATAAATTAATAAGTGCAATGTACTACTGTGCCATGATATCATATCCCTGTATCCGTAGATTAGTTGATAACTGGTTGAGCATGGAAAATGGTGAGGGAGAGGATCGGAAAGGTGCAATCGCTACACCACTTTCGACATTCCTCCATTACTATTGCTACACTTTTACGAAATCTTCCACTACGACAACTACAGCTCTGCTCTATTTCAAACGTCCTCTCTTCTACCTTTCTTCACTTCCTCTTCCTCTCCCTCTTCGTCGACGTTGCCTTCGCTGTCACCGTCACCACCTCACCGCCATCACCGCCATCACCGCCAACGCCGCCGTCTCGTCACTTCCGCTTCTAATAAGGAATGTTGCAGCGATCACTCTCTTTCTGCTTCTAGCAGTTCACTCGCTTGTTTACAAGTCTCTTGCGTGCATTGCAGACAGCTTTTCTCCTATCGCTCTCTCTCACTTCTTTCATTCATCCAATCAGATGAGAGCTTATGCGCGCGTTCACGCTTCTCATTCTTCGCTTCGCGCGACCACTTGACACTTCCCTGTCTACATCCACTCCTTCTTATCAATTCTCTTCCGATAACTTCATTCTCTATCTAGGGTGAGGAAGAATGTTCGTCCTACTGGACATTCATTGATCAACATCAATGCAAATTTAAACATCTAGTTTTTACCTCACTCCAAATCTTTTAGTACCGAGATGGGACAAACTTCGTTTCACCTGATGAAATAAGAAAAGAGAACCTGTTTGGCCTTCATTCCATCTTGCTCCTCTCTTCTCTAATTAAATCTATTTAGCTCATCTATTACAGTTCTTTTTGTTACTTAAAATCAACATTTCTTCCTCACTTCCCTTCCCTCTACTTTCACCATATCGAAGTTCCTGTCACCTTTAAGCTATTTCTTCCCTACCTAAGCTGCCACCATTGATAAATAAGGTCATTCCTATCTTCTTTACCCATAAACATTGTCACAGTTATTTCCAATGATATATTTCCAATTTTCAAATTGTTGTAATCCACAGGAAATGCACAACGATCAATTTATTCTTTGTACTGTTGAAACCTTAACGAAATTTGAAGAAAAAACTGAGTGATATCGGCATTTGCTTAATCTTTCAAGCTATGAAAACTAATAAATTCTAAATAAATGTCTTCTAAATAAAACGTGTTCTTCTTTCAGCAAACAAATTGAATAGTGAGTTCTTTTTTTAATTATTGAGCAATTCGGAAAATATGTACTTTCAAAGATTGTGTAGGAAAAAGGGCAATCACTGTAAAATTTTTTTACAGTTAAAATTTAGGTTTACTTTTGTATGCAAAGTAATACACTCTGGATTTTCTCATATATACACGGTAGTTAAAATATTATCATTTTCGAGCTGTTTGACCTCTTTTACCAAAATAAAGTCTTAGAATGCAATGTATGGAAATATCTGATTAGCAAAGCACTTATTTCGCTGCCAAATTTTGGATTTGGGTATAGAAAGATAATAACGAGAATTCGATTTAAGCCTTTCATCAGAATTATTTGTGATGGGGAGAGGAAAGAATAAAATGGAAGTAAATTATGGAATGTTTAGATTGAAATTAAATACTGGAAGAAAGCGCTAAAGACGAATAAAAAAGATTTATTTATTGGGATACCTGTATGCTTTTAGAGATTTTTTTTTAAACTTAGCTTCCCTTGAAATTTTTAATATCTCATTACTCGTAAAATTTGTAAAATTAATTTATGTCTATTTCAAAAAATATATATATATGATTTTACAGGAGTATAGAGAATCTCAGAAAAAAGGAGTTACAAAGCTCATAGTTATATGTCTGTTCGCAGTCTTTTTACTAATTTTACATTACTGGATGAGTTTAATTTAAATTAGATAGGAAAATGTAAAATAGTAGGATTGCAAAACAGCATTTCATGCTTTACTGTAATTCTTATACTTTTTCTTACATTGTCTACGTATATAAAAAAATGAAGCTAAAAGGAGATGAAGTCCATTTTTTATATATGTTGATAAGTTCATAAGGAAAAGACAGAGCAGCAAATTTCTTGTACAAATTGCATTTTACTCAGGAAAAGCTGATGCACTTTTGTGTCGAATCTGATGAAAAAAAGATTGTTACTGATGGGGAGATATCGAGTATACCGGTGTCTTCCCGTTCCTTCTCTTAGCCAGTAGTGAAATTTCTTTCTAAAACTCCTTCACTCAATGATTTTTTTTATCCTAGATATATTATATATTACTAGTATTATTAGCTGCGTATGCTACGAATATCTTTTTTTTCTCTCTCTCTCTTTGTGTCATCTGTCTTCCAAATTTCAACATTCAGGAAGAATTTATCTGATAAATTTGATGAGAAATACATCGATACTGACCAGTTGTCTTTCTGTTTCCATTTCACATTCAAATCTAAATAATCGCTTTCTTCCAGACATTACTCAAATTGCATATTCTTCTAGTTAATAGGTTCATCACATCTTTTAATCACTAATTTACATTTTTTTTTAAATTTAAAATGGATTAAAAAAATTGAACTTTTGCTGAGTGCTCTTTAGAAGTAATAATATATATATATACTATATCATGTCCCTAAGTTGAATTTACCAACATAGTCCTTCTATAAGTTTATAAGCAATTATATATCAAATATCAATCATTATTGTTATTTATAAAACGGACAGATTTTCTTTAATTTAAATAGAAACCTTTGTAAATTAAATCTAATTGAAAAGATAACAATAAAGATAATGGGAATGAATAATACAATATTTCATAGTTCTCCTAGGTTCAGTAATTCAACTAATGGTATAGTTTTGCATGATTCGCACACCCATTTATATTATCTCATTATTGGACTGGTCGAAGTTTTGTAATGTAAAACATCGAACCATCCAAGTGGATATTTCAGTTTATTCGTGAAAGAACTGTTGTATATCAGAAAGGATTATTTCATCGTAACAATTCTTTATAATTGTCAACTGCTTATAGAATTATGGTTTTGAATTTTATTTTATATTCATTATCATCAAATGGGATGGAGAAATATCCTCACCGATTTTAAATAGTTCGTATTAGGTACTGGAAATAGATGTATTGTGTTTCAAAGAGTATAAAACTGTTTATTATCATGATCATTACAGTGATAACTAATCTGTTGAAAATTGATATACCCAATTTAGATTCTTAAAATTAGACTTATTTAATAAAATATGATTAGCGTTATCTCGAAACTTCACAGCACCGCGCAAGCAATAAGATTGGAAAAAAAATCAGAAGCAATATATTTTATAAATTAAATAACGTTTGAATGTGACTTAAAGTATCACTGCGTAATTATCGTAGTATAAGCAGTTTAGTCCGTTATTTGCAATTCCAATTCTTATCATCACTAGTACATTATGTTAAGATGGCTAACATCTTAATAAAAATAAATGGAACTGGAGAAGGCTTTTTTTCTTTTTTGTTAACTATTGGCATTTTTGTACTACTCATCGATCAACATAAGTACAAAAAGTAAATTCATTCCTTCCTCTTTTCATTCGTTTAGCAGCAAATCCTGCCGTTTGCACTTTCAGCTACGAAATATGTAAATAAACAGTAGAGAGTAAACAGAAAAATAATTGTGATAATAAATGTAGATAAAAAGTGGAGAAATGGAAATGATACCATAAGAGGTCAATTAACATGTTTTTCTCTTTGGTTTAGTAAACTTTTCAAACTCTGTTTTCAAATGATTCATAAGAGGCGGTAATCCGATACATTCATTTTCTTTGATTGAATCTATGAAGTGGGAAGGAATGGAAAGGAAGAGAAAGCACTTCTTCACTAGATGCACTTTGTGTTTTTTTCTTCATTGATGTTTACGAGTAGAATAGTTAGTACAATCGCCTTCTGCAGTGTTTACGTGATATTGTACTTCGGTTAAAGCGAAGAGAGTGGGCACTTACAGCCAACAGCAATCTCTCTACTGCACCCAATCCTTCATTTATTCTGATCGTCACCGTAAGTGACGACGGACTGCCAGCGTCGTTTTTGTTTGGGATTCATTTTGGTTCATACATACATCCTCCTCTTACTTTACTAAATTTTTTAGAATTTCACGAACTTCTTTTAAGATCAAGTTAATGCAATACAGCACATTTATTACTATTATTATTATTATTATCATTCTGTTATAAAAAGGTATTGCTGAACTGTTAAAGGGTGGAGGAAATGGAAACGAACAAAGTACCAACATCTACTTCGACCTCAATTGCTATTAATCCATTATTTGATCCCGTCGCACTACAAGCAGCATATTTTACTGCTGCCCAACTGCACAACCAATTACGGCAAAATTCCCATCTAGCTACTGCTGTTAATACAACTACTATGTCATCCACTCTTCTTACTACTACAACTACCAATAACACCCATGCAACATTACACAAAGTTCCATTCTCACAAGCATGCTTTCCATCATCATTTCTAGATAATGATCGATTGTATTCTTTACTGCCGCCACAATTACAGTCATGCTTAAAGCAACAACAACAATCGATAAGTACCTCATTGGCACATCATTGCTCAGCATTTTCCCCAATAAACACAGATCTACCTGGTGCTGCTACAACTACTGCTCCTTCCTTACTTACACAGCCATCATCACTACCTCCGATACCTCCCTTACCTCCTATAACATCATCGCAACAATCCCTCGATTTACTTCTTATGCAAATGCAAGTGGCTACAGCTGCTACTGCTGCTGCAGGATTTTTTCCTGCTCCTTTCAATGTTCTTCCACCAGTTACTGCTGCTGCACTAGGATTGCTAGCACCACAGTTTCGTATGTTACAACTTGCTGAGCCCAACTTTTCACCCTATTCAGCTTCAACAAATACAAATGTTATATTCACACCGGACAATAAGGATATGGGTGATAAAACCGCTATTGAAATCTATCAGTCACAGGTTCTTTCTCATTTTCTTTATTTGCAACCAATTAAATATAAGATTTGTTGCTTTATGTAAGAAGAAATGCATGATGCATTAGCAGAGATAAATCTTGACCTTAGTAATATTCTAAACTACTTCCCTTTATTACTTCAAAACTCTCACCCTCTTTTCTCAAAGTTAAATTAATAAATTCTTCGAAAATTTAAGGCAGTATATGTTCATTTTATAATATGCATACCTGCTAACATTACCTAGTAGATTATGTTTTAATTTAATAGTTCTATTTATAGCTTAATTTGTTTACTAATGGATCATCACTGTCACCTGCTGTCACTAAACAGACATGCACAAATGGTATGATATCTGATATACCACCTAATGGTTCCTCATCTTCTCTGGTACAATATCTGAATAACAACTCTTTATTACATAATAATAATAATGGTAATAAACAGCAGCATATTCAAATGAAAAGACCTTATGATGAAATGTCGATACTACGATCTCTGTGTAGTGAAAATCACACTATCGATCGAGAGACGGAGGTGATATGCAGGAAACGGAGCAGAATGGGTCCTACCGATGAAAATGGACGACAGCTACAGAAATCCACTAAAGGTTCATTATTTTAAAAACTTAGAACAGTTAAGAACTGAATTGTGAAAGAATGAATTTAAGGAATGTTTTATTTTATAACAATTTCGATTTATATCGTTGTTAATTCAATCCTTCCTTCACTGGATATTCTTTCGACAGATCTTTGCATATCTCGTTCCAAAGTGTGAAAAAATCTGCCTTATATTCATCCTCGCTTTATCTTATCCATATATACAGTTCTTTCCCAAGATCGCTTTATTAAGTGTTAAATGGTCTTATTCCCAATTTTTATCTAAAATATGAGAAAAGCGCTGTGTGTATTTACTTTTCATCCATTTTTATATCTTAACTTGTTTTTTAATTCTAATTTATTCCATGGCGATTCCACGGGTAGTGGTGATAGGCGAAACTTAAGTTTTCGATTTCTATGATTGGTTTCTATGATTTTTCATCTTCAGCATGTAACTCAGGAAAAAACCAACAGCAATGTTTAATGGAGTTCGATAATAAAGATTTCTCTAATGGAAGCCCGAAAAGTAACAACGAAAAGTGCGTAGCATCTGGTCTATTTGATGAAAATTCACCAAATCGCCATCATCCGCTAAATGTTTGTTTTTTTCTTGCTGGTTCATTTGTTGAACTTTCCGGTCGTACGCAGTCACTAAAGAAGTTCTAAAAGCTTTCTTGTTTCCGGAAGCTTATGTTTATAAGTATTCATTAATTTGTAGAGTTTGTAAGTCATACATGGAGATTTTGTTGTTTGCCTACTATACTTCATTTTGACCATGAAATTCTTTTTTTCATCATATTGCCTTCAGAAATAATGTTCCAGCATCGTCCACCAGCCATGGAAGCACGATTCCTGGAATGTATGGCAGCTATTGCCCTTCATTCAAGCATTCCTTTGCCAATCAAAGATGAAAATATGATCCGCAGCACAAGTTTCGATGATAATACAATGGGAGAAAACAGCGTTAATGATAAATTGGAAAAGCAAAAACAATATACGAAGAATGCAAAACCAGAACATTTAAGAGCAGAATTGAGAAGCATTCCGTCAGCTAATCAACCTAGATCTAATGGAAATACTTCTACCACTATCATTACTTCGAATGAGAACAAGAAGTGTTGGCCAAATTCAGCAATAGACGAAGAACTATGCAAGGAATTAGAAAACTATAAAAATTCGGACGTCCCGGTGATTCACGCATTTGTCTTGCCGACAAAGTTATCCAATTCGGTTTCATCACCAGTTTCCGATGAAAAATACTCGCAAGATGCATCATATACAATGGTACCAGAATCAGTTGCAGTACCGGTCCCAATCCTCAATACACTTTTAGATCGCATTCTGCAAACTATGCTCGATTCCTAACTATGTAATGTAAGTTTCCTATGTAAATTTTTGAAAAATTTTAAGGACATATGTGTGTTCGAGTAAGCAACGAAAGAAGTCATCTTTTTTAGCATTTGCTAGAAGCATAAAACTGATAGAAATTCTAGTTCATAGAGCTTTCTTTCCAATGATTCAACAGTAAGGAAAAGAATTTAAATCAAATTAAAATGTTAAAATGAATAATCGATCAGTAGATCACAATGGAGCTTACTTAACAGCGAAGTAAATTGAGTAATTCATTCAATTCTTTGTATAAATATGCTTTCAAACTTTCTCCATTTTTGATCATTCATAATAGCTGTAATTCCTAAGTTCCCCTGCCTCTTAAATTACTTTTTTGTCAGTTATTTATTGAAATAATACCTTCTAACACGAATTCATGTTCTAATAATCAATCTCTCATTATTTGGAAAAACAAAACCATACAATCCTATGGCGAACTTATGACGCTCTAAACTGTAATATTCATTTTGGATAATTCATATCTCAAAAAGTAAAAATTTTGGGTAAAATGGTTGACGGTAATAGAAGGCGATCTTTAGCAGAAACCAGTAAGCATTTAATAAAAAAAATCAGAAATGATGTATGAAAGAACTTATCAAGTACTTTTATCCCAGTGCTTGATGAGTTCTTGCTAGGAGTAATTTTGTTTTCGTTATTTGATTTATTTTTTGCCGTGCGATATTCTTCATTGATAATGAATGAATTTCAAAATGATTAAATGGGAGATAACCTTTTCGGTACTGAGAGCTGCTCCTAGAAGTAGCCCTACCATCGATGAAAGATATACCGGATTTAAAGTCAGGATAAGCAATTCTGTATCTCATCTTTATTTTTTTATTAGACATTTCATTCTTGTTGTAATTTGCTTCAACTGAAGATGTTTGAATGTAGTTCAGGAGTAATGTCTTCAAACCTCATTTTTTTCCTGTTATCATACCTGATCACTAAAAAACGGTCTTCCTAACTTCTACCTCAACATACTTTCTGTTTGATTTGATTTTGAATTTGAGTTTTTTTCTGTAGATCAATTTTTGACGTGTAATGTCAATTCTCATGGATATCCGTTTTATTGTTGTCGTGTGCCTATACACTTTTTGTCTATATATAAGGGTTAATCTTTTTTGTATTTGAAAACAATTTGTATTTTATACTTGTTTGTTTACCTCTTTCACGAACAAAAAGACAGACATTGAAGAGGGTTATGCTAACCCATGAACATCCGTGAAGACAAATTTCTGAACATTAATGTTTGAGTGTTTGTTTACTTCAGGTTTTTACGATTTTAGCAATCAAAAAGACTTGAGGACAATATATAGTCAACAAGAGAACTTCATTTTTCATTAGTTTTCAGAAATTATTTTTTGTCCTTCCTTAGTTGGGCTCTATTCTTTCTCTTTCATCCAGTTATTGAAGTGTGACCCGCAGAAAATTACAATTGGAAGTTCTGAACTAGAAATAAATGTATCAAAGAGAGTAATCCCAGCGTGAAATAGGAAGGTTTTAAATAAAATATTGGAACTGTTATAATGTCCTGTTTCGTTGTTTAAAATTTCTGATGAAATTCTTAAACTCCATTGGAGAACGATAAAGGGATATAATAGCAAGCATGCAGTGGAAAGGAAAGGAACTTACTGTTCCAATTTCCGTAAACGTATCTGCCAGTGCCATAAGTTTAGATGTTGGATTGAAATGTGAACTGATTTGCTGCAATGTATGAATAGCTGACTTATAGAACTTCTTGCGAGCAGTTGCACGAATCTGTAAATTATGGATTAATTTCATTTCTAAATGGCTCAGGATGCTTCGTTTTTAGGGACAGAGCACGTTTGAACAGTACCAAATATTACTACATTTACCTTGCATATCAGTACATTTTAAAAGTAAAGATGTACTAATACGATTTGACTGGGAACTCACCAATGACATATCAAGATCATCGATATTTTCAGTATTGATCGGCCATAGATCCCTATAAGTTATTTCTTTAATAGGTTATAAATATTGTTTCAGATGATATTTTTAGAAATGACTGCACAAGTAATGTTCGAAATAGCTCATGCAAAACCAATCAAAAGAAAATAAACATGAAAAATCATTAAAAATCTATAATTCATAAATAGAGCATAAGTCGAATATTTGGAAATCGCAGTTTATATAATTGCAGCTGATAGGAAGTTTTATGGAACACTTGAAGCTCAAGAAGGATAATTAAAGCGTCTAGTTTTTTATAGCAGCACAAAACTCCGTTTGCCTGATATAAGAAGAGAGTTACCAATGTAGCAGTGGAAAGAGTAGAGGAAACAAAAGTTAACGACAGATGAAGAAAAATGACTTTGAATTTTTTAGGTCGAACAAAAAATTATGCGGGGAAATTAAATTTAAATTCAAAGTTTTACCGATTTATTTCAAGATAGGCGAGTAATTTTACATCACTGAAGGCATTCAAATAAACAACTCGTTCCCAGTATCGTCGATCCAAGTCAGAACAAGTCACTGAATAAAGTGTAAAAATTACGGCATAGCATTCAGAGAAAAGTGTCTCAATAATAAAATTGCATGAAGGATATAAAAGAGATGCTTTGAAGCTCGATTCATCACTTCGTCTAGTTATACTCCTGAAAATTTGTATGTATTTATTGTATGTTATAATTGAAAACTGATTGAGAGGAATAATAGTTCAACAAATGGAATCATAATTTTTTCCTGGAAAGTCCTCATCGTATATAACATTTTGAAAACATATGTCGTTACATCATTTCAACATTTTAAACACTTGCAATATTCAAAATTTTAAAGCAATGATATTTCAGATTGAGCAGATTTGGCTAGCAATACTAATTAATATAATATACTTTTACATAGACATTAGAGGGAACAAATAGCATTAGGAACGAAGTAAACTTACCTGTCTTCAGTTGATTGTGGATTAAAATCAATATTTTCGGACGCTAAATTATTAAAAGGATATACTGGTATAGGTGTAAACATTTCAGAAGTATGAGGTAGATTGCTAAACAATAGTCTGAAAACACTAAAATAATAAAAAGACTTGAAGAAACGATATTTTGAAAAGGAAGAAATGATATTTTGATAATATGTCCTAAATTATAAGGTCATCAATCATGTTGTTAGCTTCACCTCATAACAGAATAAATTTTCGCATGTATACTACGCAATTCACAAACAGCTTGTCTACACACAGCTCGATGAGTACCAATTGTACCATACGAACCCGTGAAAACTTCAAACAAACCAAACACTAGTCGTCGAAGTGGATGGTATTTATGCTTCAAGGCCTGCAATAAAAGAATGTGTAAAAAAAAGAATGCGCAAAATGCTCCTATGACTCTAACAGGTATTGCTGCTTATCTCTTATATGATTAATACTTCATACAAAAAACTTTGTAAAAGTGTTAAATATATAAGCAGATAAGTAACAATGCCTATTAGAGTTATAAGAATCTCAACAAAGTTTGATATTCTGGTTAAAAAAGGGATACAACGTATACTATAGATTACGTAAGGAAGTTACATAAGTTCTTATTTCTGAAATCTGCAAGAGAAATTATAAAATTAACTTGAATTTCACATTAAGTTTTGAAGCAACAAAAAATAGCAGAAATCGTGTAAAAATTCGATACTGAAACTCAGAAAATATACCAAATTCCAATATTGTTGTACCATTTCGTAATATTTATTACACCATTGCAAAGTGTATTGCGGAATTTTTTCAAGATTTTCATCGAATGTAACCCTACAAAAGGAACGGTTTTATAGTTAAAAAGACAACATTGACTGATAATATCGAGAACATGAAAAAGCATCAGATATTAAAGTTATTGAGGGTTAATATGAATGTGAATGCTGATAATTTATAACCAAGATTAAAACCAAGAAATTATTAGATACTTGATTTCATCTTTGTTCATTCCTAAACGAATCTTCGTCATACTCGATGCGAGCGAATTCCATATGGCAACACGACACGTATCATCAACAACTTCGCTAACATCAGCAACATTTGCCATGTGTATTGGGACACCGAAATCATATACCAAGAAATTTTGAAAAAGTTCCTTCCATTTCAGTTCCGCATCAATTATCCACTGGCTTGTTGTTGATGAAACATCACTGAAACGTAAATATTATAATAAAAGAATATCTATTAATTGTCCAGGCCGAACAAAAGGCGAGAAAAAAGTTATTCAAGATTCACTTGTCCAATGACGAGGATGTTAGCTGCATAGGTTTTTTTCTCCAATAAATGGCATTGATGATTTTCACTTCACCACTGATAATATCACCTATCATTCGCCCTTCTACACGATCAAACTGATTCAGATGAAGCGTCCCCTGCAAGCATTTCTCCTTATACATTGTAATCCATTTTACACATTTAAAAAATCTTTCAAAATGAACACGAAATAATATCTTTTATAACGTAATAATAAAATATTTTTCAGAAGTAATATAGTAATACAAAATTACTATGACCAATAAATAATAAATTTTTTATTCCCAAAAATTTCTTGAATTTCATGTCTTTTAGCAATTACCTTTCCACAAATAATACCAGCCTTTTCGAAATCGCCTTCGAAGGCTACCCCGGAATAATCATCTGCTGTCGACAGAAATAAACGACCACGCTGCAAAAGCCTTGATTATAATAATAGCTTGAAGAGCCAATCAAATTTAAAATAAATTATTAATGAATATATTTTCAATAGACGAAATGAGGAATAGGAAAGCCGCAATCATCTAATCTCATCTTTTATAAAAGATGAATCTAGAATTCTTTTTCTTTGTGGATTTATTTATTCTGCACTGAAACTGCTATCCCTTAGTTTTTCAAATAGAAATCTGTAAAAATCAAATAAACACTGCATGGATCTGAATTGTTCATTTTATATTCAAAACGAACCACCAAACGGTTGTTATCGAACTGTCCTTCATGATATGTGCCTTCGATGCCTATCAGAATACCCTTACCATGCCTTGAATCATTCTTCCACATACCCAAATAACGTTCTCCTAAGGAGTATTTTACATTATCCTTATGGAAAAAAATATTAACACTTCTACACTGATCAAAAATAAATTTTCAAACATCCAACATTACTTTATAAACTGTGACTTATGAGCAAAGACAATGGAATTGGATTGGAATTTTGTTTCCTAACATACTAATGAGTGAAATAAGGTTTTCAGCAGGAGGAATACTTCTTAAAAAACGAATCATACTCACGCATGAAAATTTTGCAAACAACTGATGGCTAGAAAATTAATTTGACAACATTAAATTTTTATTATGAATTTTAACCGAAATAAAGATAGTACTATTGTTCGTAGAAACTCCATATCCGGAACGCATCCCGGCTTGCCAAGCACCGAAATATATTTCCATCTCATCAGCGTTGGATGCATGTAAAACTCCATAACCATGTCTGATTCCTTTTTGCATATAACCCTCATATGTATCACCATTTGAATATCTGAAAAAAGGAACTGAACACATTTTCATAAGGAGCACGAAAGATATGGTTAATAAAATGCTTTCACAAGCATAATAGGAAAGTTCCATTCTAGGTTTTACACAATTTCACTGTGACTCTTTGCAAAAAAATCTCACACGATATGAGCTAATCCATCTAGAAAACCATTGCGCCAGAAACCAGTGTATATATCTACTTCTGGTGTTCTTTCTTCCTTCCTACCGAGATATGTATTCATCTTACGTAAATCTCCATTTGCATTTATTGACATTTTTCCGAATCTACAATTCTTCAATTGCTCTTACTAGAATATTTACTAACAAAAAAAAGAACAGCAAATTCTTTAAATTAACAGCAAAAATAACTGAAGTAATTAATAACCGAAAAACAATTATTCGTACGGTTTGCTTCGACTCGTTCGTCAGTAAATATAAGTTATTCAGTTTCATGTATTATTCAAGTACATGCAATATTATCTATAAACTGCCACTGTTACAATAAATTTATTAGAGAAAACAAAATTATTAAAGCATTAAATGAAAATCAAAATACCCTTCTAAACGTCCATTGACAAAGTTTCCTCGATATTCCCACTTGTTTGGACATATCAGATATCCCCTAAAATGAAAGAAAAGCACAAAAAAATGAATGATACAGTAGATTATAGGATCATGAAATAATATTTAATTTATATAACTGCTGGAACAACAAGGATTTCTAAATTAGGCAAAATTAGGCCTATAGGCAGCATTTCTAGATACTTATAGAAACATAATTTTCTAAGAAAAAAAAAATTATAATAAAATTTGCAATTTTATTATAATTTTTTTATAATCAATTTTATTATAATCTTCTCTCTAAACTGAACTTTGCTTAATTATGTAAAACGCATAGTTCCACTAAATCCTCCAAAATCAGAAAAAAATACAAAAGAAAGAACTATGATAGGCTAAGAAATTCTGCAGAGTAAAAATTATTTTCTTACAAAGGATTTGTAAGAAATCGGAAGCTTAAATATAATCTAAAATTAATTAAATTTGTTCTTAGATTCATAGCAAAAAGTATCAGCCAAAATGATGCCTTCCGTGAGGTTTGCCGTATGACCAATAGCCGTCATAAGTGCAATTTCCAAAATCAGGATGATGGGATGAAAATTTGTAGTAGCCACGTCGCCGTTCGGGTAGTTCGGCAGTATATCGCTCCAAAATGTTATCTGTCGTATATCGATCGCCGAAATGTTTCCATTGCCGTATGGCATGCAAAAATGTATTCTAGAACAGTTTTTAGAATAATAACAATAAAACAATAGTAAAGTAAAAATATATTGAGCTTTCATTCAAAATAAAGCGGAAAACAACTACAAATTTTATCATAATACGTGTCATGAATTAGCAATTAATGATGTGTGAGTTCTTTGTCGTAAATTCAACAAATGAAATTAGAAGTAATGAAATATTATAGTACTTCATCATACAATCTATATATCTATATAGCATCCTTTTTGAATCTTGGAAAACCTCTTCGAAACCATGAAGAAAGAAATCAGTATTGCAAAGAAATATGATGATTGAAAAAATTCTTACAAAGTCCCTTTTTTACACATTTTCATATATCTAAAATTTTAAAGGTCCTTCCAGGCATCTGAAGAAATGATGGGAAGAAATTCCCTGTTCAGAGATCCGATTAACGTTTCACTTTTTCAGGACAATACGTATTCATAAACTTATTAAATATGTTAATAAAAAGACCATGCCCGGTGCATATCTAATATGGTATGTAATTCATTCAAATTTGACCATCCAAATTTCTTTTCTGTTAATTTTAACACAAACTTTCTTTTTGAAGGTATCATTAAGAAAGGTATATTGGAAAGAAGGTAGACATGTTATCATGAAAATATAAATTTGTGATTTATATAACACCTTGCATTCAATATCTGCAAATCGGATATGAAATTTGTTTTCCGGACCAAATACTCGTATCAAACATTCATCACCTTCCTCCTCACTAACTTCTATCCAAACCAGCGGAAAGTTTAGCGCAATAACGTTTTGTTTCTGGAAACTTTTTTAATAATTTCTTCTATTTCATAGTTATCATTTTAAATTCCATAAGTCCCATTATCTTCTAACAACACACCTGATTTTATGAGGACAATTAAGATAAATATAATCATATGTAAAACACAACTTATTCTTTGGTGAATCACTGATAGCAATATTTTCTTAACTACCTTATTTGTTTTGGGCTATTCAATAAAAAATGATATTTGCTCAGATTATATGTAATTTTATTTCAAAATACCTTCGTCCAAATAGTCGCTAACCATCCTGATACTGATAATCTTTGAAAATCAATTGCAAATTTTATTATAATATGATATATAATTCGTTGAATATTTGGCTATAATCAAAAACTCTTCATTTTTCTTTAAACAAAAACCTCTCAGCTTAATGAAGTTTAGAAAAATTCATTTTAAAAAAACCTCAATAACTACAACGGCATCGTTAAAAACAGCAACCGCAAGCCAGCCATGTTTCATTGTTGCCCACGTTGAACTCCCATATACGTTTATCACACCTGCTGTTTCGAGATATTTATTCGCCGCCTTCCACAGCAATAAGCGTCCTGGTTGTTTCAGCTAAACAGGAAAATAATTCTTCTATAAAATATTTGCTAAACAAAATGATACTTTGCGTGTAGATTTGATCAATGAATTTGATGGGATAGAAAATAACGAACCGATCGCGCATGTGTAGGCATACATTTCCAGAAATAATAAGTACTATCACCAATGGTACTCAAATGATCTAATTGACATTTAGCGGATGCCCAATATCTCTTCCATTCAACTGCGAAAATGTCTCCTTTACTCTGTAAATGTTTTGGATAGTTTTAGGATATCAATAAATGCTAAAATAATGATTCGCCACACTGAACCATTTTGTTCGTATATTTTCATCAAACTGACTGTTTTTACTGTCTTATCAATGATATTCACATTATCATTGTCAAGCTTTTATTATAATATAGAGCACGAATTTATCGTTTTAAAATTAATTCAACCTGGGTAATTCAAAAGAATTGCTATGCAGTGTTGATTCTAATCAACAGAGAGCATACATTTTACTATATATTTATAATTAAAAAAGCATATATTTATAACAAAAAAATTTTTTAATTGAAAAAACTCTATCCTATCGGAATTAGAGAAGATAATCTTTGAAGTGGGAAAAATTAATAGTAACTTCCATGAATTAATTAGTCTTAAAATTCTCTTCAATTCAGCATGTACCATAGTCTCCATTAATCAACTTTTTTTGAATCGCAAAAAAAGAAACAGGGAGTTAATTCGATAAGAATTCAATAATTTGCGGAATGTTGACGCGCTGATAGTCACATCAAAATTTACATTTTTACATGGCAAAAGTGCATTGCAGTTAGAAAGAAAAAATCATGGTTGGGAAGAAACACAGCAATTAAGATAGCCATTTTATTTAGTGGTAATTTTTAAATGAGAGAAAAAAAATTACTGCACATTATATTTAGTAGCTTTTTCCCCCTATTACACTTATCACTCTTACTAATGCTAAATTGTTAACATGATCAAGTTTTGCTAACATGATTTAAGATAGTCAATATAAAATAAGGATTTGTCTGCCAAATATTTTTTTGTTTAAATTAAACTGATGAGTTCATTCTGTTGCAGTGATTCATGATAAGATTATTACCAGATTAGCGTCATAAAAATTAAAAAAAGAGAATAAAGTAGACTTCAAAAATTTAAAGTTGACGGTTTTGTCTGTCGTGATGCTGAAATTATAATTCGAATTAACGCACTCTGATGAATACATTAATCAAATAATTCATGTACTTTGATGAACGTCTCAATGGCTGGCTGTGCACGGAATAGGTTGAAGTCCTTAACATCATTTTTATTTAAAAATATTGTGATACAATTAATTAATGAAGGAATTAGACAGTCAGACGGTGAAAATTTTGTTTAAGATGGGTAAATGACTGACAACAAAAAAATTCAGCGGGATGACAATGTTCAAACACTTCAATTCCAGGTCATTTTTGAGTGGTTAGTAAATAAAATTAAGAAAGGATGATGGATGCAACGAAGTCCATATTTAAATCTAGAAGTATTGATATATAAGACTATATGAAAACTATATTATATCCATTTTTTCAATTGAATCTTTCAATTAAAGATATATCAAACTATAATTAATAAATTCCTACTGATAAGTGCTAATGAATTACATTGAAAGTTCATAATTTCTTTTATCATTATCTGTTAAATGCTTTCCATAAAGATCACTTATATTTTTTGAAGCAATTGACCTTCACATTTACCAAAAAATAGATAAAAATCAAGAAAACTGTTGAAAGAAGAAACCAAAAATTCAATTTAATGAAACTACACTCAACCAATACGTCAAAAGAGTGAGCAAATAAATTTATCAGTAATTTGAAAAATTTTAAGAATTTTACCATTCGCAAAGCGTTTTTTGAATAACAATGGATAAATAAAACAGTTTTACTTTAATTAAAAGAATGAGCGGGAAGTACATACCGGTAATCTATCCAGAAAACTATATGTGTGCTTGACGTTTCATGTGGAAAAGAGATGCAAAAACAAAACATAATGTAATGCATTTTTTAAGCAAAATAAATTTGGAAAAAAAAGCCATTGTTTGAAAGATCATTTATTTCAGCAGAAAAAATTCAAAAGTTCATGAACAGAAGAAGTATCTCAAAGGTAATAAAATTTTTTTTTGTTGGTTAATTTATACGTCAGTTTTAGTACTTATAATATGCTGAGAACTTCCAGTAATATATTACCTTATATCAGATATTATTCGATGACTGCTGTTAATGGGATTTATTAAAAAAATGGAGCGTCATCCAAAATCAACTGTGTTTCAAGTCCTAGGCTTTACTGTTCCTAATAAATATCATGATGCATGCCATTCTGCTATATAAATCAGGCATTTGTGCTTATGGTAAATTAGAGGCCCCATTTCAAAGTAATGTTGAAAGTTATCTTTAAAATTTATTACAGCATTTCTGCAAAGTGAAAAAATGATAGCAGATACTTTCCAAGCTATTTTTCTAAAAGACTAAGATTAAACAATCAAGAAAATTGAATGGAATAGCTTGTTGAACATAAAGTTCAAAAGCTATTCATTTTTTAATATCATTAGATATACCTAAAAAATCTGTTTATACATCTATATACACATATATGCTGAAGCACTTAAACTGAAAATTTGCTTGTTCTTCAAATAAAATAGTATTGAGAATTTTTGTTTGAAGTTTTCTCACAACACATACAAAACAATTTTCTATTATTTAACTCCGGATATGGCATGAAATTCTTTTATTTCTCTATTTTAAAATGAGTTCATCTAAAATGAATCTCAAAATTCATAAAGCTTATTCGGTCCTTGTTACTTAATTTAGATAAGAGATAATACAGCAGCAAAATTCTTTTCCCCTCTAAATATTCATTGCCAATGTACCATAACTAATGGAAAATTCTAGTTTTTTCAAAAAATTGTGCTAAATATTCCTCTACTGATTTGGGACTAAATGTACATCACGGATTTAATAATGTCAATGATACTTTACTCCAATTTTGCAGATTCAGAAAGAGAACTTTCGTGACAATTTTGCTGACCTTTCGGTGGCTGAAATATAAACATATACTAGAAAAAAGGAATGAAACAGTTAGTATGAGTATTTGAAATGTGATAAAGAATTGATAATCACTCTCCGATATCTTCGTGACAAAGAAATTTTTTCTTTCAATAATTCAAAAAAATCAGCAGAAAATTTTGTTCATGATAGAATCGTATTTTCAGAATTCAAAACAACTTTTAAAAATGGTTTTTCGTTGAGACTGCGCGATATTCAATCTAGAACTCTTTCACCGATAAACATCTCAGGGTCTTCAGAATGCATTTAGGAGTAGCTAATGCTACGTGCTGATTGCTGAATTACTATCTTTAAACCAAAATCTCCTTTGCCTCTAATTTCAAGTAGAAAAAAATATCAAAGATAGGAAGGAAACAAGTACTGCATACATAATAAAAATAGTTTCAAAGAGTAGAAAAACAGAACAATAGAATTTTAGAAAAATTTTTCTTTTATACATATTATTGATAACTGCTCAAATTTTTTTAATTTATTAATACTTTTTTCTAGTTCTGATTGGTTGAGTTAAATTAAAATAAATGGTGTTTTAATACTTTTTATTCCGAAACAAATCTTACACTTCATTCACTTGATGATCAGATGAACTGAATGATAAATAAAACGGCTTACAATAAGTCAATTCCTGGAAAATTTTATGAAGATTCTATTAAACAATAATTTCAAACAGTTCATTACTCTAATTTTTGAACATGACATGTATTCATCACTTCATTTTTGAATTTCGGGTGGAACCTTATATAAGTTCGATCAAAATGCCAATAATTTGGAATTTTAGACAACTTGCTTGTTTGAAAATTAATTTGCAAAAGAATGAGTCATGAAAAAGTTGTAAAAAACTTTTCCGAATAAGACCTAGTACAAAAGTATGAAGAGCAAAAAGCTTGAGTACTTTTTTCGAAAAAATAGAACAAAAAAGCATTAATAATGAAAAACTAAACGATACTTTTAAATTTTATAGAATAGAAAATGTTGGTAAATTTTTTCAGTAAAATTTTAAGACGAAATTGCAACACTTTATAAAGTTAAAATTTTTATAAGGACATAATATATGTGCCTCTACATTCTACGAAGCAATTATAATAATGTTTTAACAAAACTACAAGAGAAAGAAATTTCAACACCCAATAATCAATATAATGGTGGAAACAATCATACAGTAATCTGAATGTTGAGATAATGATGGCATTAGGATTTGAGAAACGTTTTTGCTCCTACAAAAAATTTCAGAATATTGTGAATAATAATTTTAAGTGGTTTTAAGAATTGTTTATTTGATATACTGATTAAATAATCTAAGATAATGCCTACGGAATCATTACATCATCGGAAAAAAATCCCGCAAGGACTTTACTAATATAAGTGTTATTAAGACATGCATGTAGAGATTATGACTTTAAAAATATGCATCGTGATTCAAATAATTTTAGATTGTGTCAAGATTTAAAAGTTTAAACACAGCAAAAATTTAAGTCAAAATTTAAACTTTTAAACTGCTGAAATTCGAATCTAAAAATCTGAAATGAAAGTTTTGAATCTTGATAAATAAAAATTGATTTGAAATTGTGACACTCATAAAAATCAAATTTCTACTTTCAAAGTAAAAATCAGGTAAAAAAAGTTCAGACTGAAATAACCATCCTTTCCTCTCGTCAATTAAAAAGCATAATTATACTCAACTAAAAAAACCTTTGAAAAGTTCTGCGAGATGTGACGACACTACGATGAATTGAATAATCCATCATTAATTTGAAGCAAAAATTTATCTAAAAAAAAAGTGAAACAATTTGACAGTATTCACAACTTCAGTTCGAAAACGTTCATCCAGTCAGCATATTTTACCTTCCCTCATTTCCTTTTCTACTGCAAAAATCCAGAAAATGCAGAACTTTGGGCGTTAAAATGTCCACTTTTTTACTGCTATTTTGCTATCTTGTTCATCTTCCAGTCGAAATTTCAAGAAATCAGAGACAATACAAATATTTACTAAGGAAAAAGGGGAAGAGATACAACGAAATTTGCCAAACTGGGCATTATCGGCAATCAGAAAGAGAGGTCCCGCCCCGCTCAGGAAAAAAAACTTGAAATTATTCTATAAATAGAGAATCTCTAGAGTTTCGGCTGACTCACCAGGTCTCATACCTTATTGAAGAACATTCTTGCTATTTTGACCACTGCTGCTTTAGTCTTCAAGGAAACTGCAACATCGCAAAAATGTCCACTTTCAGTCTTTCACTGTTGACTATCCTTATTCTTGTGACATTTTCGATCATATGTGATAACCTTTCAATTGATTCAAAAAGCTCCATTCCAAAAAATAATCTTGGTTACTATCCACCGGCGGGTAAGCATTATTTATTGTGTTGTTTAATTTACCACATCTTTGAGTTAAACTGTACTAGAAAACAAAGTTATGAGAATAATAAGTTAGGAACTAATAATCATCCAATTAGCTTTTAGCTTATAGGCGAAATATCATATGGATTGATCCATCATATGGCTAGTGACTATCGTATTTTTTTGTTAATATATTGATTGCCCGATCTTCATGTCATCACCAAAATAACAAGGATGTGTTGCAGTTGTTTTGTAGTTGAAACTGATTAATAAAAAAAAATTATTCCAACAAACGGTACGACATATTGATAAAAGATGGAAGTTTTCGAAAAAAAATACAGAGATTAATATGACATTTCATAAAATTAGCTAAGATATTGAAAGTTATTACGCAAAATAAAAATTCAAGCAATTTTATTTGCATTTTCTTAGGTATAAGTGTAAGTATAGAGCAGCGGTTTAGTAAATCGCAATAGAAACCATTCGAGGTTAGGTCTAAGTCTTGACAATTATTACTATCGATGAAAACAGATAGAAATATGAGTTAGTAAAGAAAATTTCATTTCTATTCCAGAGCCAGATTATCCACCAATAACGGCACATTCGCCATCTGAAAGGTTACCAAGTAGCAGCAGATTCTGGTTAGAATCAAAGGTGCAAACAAACCCAGACCATGGTCAAATTTATGGTGATAAATTATTGACGCGAGTTAGTTCAGTACCCCATCCGGATAATTTCAATAGGAATGTTGAAGATGCGTCAGAATCAGGAACTATCAGCGATCCAGCTCGTTATTACTTACATGGAGCACATTTTGAAAAGGTTTTGTTTGATTTGGCACTTCCGTATCAAAAATACCAATTTTTCAAGATAAAGAGACCTGGATTATTAGATCATAACAATATATACCTAATTTTGAAAGTCATAATATCCAGATTAAACTTGTAATATTATCTTGTTACGAAACTTTTATATATTTCAATGTAAAAGTTAATTAAAATTAGCAATATTTTTCATTCGTGAGAAACTACTAAAGAATGAAATGAAAAAACTGATTTCAATTCTACAGGCTGATTTAAATGACACTGTGACATCATGCCAATACATTTCACTTTCGCATGACTGTTACATTTTAAGTGAAAAAAAAGAATGGAAGCAGTTGGGTAACACAGTGTCTGTATTATGAAACATTCTTCGAATTTTTAACAAAAGTGCAAATTGAATAAAGTGCATTTATCATCCCTTCAACGAATTTTTTAAATGTAACCATACATAACTTCACAACAACTTTAAAGCACAATTTGTAATTTAATGAACTTGAGTATTTAAAATTTAATGTTATAATTATCTGACTAATGTATAATTTATTTGACAGATAAAATGTGTAATTGATTCGAGAGATTCACAACTTCCATAAAGCGCAGCACCAGTCTAATTCACTGAATTTATAAATGATCAGTTATTAATTTATTTAAAAAAATTTCCTCGTACTACTTTAATAATAGTAAAATATTTCAATATAGATTAAGCTTCAGATCAAACCACCAACATGTCGCTCGATATCATGTTATGGACCATACCCAAACGACGGTAGTTTATTGATTAGCAAGGAAAAGGGTAATCCGAATGAAGAATGTGAACAGATCTTTGTTCAGATGAATGGTTGTGTGGCTCATAAGGGTTATCCGATCGGTATGGTATGTACCATTTGTTGCCAGTGTACAAAACAATTTATAAGTGAAATGAGTCAGTCCCGAGGTTTTCTAAAAAGTGATTGGCTAAACAGAGAAAAATTCACATTTATTTAGAAACCGAAATTGCTAAAGCCTAAAGCTTATTTGTCTTTTAAACTGTACTACTTATAAACTTAAAAATAGGAACTTATTTTTAAGAATAGGTGGTCAGCCTAAACGCTTTTAAAGAATAAATCGAGTACAGAGTTCACGTAATGGAATCGAATGAAATTAAAAATGCAAAAAATTTTTAATCAATTTTCTTGGTATTATTAATAAAATAAGAGTAATGAATGGGTATAGTTATTGTTCAGTATATAAGTAATTTGCATGACGACTTAAAAATTTCGGTAAAAATATGCTTATTATATTTATCTAGAAATTTATTTTCAAAAAGAAAAGTTGATCTATTGAAAATTTTCAAAAAAATCAGATGAATAAACATTAGAACTCCAGAACAATGTAAAGGAAATTATGAGGGACAAAGAACAAATCACTTATTTGAAATCTGATCATGTAACCTCGACCATTTCGAGTTATTTGTGCTAATGCTGAGCTTTTTGTTCTGTACAGAAAATTTCTTTATTTAAGTATCACTATTCAGCACGGAATTTTTACATATTTTCTATATAATGCTGTACTCAAGCCTTGGTTCTCATAGAGATAAAGTTGAATTTCAAAATGAGTAGCAATTTAAATTAACTGTATTTTTTCCATTATCACCTCTATTTATCTTTTTGGTTAACCAAATTTATAGAAGTGAAATTGAAAAGGATTCCTATTAAGAAGATGCGAAAATGGTTCGTCGCGTACTGTAAATAATTTACTGCAAAATCTGTTTTACATTTAACTAGACATAGCTTGTTTTTGCCCGAAAAATTATTTGTAGACTATAATACAAGAATAATAAAATCTACCACACAGGTTTGATTTGTTACCAAGAGCAAAATGAATATGGCTTAGAGCACTTATACAAAAATTTAAAAACAGGTTAATGAAGTCCAATCGCATTGATTTTAACTTGTCCTTTCGGAAAACTGCATCAGCAAATTACTTCACAATAAACAAAATCAAAAGACTTCAAATTTTGTTTTATATTTCTAAAATGTCATAATTATAACCTAACTGTGAAGCGCTTTGATATTCAAGAAAAAGCGTTGTTTATATTCCCTATCTAATGCAATGACTGTGATTACTTTATAGAAATTACTGATGATTATCAATCCCTATACAGGATAATTAACGATGTACTGTGTTGTCATATTATTTATTCTAGATAGTACTACCGCTATAACCTTTATCTAAAACCTATTCTTACCTCTAAGACGTTACCAACTCCATCCAGATCGCCAAGTTTGCACGGACAATTGAAAGCCAATTGAAATAATTGTCGCAAACGAATCTCCTGACTGTTGTCTTCAATATCATACAATAAGCACATTTTGGTCACTTCCTCATCCAACTTTTCACTAAAACGATACAACTTCCAATTAATAGGTCTCAGGCATTCCAAAAATTACAGATGAAATTTTAGATTTCAGGAAGGAATTAAATTTTCAAAAGTCCACTTTTTTGAAAAAAATAATAGAAATTTAGATATATGTAAGGATTAAAACCTGATATGAATACATATAATTTTTCTCCCTATATTCCTATAATTCCCAAGCCTTTTTCTTGGCATGAAAAATAATAAGCATTATTATTCCTCACTAAGAATCCAATTTTTTGAAAGCTATACAGGTTGCAGCTAGATGCAGAATTATCTCTTCTTCCGCATTTTCTATTAAAAGAATACATTTAAAATCATACCTACTGATGGCAGCGACAATATCGTCCCAGCCACTTCCATAGATTTCATCTCTGCATAATTATTTTTTTTTGCTGTTGACTTTACAAGCAGTTAGTTTTGATAATGAATTTTGAAATCTGCAGAAAAAGCTCCATCCCAAGTACTTCAAATTTATGGAACTATGAAGTTCTTAAATACTTCCAAAGTTTGCCTAAATAATTGATTTGCATGTATAAAGAATCTAGCGGAAAAATGAAGTAAAAATTCGTAAGAAAAAATTTTCGTTGTTTCAAATTGTATTTTTTCTTCACAGATTAATAAAAAGTACTATGCGAAAAAAGCCCACAAAGTAGTGATTAAATGAGGCTAGCAAAAATTATTCAAATATTCTCACATTCTTCATCATGAAATGGTAGAGCGGAAAAGCATTTGCGGCCTGACCGTATCTGATGAAAAGAAGTAGGACTTCATAAAAAGGAAATTTAGATATTGAAGATTGAGAGATACGATCTTTGGAAAATAGTAAAAATTTCAAGCAGTAATACTGAGAAGATTTTAGATTAAAGTTCTACATATACTTTATTTAGACAATTACGAAAAAAGCTGAATTTTACTCTATCACAACTGCATTTAAAGAAATATCCTCAAAGTTTCCTAAAATCAATAATTATGGACTATGACATGATCCCAACTACTGATCTAGAAGTGGATTTACTTCATTACCAGCGACGTCAAATTATGCTTTTGACCATGGCAATAGTGTGACCTTTCTATTACCAACTTATAAATTTGCATGTAAGCATCCTATGCATTATATTACTGATATATATTTTTCGCAACATGATCAGACCAAATTCTTTCTAGATGGCAAATGTAAAAATCAGAAAATAAACAATGAACAAAATGTCCACATATAAAAGAAGTAGGGAAATTTAACATTGAAAAATATTTAGATAAATGAAAAAAGTGATTGGAGTATATAAATTAGAAGTGCACCACAAACAAACAAATTTAATATTTCTACTTCAGCATTCTATTAGTATTACAAGTATTACAAAGACATACCCAATATCGAGTTCAGTAAAACATCCATAAGCAAGACACTCTACAAAATCAGCATGAAATTGGAAAAGAGCATTCAAAAAGTGTTTCTTTATATAAGTTTCCAAGGCTTTCCCAACTAAAAGACTGCCTGTATCACAAAGATTGTCACGTACCATTTTCATCAATCTGAAAAATTCAAGATAACTAACATTAGCCAATTTTCAATCAAAATCATGAAGGAGCTAAGTGATTTTCTAAGTCAGCTGTTTCAGGGTAGCTGTAATTTTAATAAACACTAAATGCAGTAATTATGAATGAATTTGCTCCAGAAGTAACAAGTTTTTGAACTTCATGAATATATATTTGTTTAAAAGACTTACTTAAATATATGTGTTGAATATCCTGCCGATGATAACGTTAGTTTATTCAATAGTTTCGACAAAGGCGAACTGTCTACGGTGTGACCTGGAAAACTTAAAGTAGTAAGATATGTTAATTGAATAATTCAATACAGATTTTATAGAAAATAGTTAATAACACACTTCACAATTTAACTTCAAGATTTACGGAAATTAATTACTTCTTTCATGTATTTTTTGACACATCTGGGAAATCCGCTGCACAAATTCTGCATATCGAAAAAAAATGAACATTCTTAAAAGATTTTCATCGACTTTATCAGTTGGTTCATGTACCCCAACTGCCAGATTCTTATTTGCAACCAGAATCCAACCTGGCCAGCCGATCTATAATAAAAACTGGAACTCATGTCACTCATTCTGTTCTCAAGAAAAAAACTGACACTGTCTTTTAATATGAAGCTAGACAAATAAGAATAAGGAATTTGAGGCGAGTATAAATTTACAGAGATCTATAATTCCATGATAAAAATAATCTGAAGGTTGTACCTATCTAAAATTTGCAGGCGAAATTGTATATATAAAAACAAGAAGGCAAACCTCTTTTGGTAGTAATAGCGACTGTGGTGATTTTTCCGCAGTGTTATTTCCACAGAGATAGAGCGTCGCAGAATTTGCTGCACCGCCAACAATAACACCTGTCTGACAACCATTTGCAAATGCATCCAAAACGAAAGAATGGTTTCCAACCTGCAAAATTAATCCAAAAGAAAATAACTGATCATTGAAAAAATATAAATCTATAAATTATAAAAAAAATATAAAAATATAAATAAATATAAAAAATATAAATCTGAAATTATTTCTTTTTAGCAGAAATTATGAACGGAAGTACGGAAATTATAAATCAAAGAAATAAAAAAGCATAAGTTGATGCAGTCGTTCACACACAAAATGATTGGGAGATACTTCTTTTTATTAGCGAAAAAAACCATTTAAATTGATAAAATTGACTTTAAAAAGAGTTGGCTTCGTTATACGTGATAGATTTGCTTGTTTTAACTGTCCATCACTGTTTGATCCCCAGACATACAACTGAAAAAATTAATCAATCTGATAAAAGGCCTTTTGGAAAATTAATAAAAGTTAGTGATATCTAATTTATCTAATCTTATCAAATCTTTTGGGAAATATTATCAACATAACTGATTAGCTTCTGATTATATGATAAACGAAATTTATAATAATATGAAGAGCATTAAAACCTTGCCATCTCCTGTGAGTGCTATGGTATGGTCGTCTCCTGCTGCCACTTTTATACAAAACATGCTGGATGAATCGACTATTTTAAATGGCACTCTTCTGTAATGAAATTAAAAACCCAAAAATATTGCTTTCAGCTATGAAGAGTGTGCTGAACGGTATACTTCCAACACAATTTATGGAAAATTCTTTTATCTTCTATACCTCGTTGTCAAATCACCATGTCCTAGCTGGCCATTTTCATTAGCGCCCCATGTCCAAATTTCTGGTAATAGGTCAGGATCATCCTGTGAGCCGGTGAGTGGAACTTTTCCATCTAATTTTGAAGTGCTGCCATTCTCAATAGTACAACCTGATGATGAGTCCTCTATATCTAAAACACGTGAATTTTTCAACAGATGAACCATTCTGATGACAAATGCAAAAAAAGGCAAAAAAAAAAAGAATGATTAATCAATTATGGAAATCTAAGTCAACAAAATCCTTTCCTGAGACTTTTATTCAGTCAGTAATTATTTCTGCAATCATAAATCAGAACGATTTCAACTACTTTCATCTACCCAGCAAGTGAAAAATAAACGTATTTTAAAATACATAGTCTTAAGAACAAAAACTTTGTAATTTATCCAAAATCAGAACAAGTTACGATTTCGGACAAAAATAAAGTGAAATACATGCTGCTCTAATGATGTAGTGATCCTTACTGTTTACATTAGTGCTCATACAAAAAACTCAGACTTGCACTTTGCACGTAATACATATCAGGTATATTTTCCATTGAAACAAATGTTGAATTTCTCCCAACTCCATCGCAAACATCAACATTTTTCATTTCCGTCATTTCAAATTCATCAAATGAAGTTTCTTCCCATGATTTTACAGCAGTTTTGATGCTATATGATAAATTACAGAAGTGAAGTGTTTGGTGCTGTCTTGCACTGAAAGCACAAGCGTTAATCAGAAGAATAAAAAAGGACTAAATACATTCATTTATACTCATAGAACTTGCAGAATAAATACAATAAGTAAAATCTAAAAAAGTAACTACCTGTTATTTGCGTCCAAAGGTGAACATGGATTATAAGCAGTAAGGTTTGTTTTCACAGTCAGTTCTTTTTCACAATTTCCAAATGGAACCTGTGATTCATTTTTCTAAAAAAAATCGTTTTTCCAACATTAAAAGTTTAAAAAATTTTTATTTAAAACAGAATTCACCAAAATTGAATGTTCCATTTCTAGGAGTCATTTGTTTAATGGATAGCAAATGAGACATAATTTCAAGAAAACAATAATCCTCTTTGAGGAACACGAAAAATTTTCAGATCTGTCAGAAAAGAAATGAAAATTTAGTTATGAGTTCGAGCTCGGCAAGAAAGTAAATTGGACAAATGAAAAAAATCCAGAACCTGATCAGCTATATACATTAATGTACTCAGCCGTAGTTCGTATTCCTCTCGACATCTTTCACATTTGTTCGATCTTCGAATTCCCAAATTTAGTGAATTTTCAACATCAATATCATTTTTTTCATCAACCAATGGGGCCGCCAAACAAACAAAGTGTCTCCTATAAAAAAGTTTATGAAATTACAATAAATAAAACACGTCACAACAAAAATATGCTTGAAAGCTGTTCAAACCTCCCAGCACACAGCTGCAAAACTTTGCGTCGTGATGCAAATCGTAAAGGTTGGACTTGAACGCGTCCTAATGAATCGAATTCTAGTCTTCCATCACCATATTTCCATAACTGACCATTAAAATCAGTTACACAAACCTCCGATGAAGATGTCTGAACGAGCGTCACCTTCAGCGGCCTAAATTGGAACTAGGAATAAAAAAATAACAGAAAGAACGAGAATCATACCTTGCAAGGAAATCAAAGTGAATAGTATTTTAAAAAAAAATTGAAAGAAGAATGCCTTCCTTTTATTACAGAAAAGATTGTTTCGCTTTTTTTGCAAAAATAAAGCATGCAACAAATCAGCTAAAAATTAAAACAATGGCAAATTTATAAACATATAAAATCTTATTGCTGCATAGGATGTTTTTGTTGTTTTTTTCCTTCAGATTTTCAAGAAATTGAAAAATTCTTTACTCTGCAGTAGTAACCATAGATCCATGAGGGCAAACAGCCAGTGGTGTGACCAGTTCAATTTCACGCAAAGACTCAACGGGATTTGAAGAAACCACGCCACATTCACCATAAGTAGTATGACCACAACCAAAAAGACGGCCTTCTTCACTTACCAAAAATAATTTTTCATAGGCAGCATGGAATGAAATAAAACGAGATGAAGAAAACGAAGTTTCGGTCAGATATGGCTTCTTGGTACCAGATGAGGTATACATGTACTGAAAGGAAAGTTTGATAAAGATATAACTTTTCTAATTTTCGTTTATCATTTTTAAAATATGTGTTTCGACTTCCTCTAGTATAAAAATATCTTTAGAAGTAACGCGACATAGATCAGCCAATTAAACAAAAAGATCTGGAGAACTAAGAAAATAAAACGTACTACAGTGCCATCCTCTAAAGAAAGAATATCACCGTGATAAATCACAATATTCCTTGAAGTTGAAACTACTGAGTCTGTAAATATTTTCCATCCTTTCGTATGAACTTCCTCACATCCAAACTCCCAGGAAGTGAATGCCAGTTTCATTAAGTGTATTGACTTTTCTGTTTTTCATAAACAAAAGCGTCTGGAATTTTCGATCTGAACATTAACATTTAACTTATAAATTAAAATATCAAAATTCATGTCTTTGAGAATCTAATATTGATGAAGCCGATAAAAGTCCACAAATTTAAGAATGAAGTGAAATACTAAATAATTTTTTTCGGAATCTTTTGACAAGATACAAAACAGCGATAAGTTTTACTCCAAAGATATTCAAAATTAGACAAGATATATAAACTTCAATATAAGTATAAACAATGCACAATATAAATCGATTAATTTTTTCTGTTCCATCCAACCGTGTTTTAAATATCTAATTTTAAAAATTTAAATATTTAAATAATTGAATATTTTAAAGGACTATGAGATTTTTCCATCTTTTATATCCATCGTTTAAAAGAGAAAAAGACTCTGTATTAAATCATACAAAATTAACTGAATGAAATTACTTAATAAAAAAGGTCTAATCCATAAGGCCACGCCGATATGGAAATTCTTCAATTTTTGATCAAATTTAATCGGCAAATTTACAATTATCTGCACTGTCAACACTTAGGTAAATGAAATATTTGAAAGTTTAAAAATTGTGGATATGAAGATAATTAACTTTCCCCACATAAACTAGTGGAATATCGAGAATTTCCTTATAATCAACAATTTGTTTCTTTAATCCGTTACAAAGAATATTTATAGAGCTATCTTCTATACTTTTGCCATGAAAAAAGTATATTTAAACAGCGCAGTATGTATTGGAACAAAGAAATTAAAAAGTCGAATTAGTATTCAGTTAAAAAAATTCTGAAACGGATCGACTGATAGAATAATTTTAAAAGGATATGATGGAACGAATTTTTTATCATCAATATACGTTATATAACCACATCAAACTGCTACTGTTAAAAGTCTTTCAGGCATTTGGCCTTATATCACTTAGCATGTATTCATGCGACCAGTTTTGTATTATCATTTTTTTCAAAATCACATTTTTCATGTCTCGTGTAATTTCCTGATGTTTTACCTCTCGAATCAGTTGAAAATAGAATAAGTTAAAAACAGATTTTACAAATCTTCAAATTATTTAAAAACAATACAAATCTAAACTGAAAGAAAATTGTAACTATCCATGTTGAAATGTTCTGTCATACTTCTATGTGTTCAGACACTTCTACTGTTTCTCGATTTTGATTGCCAACACTGCTAATAGGACTCCTATTTAAAATTCAAAATCCGAGATAAACAGAGATAAGTAGCGATGAAAACTGCATCATTTAGAAGAAAGAATTCATCTTCATATATAAATTCCAAAAAACTAATTATAATAATCAGCAAGAAAAAAACCGAAATTTTATAACAAATTAAGAATAAAAGAAATCTGCTAAATCCAATAATGATGACTATATCGTAACTGAAAATTTTATCTGACTGATATTTGAAGTCTCTGACAATTCTCCAAGTGCAATAATAAAGGAAAAATAAAACACATCCATGCCATTATTCGACATTACGGATGACAACTGCTGGAAACACATTCAGATACCAATTATCCTTATATCTTCTTCTGCTTGGGAATTTCTCAAATTAAAAAACCGCAAACAACAAACCTGATAACAACCCTATAACGAATTGTGTTTTATGCAAATAAAATGATATCAGTAAAGTAAGATTAAACAATGAAACAATAAGGAATGCGAATTTGAAGCGACAGAATGTAAATATGAAAGAAGACAGATAATGAACCTATCCTTTTCATGGCTTCTCATGTTTATCTTTTCTTTCACAGTGCTACTCTCGATCAGTATAATTCCTATAAGAAAATGCAATGGACTTACATAATTACGCCTTTCCATTCAGTGTATTGATCCATACAAAATAAAGATATGAAGAAAATAAGAGGTTTACATGACAATGAAAAGAAGAGAATACAATTGCTCAGTTATAATAAATGTGACATGAGAGATGACAAATGAAAAAAGATATGTGGAGTGACCATAAGTTAGGCTTATGATGAGCTAATGTGAGTAAAATTGAGAAGCGCAGGGAAGCAATGATGACTATATATATGTTATTGGCTGATTTATCCGCATGTTTCTCTTCATAAATTACGCATAACACGCTGGTCACTGCTATTAATGTAATGCAACACAATAACCGCTCGTACGCTTATGCCTCGGTGAAGTCGAGAATTCGGGAGATACTCAGACGGATCCATCTTGCAGCCAGAAGATCCGTTCGCTCATATTGCTCTGCGATTAAAATGCGTTGCCATAAACGTGCGTACCAGAAAGAATCGAAATTGACGGATCCACAATGCAACGATAGCATCCTAGCGAGCAGATATTATCTGCTGAATTACCTGGATGGATTTCTCTGACTCACTTCGGTATTATTTTACAGGTGAATTGTGGGGGAATTTCCAGCTGAGATTATTTTTGAATTTTTACTTGTTGATTCATTTCATTAGTAAACAATATTCTAAGTTGTGCTGTCACCCATCAAATTATAATCGACAGCACTGCTACGAATAAAACTAAAAATTGTAGATTTTATTTCAAGAAGCAAATGATGCTCTATTTCACTTAGATTGTGACTTGAAATTTTATCATTAAGGATTTAATCTTGGAACTGTAAACAAATCATTTCGATTTCCTTTCGAATTTGTGCCATCGACTGTCGCTCTGAGACTCTCATTACGAAGCAGTTTCGTTGTAAAGCCTTCACTTGTTTAGGCATTTCATTGGGCGATGGTATTCGGTATCCTTCCTTCACCTAAATTTTTCATTAGCAACGAGAATTAATAAACAAGTAGTTTCGTTTTTATTCTTCTTAGCATTTTTATTTAAAAAAAGCCTAAATCCATTATTTAAGTAATCGATTCTATGTACGTTTAAAATGAAGCAATATTGTTTTAATTCTTTTATTGCTTTCAAAATGTCATTTTCACTACGATTGAAATGATGCTTACGTTAACAAGAACTTCAGCGATCAAACATTTCCCACAGCAATATCCGGTAACTGAACACATCTGATTTTGTTGTATATTGCGTTTTTTATTGTCTCTGCTAATCAATACTTATTACTCAATTTGTACTCAGTTCACTGCATTACGATAAATTATTTTTATTCATGTTTTAAATTATATTTAAGTAGTTCGTCCGTTTCGTTCGAATCCGTTCGATTATAGAATATGCGAATGTTTTTGTTATATTGAAAAAGAAAAGGTTAAATTCATTTCTCTTCACTATTTCTATTAAAAATATCAATTACTCTAATCATTTATCGTATTTTGAAGAAATAAAATGGTCTCCAAGTTGTAATAGTTTTGTTCGAAGTTTTCAAGTGATTTGAAAGGGAAAAAAAACGAGGAAGCCAAAAAGTATTGACGATATAACAATGTAAACATACGTAGACATATTACTCTATCGAATGTTCAATTGACCTTTTAATGGTTAGTAGACATTTAACAAAATATTATTGATATTGTTATATTTATTGATGGGTCGAAAAGTAAAATATTGTATAAACTTATTCATTAAATTTTTAACTCTGCATGTTTATTTGTAAATTTTAATGTACGATTTCGAAAAATCAATAACTGGAATAATTTCGAAAATAAAATCAAATTCATATCAAATGAAATCAATTAAATGTAAATTTCAAATTCGTGAGTAACCTTAGCTTTGAATAAAAACAAAACTATTAATGTATATACTAATTAAGCCAGAGAAATTGATGTTGAGAAGTGAAATGAGCTATGTTTCAAAGGTTTAGCATAATTTCAAAAAAATCATTATTCAATTTTTAATTTTCAGAGTGTTTCGATTATAATGACTTAAACCTTATATAATAAACTAGAAAGCTGCTAAAAAGTTTGCATAATTTCTAAATAATTATTATAGCCCACAACGTTTAGATATTAACCTTATCAGTAAATTCTTCTTCAAACACGTCATCTTGTACATCTCATCTTGTTTTCTAATTTCTCGTGATAGACTAAAGTTCGAAATTTTGACACACATATTTTCCACAACGCAGTTTCTTAAAATTCCTTTTAAGCTTCAAAATATAATTTGATGTAATTGAAATCCAAAAAATTCCATTGTTAAGTAATTATTATTAATTATCTAGAATGAGAAATTATCGTTTTTTATTTGCAAGTCTCAAATATGTGAACGGCTTACAAAAATTTTTTGATTTATTTGTTTGTAATAATAAAAAATAATTATTAGCAGAAATACTGACTGCATTTTTGAAACCTTGCTGAAACGCCGCGATGAATAACCTCGTTGTTATGGAGGAATTCCAATCCCGATGCAAATTATACTCAGATAAAAGTAAAATTTTTCTCGTATGCTTAACGTTGAAGCTTTTGTTACCAGAAAAATATCCAAACTTCCATCTTTCAACAATTCAATTAGTAATATTATCGGTTCCTTAAACAATTTCATTATTGAAGTTAACTTGTGATTAAGAATGTGGAATGAAATTTCATTTAAATTATAAAGTCATTGTAAATTTATTACTCAAAAAAAATTTCTGCTTTAAGCTTATATTCTTCTATTACCATTTACTGATTGTTTTGTTATTTTTGTACTTTGTTTGTTATTTGATAGTTGTCCAATACCTTACTGATTGCGATACAGTACAGACGAACAATATTTGGATGCTTCAATCTACGTATTACACGTGCTTCCCGGCAAATCTGTTCTGCAGTCTGCCGTATGCCCCTTGCGTAATTTAACTGCAATCTTGAAGGAAACTTTTTTTATTAATTTAATTATCATTTTTCGAATGAAAATCTTTATATGCATTAAATTTCGTTTAGCAAATACACCAAACTGAATAATTTTTATGCCTTATCTTCATCAAGTCTATATTCACATAATCGGTTTCTTTCTCCCAATTGCAGAAGTTTCAATGCGAGATTTTTAACTAAATTTTTCTAGATGATAATATTTTTGAAAGTTTTATTACCTCTTTTTCTCTCCCATCATCTTTAAATATACCTCTATAAACAGCGGACATTGCACCCTCTCCCAATAATTCATCAAATCCTACGTGCAATATTTCTCCTCTTGAAATTTTAATCTTATAATCGGTTATTGGATCTTTGGTGTCTGATATCTGCAAATGATATCTGCATAAAAGCAAACAAACCTAACACGGATTAATTTTTTTAATATCTGAATATTTTAATGATAATCTAAAATTTCGACCAAATGTTTATGTTAGACAGACAAAAAATACACAATTTTCTGCTTTTTTTGAAGCAAATATTTCTATAAAGACTTAGTGACACCTTATTAGTTCAGAGATAGAAGGGAATAGATGTTTTCCAATAAAAACTTTTCCATCAGCTTGACGCATAATGGAATGCAATGTCTTATCATTCCATTTCACTGATAGTACAAATTGATGGTCCTGAATTCATTAGTCTGATAAAAAATCTTGCAGCTATCCTTTAATTTAATTTCATCGTCATCAACTGTAAGGATTCTTTTTTCCAACAGAAATCTCCGAAATGTCATTTTATTTTTACTATCATTTTTATCACATTTACTTTTAATTTCCACGCTTTTTCTTTCTAGGCTGCTAAGATTATTTACATTATTAAACATTAATTAAGGGAGAAGAATGCTGTTAGGTATAGCAAAATTGAACATCTTTAGTCTACTTGAAAAAATATATGTAATATCAGAGACCATACTTTTCCTTTATTGATTTCCGTTTTCCGAATCAAAAACTGACCATGTTTAGATAGCAGAATGTTTGTGTCTTTACGTGGCAACAATCCGTGATACCATTCAGCAAATTCCAATTCTAAATTATTCTTAATGATTATTGCTTATTTAGTTGAATTATAGGAATCGATGCAATCCTATTGCATAAAATTCCAAAATTTATCTGCTGTTTTAATTTAATGAAAGTTCAATCTAAAAATCAAATATTTCTATCACAAAGTGATGGAGGAATATAGCCTTGCTCTTCGCAGATCATTAAAACTGCTTTTAGCGCTGATTGTTTTGGGTTGAACCGCTAATGAACTATGGCAAAGTAATCATGAAATTTCGCTATTTGGCATTTTAAAATTAAGATTTTTTCCCAAATATTCATTAAATACATTTACGATTAATCAAAATATTTTTTTTTCCTTAAAAATTAAAATGAAGCTTTTTCTTTCATTTTTTCTTTATTTAGACTTCAAATGAAAGTTTTTATGATTACTTCAATGATTATAAAGTAGTGAAATTTGATTGTCCTGTACGCTATATTAAGTGCTGGCGAAGATTGTATCATTCTAGACGATTCAAAGACTTTCAGCTGCAAGAACATTTTTCCATTTTGCGAGTTCGTTCCAACAAGGCCGTCAAAAACGGCTTTTCAGAAAAAATTCGAAGTATAGAATTTTAACTGATTAATAGTCGCGTCATTTAGTTAAGATAATAATATCAGTTAAAGTTGTAATTTAGATAAATGACTGCTCGGAAAGAGAGCCAGTTTATATTTTCCGAAACATTCCAATTTTCTCTTATCTTTCCAAATTTATTTTCATGACTTGAAAGATTTGTGTAAAATTTGCTTTAAATCTCAGTATCAATTTAAAGAGTTTAATTTTGTTATCATTATGACAACAGTTATATCATTTATTATTTGGAATTGGTTTGATGTAATAAAATATTGTTATGACATAAGAAAAAAGTTATTTTTTTTCAGTCTATTTCTGAGAGCAACAAACAAAGAAGTCGAAAAGAGAATCATGCAACTCTATTTTAATTAAATTTTGATATTTTTATCTCGCTTAAATAATTTTTTCACGCTTTTTGATAGCGTATTGTGTTAATCTCAAAAAAGAATGAGTTAATGAAAATATTAACTGTATTTAATCCGCTCAATTTTTTTTGCACTTTTTAATGATTTTATTTTACTCAAATAGATTCTTCTGTAAAGCTATTATTTAATTTGTTGGAGAAGCCAACACGTAATTCTCAATTTTGCATTCATTGAAAACTGATTACTTTTAAAGGCATAACATATCAAGAGCATCTAAAGTATATTTTCAAATCAATCAATATTAATTGGTTTTCTTCCACATTCCTAAAAACAATGACAGGCAGTGGATAGAAGTCATAATCAAAAAGATTCCCACGTGAAAGTGAAATTACAGCAATCCTTCATTTCCTGTAGGGCAACTCTTTACAACTTTTTCATTCTTCATCTTTTCTGTTTCAAATTTATTTATTTATTTTCAATTTTCTTACTTATTTTCCATTTTTATTTGTAACTAAGTTTTTTAATTTTCTTCAAATGATGACAAATTGCACTCTGGGCCTTTTTCTTTATTTGAATGAATATCCCACTGATATCAAGCGTTCAAAATATTTGTCTGTCAGTTTACTGATAGTTTTTGTCATTCACTATTTCGACCATTGATAGTAGATTTCTATTGAAATGATGTAAAAACTGATGTTTTACGGATGAAAGAGTCGCGTGTGTTATCTGATTGATTGCTTGCTTTATGCCTTCCGTAAATCTCAGCTTCAATGTTTGATTTTGTTTATTGCATATTCCACCAGGCTTTTAATATTTTTCAATTTGCTCAAATATTTTCACATTAAAATGCAAATATTTTATCATCATTTTACAATATTCATGAAAAATTCAGTTCACAATAGATTCGTAGCAGTAAATAAGTTGGGATTTGACGAAAAAGTTATGGATTAGAAGTGAATTATTGATAATTTCATGAACTTTCTCTGCATTTCAGATCAAACAATTCAATAAATTGATTTAAAGCATCGTAAGTGTCCCTGTAAGGATTGTGAAAGGAATCATTTGTGTTGATTGACTAAAAGTGCAAGTATTTCATGAGATAAGTCGATGATCGTACTCATTTACATCCATCAAAGAACACTGAACACTCTTCTTCAAACGGTAATTCTTTTTCCTGGTATATTCATTGCTCTATATTGGCGTTATTGCCTTGCCTCAAAACGCCTAGACAGCTTTTGCTTTTGGCATAGAGAAGATGTAAATCAATTTCTGCATAAAGTAGTTCATGTAAACTGTCCATATTTTGATTAAAATTTGGAAAAAGTTTAAAATTTCAATTTTCAAACATTAAAAATTGGTCACTCTTATAAAAAATACATACGTTATAAAAATCTCATCCTGGGTCATCTTCACGTCCACACGTTAATAACACCAATGTGAGCAATTGAAGTTTTATAAGAAAATCTTTACTAAGTTATACAGTAACTTATTGTTGAGCAATTTTATTCTTCTTTATTACTATTAAAACAATAAATGTTTGAAAAAGCGTAGGATAAACAACAAATAGGTAGATTATCAGAATGAAAGAATTGATGATCAGTGGAACTGGTTTGTTGTTTATTTTCTGATTAGTGCAGCTGCTGATTGTCAGGAGAAAAGATTTCGTTTACTAACTGAAGAAAAGGTGAGATGATAACAGCGCTCCCATCGGCTGTTTTATAAATGCGCTCGTCAATTTCGCTCGACCTATACGATTCGTTACGATTTGCCGTTTTCAACATTTCGCCATCATTTTCTTAACATTATTACAGCAGTAACAGCAATCGCAGCAGCAAAACTTATTTATGATTCAGGCAATCTTTTCAAATTTTATCAATAAGATGAAACTGAAATTTAAATTTCACTTGTCAGCTGTATTATCAGCATTGTGTATCAGTAATATAAATGATAATTGGAGTTATCACTGTTGCTAAGTAGTTGGAAGATGAGCGGTTTATATAGAGAGCAGTCAATCAAAAATGCATGCATTTGTTTTATTGAGATTCTCAAAATATTTGCTTTATTTAAAGAGCTTCATGCTGATTGAATCTTCCAGATTCGGTGGGCTAAAATAGATCGGTTTTGGTTTCAAAACACATTCCGATGCTTACTCATAACAATTTATATAAAATTCGGACTTGAAATTTGATAGTTTCAAAAATATTTAAGTTTACATCATCTTACTATCATAGAATATTCAATGAAATAATCATTAAAATTCCTCATACCTTCGACTACGATATTACAATCTACCATTTGATATTCTGCAGTAGCTGGTAAAATTTATTAAATTTTATTAAGATCTCAAATATTTTTAAAATTTAGTTTCAAATTGGAGTTTTATATAAATTATTATCCAGAAGTATCGAAATGCTGTGAACCCAAAACCGGTCTGCTTTAACTCTTCGAATCTAACAAGGTTAATGTACAGAATGCAGAATTTTTCATGTAATTCCTCATTTCTGCTCTTTCCATAAATCATTTTGGACTGTTCCCAAGTAATTATCGTTCTTTTCCTTCTAATGGAACTTAGATGTTAAATTCAAATTGGCAAAAAATTTTTTAAGAAAGATTTTGATTCAAAGTTTTAAATTTCATTTCACTAAGTTTTCACTCTGATTTTCTATGGCTATAGAAAGAAATATTTGTTTACAGTTAGCGGACGATGACAAAAATGTTGTGCCTTTCTATTTTACTGATTTTCATCACTGTGGCTGTTGTGGGAAGACCACCAAATCCAGATGAAATTAAGGAGGTTCTTATTACTTTTTAATTAACTGTTTCAATTCTTTCCCAACTTTCCTGTCAGTACTTTTTCCTTACATTCCCTCACATTATCGATTCATTCTGTAATTTTTTGGCAGTTTTCTTTTTTGATTTTCAAAGGCATAAAAATGTGTACTATAAAAGAATGAAATATCTGGTAAAAAAACAAAACGTGTAAAATGAAAAAAGTTAGCAAATATGTTTATGAAAGTGAAATGACAGCGCAAGGAGAACGAATTATAACTTCAAAATTAATTGAAATTTTGAAGCACATTACCTGTAATTCGTGAAATAGCTTGATTTCTCCAGAATGTTACAATGATTTCTAATGATAGGAAAGTGATTTAAACAAATTTATTTGGCTGCGCTTACCTTATGTTTCTCTCATAAAAACAGTTTATAGAGAATGTTTCGCCTTTCCTATTTCAATATTTTGCATTTCCTTCAAATCTCATTCTTATATTCAGGACTAATGAAATCGATTTTTAGTGATGTATTATTGTTCTATTCTACGCTCAAGTTTTCATCTAACAAAAATCCCTAAATAAATGTATTTACAGTTACGCGAGCAACAATTAAATGATTCAAAGGATGATTATGATGTGCTACCGGATGTCGATCACATCCCGGAAAGTTTTAAAGAGAGTTTAAAAAAACAAAAAATGATGTATTTGGATATGCTACGGCAACATAATCTTTGAATCTGCTTGTGATATACACAAAAACGTTATTGGATTGTGATTAATTTTGTTCATTAATAAAGAACATCTGAATAAATGGTGTATTTATAGATCTTTTGAATTTGATCAATCCTAAATGGGAATATAAAAACGAAAATTGAGACAAATTGTAGTGTTGATCAATTAATCTTTAATTATTTCTATTATTTATTTCCTTCTATTCTTGCGGATATATAGATATTATTGAGAATGTAGTATGTGCAATTTTAATATTTTATTACAAAAAAATTACTCTGTTTATATTCTATTTATGATTTATAGAGAGTATAAATTGAATCAAAATTATTCAGTTAGGTAAATTCAAGGCGATGGTATGCTTAAGACATTCATCGGAAAATTCTCTACCAATTTGTGAAAATGCTTTTTCTGTTTCTTCATCGATTGTAATATATTCCTTTAGGCTATTCACCAATATTGTGAAGAAAGCCTAGAAATTAGGAAATAAAATTTCTAAACATTCTTGCTGATGAGTATGACTTGTTTTAACAAACATTAAATATGTTCATTGTTAATTTATCGCAGCATGAGAAAACTCTAATCTTCAGTTTGAACCAATTTAATATTCTCTTTAAAATTACAAATTGATTTGATTTTATTTTATTTTGAAGTACTCGAAATTCTTAATTATTTCCAAAAATAAAAATTTGAGCTTACAAGCCATAGTGTATGATCCATCTTGAATCTGATATGACGATTGACTGTTTCACGAGCGTATGCTCTGAACGTTTCCGGATCGTCATACGTGTTAATAAGTATTCTAACAGCAAGTAAGAGTTTCTGACCTGCAAATTCACAATTTCAACTTTCCTTTCCTCAAATTTTATTCAAATTTCACCGCCAATTTTATATTGGTTTCATAATTTCACAAAAAATTCAAGATGTTTAAAATTAGATGAAAAACGTTTTGTCCCTTGTTTTGCGAAACGATCACTATTTTGTACGTCCAGCGAGGTGAATTTTTCGGCACCCTTAAAATACGCACGTAAATCGGGATAATGATCGAACATACTGAAATTAATTGCTATAATTATTGAAACTTGGACAGGTATTTCAGAACTAAGGAATTGAGAAGAAAGAATACGAAAATTTTTTCTAATAGCAAACATACTACAGCAATATTTGAAATCTTCAGCGATTATATTGTAATCTTTTGTTAGAGGATTGCAATTTGCACTAAAATCTAATATTTCCTATTCGATTTTTAAATTATATTTTCGGAACAAGAATCAATTATGCAACAGACAATTTATAGAAATTTTTTCCGTGTTGTATCGCTTCATCGTCAATTCCAACACGGCCAACTTCGTTCATTACTTTCATGCATTTAGCTTTTACTGCAGCGTGTGACATCTGTAGAACAGAGGAAATTTAATGAATACTTTTGGAGCGTAATCCTTTCTAAATAATCGCTGTATGGAACGTTTCTTTCATCAGCAACAGTAGCTTTTTCAATTAATTAATTCAGCTTGTCTCAAAACAATCAGCAAATCAAAAATGCACAATTTTATTACTTAACATGAGCAAATTTTTTAAATAAAATTATCAAATAACTATATGAAAATTCTATAGAACGAAGTAATATAGAGATATCTGGTTCACAAAATAATTCGAGACTGGCATAATTGAAAATTGAAAAATAAAACAAGGTTACTCATTCCGCATAACAAATACTGAAATATGTTTTTTAGTCTTAAGAAGTTTTTCTCTTTGCTAAGTAATTAGTTAATATTTGATGGAAGTTGTTACTTTCCCAATATTGCTCAGCTCTAACAAAAAATCAATGAAAGCGTCAACCAATTTTTGAACTTCTGGGAAACGCCTCATCAGAAAGTGAGTAATTATTTTTTCTTTCAATTTGCATTGATATTTTTGCTATCAAGAAATCTCATTGTTCAATTTCGCTTATTTTCTGAGATAATGACAGTTCCAGTCTCCCTTTCCTCTTCTCTTTCATTTCAGAGAAGACTTTTTATTGGAAAGAAAATGAGTATGCAAATTAATGAAACCATGCATATTAAATATTCATTGTTCATTTATATGTTTATAATGGAAAAAGTAAAGTGCTTGCTTTCTCTTTCATTTTTAAGCTAATTTTAATTTCAAAGATAAATCAAAGATAACTTTTGAAAATTAAAAATCTTCCTGGCAGAAATACAGCTCTGGCAGAATACTTTAGTAGTCACTTAAAAACTGTTGATTTATCACATTTAATCACTGATTGGAATTTTCGCAGACATGAAAAATTCGAAAGATAAAGTAATTTGCATCTCATTGATTATTCAAATTTAAACAAACAATATATTCAAAGCTGGTGATCTTGTGTTGGACATTTATGACAATATTACAAACGATGATTTGATAGACAAATGAACAAATATGATGAAAAAATGTATAGATAGTAAGCAAACGAAGAGACGATTTAAAAAAACTGAATTTTTCATTCATTTTCCTTACAGTTTCTTCATGGTTTCTAAATTAGGACAAAATCGAATGCATATTTTAGACGCTTCAAATAACTCGAAAATAATTTGCTATGGAAGAACAAAAAAGAAAAATTATACACTCAGTCTTTAAATTAAATAATTAAATTCCGTGAAATAATCAAGATAATTTAAACAGTTGATACTTAAAGTTGCCATAGTCCCAACAACAGTGGAAAAAGAAGTTTATTCTGCTACAGTGCAATGCAAACAATTAATTACAGTCATATAATTCATTTTTAATTCGAACTGAAATATCTACAATTTGATTTTCTGAAGGAAAATTTCTCTGCATTTTACTTCACTAGCTCGTTCTTGTTAAATTTGAAGACTAAGAAATAACCTTAACCTAATTCTAAAATTAACTTTCATCCACTATTTGATCACTTTTTTAGTCAACATGCACTGGCGTACGTTTATTGCATCAAAAAATTTTTAAGTGTTAATGGTATTATTTTCCATCGATTGTTTTTAGTAAAATTAATTGTATTAATAAGTGGCAAAATGATGGTTAACTTAAACAATTTGTAAATTTCTAAAATTTGCAAATTCATTATGCAAAGAATCTATTTTAGCAAGGAGAAAAATTATTTAAAATTGAGAAGATCATTACAGATACATTTATCCTAGTTCATTGTATAATGGCTAGCCGATTAGGCGCTAAACAAAGAAGAAGCATTTCACAAAAGGTTGAAATAATAATGGAGTAGTGAAATAGGGCTATGAATTGTAGTTGCCATAGTTTTGTAGAGTCCCACGTGGATGTTTCATTTTGATGAATGAATAGTAATGATTAAAAAGACAAGGGCGCTCTTAGGAATTTTTGAGTTTCTGTAATTGAAGTAAAAAGGGAACAAGGCGTTGGTGAAATTTTCCATTTCCATATTATGAGGTAAATTTTCCCTGTATTACATTTTTTATGTGGTTATTTAATAGCCCTGAATCGTTTGAAATTTATATGATAATGATATGGAAGCAGATGGATTTTCCTGATTGCTTTTTCTCGACTTTTTATTAGGCCTATTCAGCATCCCGATTTAGAATGCATTTATAGGATAGTTCTACAGAAGCTGGTGAAAAGCCAGCTGATTTTATAGCTCTAATTGCTAAACAAAATTTACCGAAGACCCGTCATATGCATTTTGATCGTCTCGTTACAGCGACCGCAATTAATGGCTCAAATACGGCAACATTCCTTGCACAAGTTGTATGTTTTCCATTCCCTCTTTTTATAAATAAATTTTCATTGAAAAACAAACTTTAACTCTGCTAAAGTCTTAAATACGTGTTAGATTAATTGTTTAAATAAATGAAAAATAATCAACTCAATAAGTAAGCAAAGATAATTTCATTTGATACTCTTAAAGACCATTGAGCGACCATTCAAACTGCAGGAATAAAGAAAGTATTTGTTTATAATGGTCTGAGTGAAAAAAGAATTTCTGATGAGATTAATTGAAATAAATCTAATTCAGAAGAGCAAAAAATAAAATAAATTGAGATATATGAAGTAAATGATTGAAGAAAATCCAATTAACAAAATCCAATTAAAATATATTTTTTCACTAAACATAAAAAAGTGAAAATTTTCCATATGATAGTTGCTTATTGATCAAAAATTCACTTAAATTTTAGCCCTTAGCTGTTTTGTTAATATTATTTAATAAGATCGGTTTATGCCCAGTATCGTTTATAGTAATTCTACTATGGCTTCCACAATTAGCTCAAAAACGATTTCGCTTCCTAAAAAAACTTTCAGAGAACAACAAGAAAATTACAATTCGATGTTATTTGAGCATAAGATTGAAGACCTATTTTACACTATTTTGATAATTAAAAAAAGCTTATACTAATTTGCTTTATGGATATAAACATCATATTCAATAAATCAGGAAAAGAAGCTATTAATTTTCAATAAAAATAATCTATGAAGATTACAAGGAATTATTTATTTTGAACTTTTGAAGAGACTTTTAACTCTTAATTTTCAATTTCCCAATCTTGAATAGCTCCGTAATCGCTATGTGATACTATTCACTTCGGTGTTCCATCATTAAAAATCATTTTATTAAGAAACGAATAAAAGCACACAATAAAATATATCCCAATGCATACTGAAAGAAATGTTGGAAGTGTTAAATTATACCTTAATTTAGTTAATTTATTCGCAGCTTAAAGAATTAAAACGTATGTCAGCTTCAGAAGTAACATTTGGCAAAACCTCAATGCGAAAACAGTTTCCAATCAACCACTCTATATTGCTAAGTATATTCTAACTTTTATCTAGATTTATTCGTTTTTTAGAAAAAAAACCGCGTTCCGGTTCCGTTACTTGAGAAAAAACGCGTGAAACTAAGTTCAAAAACAACAGAAGATAGTGATTATTTGCCTGCAACATATGCCAGCTTTAATCGTGAAGATTATATTATTATCCAAGCGCCAACCAAAGAAACAACAGTTGATTTCTGGCGAATGATTTGGCAGGTATTATTTACTGCATTTTTAATAACTAAAAGACGAATCATTTGAGTGAATGGAAGAAAATTATTTCTGAAGACGTAGTGTTTTCAGTGAAAAAATCAATGTTTTTGGTGTCATGTAACCTTTTATCTTTATCACAAGCTATTGGGCAAATGATTACTTCACATTTCTCATTATTTATTATTTGTTGCTGAAATATTTTGAAATTAACTATGAAGGATGGTTGCAAATTGATCGTTTGCGTGATGGAGCAATCTCAGATGACAGAGGAAGATGACGTAGCGGGAAAGTGCTATCAGTACTGGCCATTAAAACCGGATACAAAAATGGAAATCGGTGTAAGTTGATGATAAACTTATCCTTAAGAATTCGTTTCATATCTGCTTGTAATTCTTTTTGCTAAATTCGAAATCTAAAATACTTTATTTTATGACCGCTACATATCATTTTTTCTGATAATGTTAAGAAATTATAAGGCCGTATTCAGTAGAAAAAATAGGAAAAAGGAAGGATTAATAAGAGAAAAACTTAATGCACAAATTTTAATAAAAAGAAGCTTTGAAATAATCTTGTATTCCTAATGATCTTAATTTCAATTTGAATCAAATTTTCCATTTTGAAATCTTGCGTTCTTATAATCCGACTAGTGTTCCATTTACGAATTATTCATTTACAGCAAAAACGATTTACAATAAAATTAGTTAAAAAGAAAGATGAAAAAGGTTTCATAATATACGACCTTTCGCTCTCAGCACATTTCGTTGCTGACGATAATGCCGGAAAAGTTGCGCCAAAAACAGATGGCTCAATGGACACTGCCGCCACTGATGATGACAGCAAACCAAGACATGTCAGTCTTTTTCAAGTATTTCATATTCTCAGATTTTGCATGTACAAGAAAAAATTATGAAGGGGTCAATTATTTAATTGAAACAACATGTTGCATTGAAAAGTTTAATAAAATGAAGCATAATTGAATCGAACTGTTATCCTAGTTTCTGCGTAGAATTGGATGAGCTGTGATGAAAAAGGTTGAAATTGGACTCTTCGACTGGACTTCATCAAGATAGTAGAATATAATCTTGTACTACTGCAACAACTGTGTGAGTTGAATTTTCCAGTACTATAAAATAAATAAATACCTTTGTCATTTTTTTAGTTTAGGTAACAATATTTCATATAACTAATTGGTCAAATGATACCTGGCCAGATTTGGATCAATTAGGACCATTCATAAAAACACTTGCAAGTAAGGAAATACAAATTATTAAACGAGCAGCTGACGATTACATTCCACCAGTTGTGCTTCAAGGTTTTGCTGGATTAAATAGGTACTAAGATTTATTTTATATACTTGATTCAGATTAAAATACAATGATTCTGCTGATGTTTTCAAAAGAAAAAAAGACAAGAGAAGAAAAATGTATAATATTATAGATATGTTTATCACATATGAACTTATCTAATCCCCATCCTTATTCTACTCTTTATTGTATGCGCATTTACATGCAAACTGGTTCTCTTGTATAAGCATTCGATTTCTTCCCTTACTAAAATATATTTTCAGAACATGTGTCGTTTGGGTAGCGACCATATTGATGAAGCAAATTGAACGTCGTGAATGCTTCGATGTAGAATATTTGGCAAGGCATTTGGTGCGCATCCGTCCAGGCGCATTTTCCGATCCAATTTCATTTTTTGTCCTTTTTGCACTCGCTTTTCGTATTGCATCGTTGGGCGGTTGGAGTACTTATGAGGTTTGTCTGATGCCATTCAACTGTTAATAATCTTTCATTTTCAATTATAAATTTAGTTCAATGATTTTTATATGACTTGGCTCAAATCAAATTTAGGAAAGTTCTACTCTGACGAACGTTTCATTAGTGCTAACAGCGATGTGTTTTGAGATCAATGAAATCAAAAATGATTTCCTGATTTCTTTTCCAATGCTACACCTTATTTAGGATGCGAAGGATCGTATCAAAGAGATAAAAGCAAGCGCATTGATGACAGTGAAAGGAAGGGAAAAATAATGAAAACTTTTCACATCATCCTTTTGTGCAATTCATTCCCCCCAATAAACATTAATCCTTCTGATCTGACAGATGTTAATAATTCACACGTTTTAAGCATTTCGAGAAGTTTCAATCAGGGAAAACTTCATGCTAGTTTACTTTCATCATTACACTAAGATTTTATATTAAAATTATATTTATCCCATTTTTCGTCTTTCGTTTTTTCAACTTACAGGTTTCTCAATTTCTAAATTGAAATTCTTCAATCTTTATGAATTCTTTTTTTAATCAAATACAGAAAAACATGAAATTAAAACTGTTTACTGGCTCAGCTGTGATCGACAGTTACATTTATTTTTGTGCATATTAACTGTGAAAGCGAAGAAATGATGTTGTCCATAAAAGCTTGACTGCTTCGAAAGCATTCTGAAATTTCAGTACCGCTTCGCGGTGTTTGGGTAATTTGGCCTGGAAAAAAGAAAGCCATTGTTGGGATTCATGCAAGTTAGAAATTTTTGAAATTTCTTCGTTCAGCTAAAGGATTTCGTCATGTGAACTTCTCCTCTTGGCAGAGTACAGTCGATAAATGTTAGAAACTTTTATTGAGCAAAGTATGAAATGAAGTAAAAAACCAATGGAAATCGGTGGATTTTTTTCATTTCATTAACTGGAAAATGAGGAATTGAAACGTAATAACGTACACTGATGTAATAGAGAACTGTAAAGTGTACAAGAATATATTGGCCTTCTGTTTGAATGCTGGATGCACGACATTCTCTTAGTCTTTTAACATTTTGGATATCTGAAATTAAGAGTAAGAGTTACTGTTGTGCTACATTGAATTTCATAAAGCCAAGTTAAGAACTATGTTCAAATCATTAATAATAATTTAATCTAATTGTTTGAATATATTGCTATAAAAAAAATTTACATGTCTTTGTATTATTGTATTATATATTGCTGAATTGAACAATCTGATCAATGTGATGAATACTCAAGAGGAAATATGCTTACGTTTAAACGATATCCTTTCCAAAGACGCTGCAAACATGCTGTCGCTGGAAAAGCGAGGAAATGAAGGATAACGAAATCCTTTGTTCTTCAAATTAGCATTGTTAGCTCCATGTCTATAAACTGTGTCGATGAAATCCCTTGTTCTGGATTTGATATTGTAAGCTAAATGTATGTTGAGGTTTTACAAGCTTTGTTAACGCCATCATTTGTTTCTAATTAATGTTATAAGGTCAAATTATACGACATTATACGACTTTAACGGTAATCTTCAAACTTCGAGGATTTGTTTTTAATTACTGTTATAAGGTCAAATTATACGACTTTAACGGTCATCCTCAAACTTCAAGGATCCTCTCTCCTCCAGGATAAATAAAAGTCCCAACCTCGTGACATTGCTAGAATTTGTCTTAAGGCGTGCGGCTGATTAACACTGGGTAAAATCAATTCCTTCTCTCCTGGTATAACTGATATCGTTATCGTTTTGAAACTCTTCCGAATATTGTGAAATTGTTGAAGTTAATGTAGCGTTGTATTATCGTATGCATCAAGTTTGTTTAATAAAGGTTTAATTACCCAAGCTTGAGTTTGAGGTACACCCAAAGTATCAGCAATCACATCTGCCTGACATAAAGGCCAGCAGTTTGCTTACTTACGAATATAAAGAAAGACTGTCACGGTCAAAGAAGATCGACGACAATAACAGGAAAGAAAGAATACTCTCGTCTAGAAAGGAACAACTTAAATCTTGTCGCGGTTGAAGGAAATCACCGACACATGCTTCTATAGAAATCACAGTTCCCGTTCTTCCTATTCCCGCGGAACAATGCACTACACATGGTCTACCCTGTTAATTTATATAGTCTTGTGTTGTATAAATATAATTCTGCGAAAATTAAAAAAAAACTGTAACACATTAGAATATCAAACTTAAAAATGAGTTTTTCGACAAACCTGTTGAATGAGTTTTAGCATTTGCAATATGCCCATGCCATTTTGTAGTACGCTGTAATCTGACTAGTCTATTGTTTGAATTAATTGTAGTTTCACTGAGTACAAACAATTTTCACGAAACACTTCTATCGTATTTTTTATAAATTTTTCGCACTTTTCTACTTAAATTTAATTTATGCTTTAACATCTGGTAAAAGCTAATTTACGCAGTTGGAATTGTTCATGAAAGATCCAGTTCAAATAAATTTACTTTTTTTGAAAAAAGGCATAAAAAGAACTTGGGTTATTTCCTATTAAATATATGCAAAAATTTTTTAATATTTGCAGATTTTCGATTTCAAATGCGGGACTAAAAAGTTTTCTTCCAGTATTTTCCAATTACTGTCCCACATCCTATCGATATTCTTTTTCATCATTCTAATTTAGATGATAAACTGTCAAAAACATTTAAACCTTTATATTACTAACGAGCAAACAACCATGCTTTTTCAATTATCACTTTGTTGAGGCCAATACTGAGTACATTTTGTTGTTATTGTCTGTTAATGTCAATCGCTTTCGAGAGCATCAATATTGTCGTCACTTCTTCATATATCATGCGCCAAAAATCGCTTATTGTGCATTCAAGTGGATCTTGTGAATAAAGAAGAGCCTAACTGTAATTTTCTTAAACTTAATTTAAATTCTTCAGTGTGATGGATGTTTAAATGAAATTCACTCCTCAAACTAAATAAAAAAAGGGAGTGAAAATTTATGAGAATGTGACCTGAGTAGCTATGAAAATACAATCAACACCCCACAATTTAATCCAATTAGCATGAATATAATCAAATTCTGGTGGCACATTTAGGTTTGTGCCACTCGAGTCGAATCCAAACATACAACATCCTTATAACGATTTTTGTTCATATTGGCTGCGCAATGATTGTAGAAAAAACATGATGGAATGTAGTCTTTTAAATTCGCAAATTCTTGTCGTAAACGTTCCACCCCCTAAACAAGTTGTCGTACTGTTTTACAATGAATTTAACAAATAATTTCTTAAAGAAAAGTAATTCAAATGAATAAAGATCACTGTGATATAATGTGATTATTCGTAGCAGCGGTACACGATCTTTCGATGAATTCATCAGTTGCTAATATCGCAATATCACTTATCATAGTTCTTCCCAATATTGCTAATTTATTCATTCTACTGTGCACTTTTTTTCTCTGATTTTTCACACTACAAAAAGTGCAAATTGAACATTTAATTAAAATTTATACGTATTGTTACTCTCATCTAAATCTAAGCATCTCATATTCCTTCGTTTTCTTCATCATTTGAATTAGATTTAAAAAAAAGTTTGTATTCAATAATCGAAATTGAGTCATTAAGTATGTTGATAAATTAAAAAGGGATTAAGCTAACTTTACTCTATTTTATCAATATATTTTAGATTTAGAAGGAGTTATAATCATCTATAACCACAAGATACACTTATGCAGGACTTCATTCTGCTGTTGAGAATTGTAGATGTTAAAATAGAATGAAGTTAGCGAAATATTATAAGGAATGTTAAAGATTTTAGCAAACTAAAAATATTCTCATAAGATCAGGAAAAATTGATCTTGGATCAGTGAGATGAACTGCTCAAATAGACGGTATCATGATCCAAATAGGAAAACAATGTAGGATGTAACGATGCACATTCTGGAAACGAATCAAATTTTCTATAAATTTCAAACTAAAATCAGGGAAGTGAAATTTTTTTCTTTTTCAGATTCATCAAGTGTTTTGAGACTGCATTTGATATGCATGAATTGGACCATTTATCATTGTTATTGATGTTTTCACCGTTTCAGCTTGAATCCTTCCTATTTTTGATGCTTAATTTGTTATTTGATTAGATTTAGTAACAGTTATTCATCCATTCATTATCTCAGTTCATCATAAATGCGGAGTGCTTTCATTTCCTCCGCAACGGAACATCAGATTAATTTTAACATAGATGGATTTTTAGTCCTTAAAATTGTTTTTCATGAAGCTTCAAAAAGACTGCTTGAAATCAGAATGCTTAAATATGGATAAATTTACTGATGTTCTCAGATGAAGTTTTTGAGGCGAGACTCACCTTGACAACTTTCTTTCGCATCTAATACTTCTTTACGTTCCATTTTATTTATGTTGTTCTTCTAAAAAAGTGGAATAGTGGAAAATGAATGGATATCAGGATTATTCCATTTTTCAAAGATTTAAAAAAATTGCATGTTTTTTCTAAAATATGCAGCATTGCATATTTTGGAATAATCCATAAAAGACATTAATGGACAATACTAATTCTGAATTAGATTTTTAATTTGTCCTTATAAATAAAACTGAGGAAAGTGAAGCTGCATTGCTCATTATATTAAACTTGGAGTGAGGCTGCGAAACTGGCAGAGCTGGCTAGCTCAAGCGAATCTCGTATTGATGCACTATGTGGCCCGGCAGAAGTGACAACCAGAGTAGAGCGGTTGCTTTTCGATGTTATCAGTAAAGCTGAAATGGTAATTGTAATCTAACTTCATCAAAAGATCTAATTTATGAAAAATTGAGAAAGAAGTAAAAATGTTTCTATTTCACAAACTAAGTAGATTTTTAAAATAAATCGCAAAAAGAAGTTTAATCGCTATAGGCGCTGAAACAACTTCCTCAATATGGAGTCAAAATGATGACATCAGTACAGGATTCAAATCGGATAGAAGATTCCAGAAGACGACATTACCGACATATTACAGATGAGGAAAAGCTGGAAGGCAAGAAACTATTTTCTAATGATTCACCTCTCAGATCAACATTTCCGTTTATTTCAGAAGAAGGACGCCCCGTAATAAAGGGTTCTGAAATTTCAACATCATTATTATTAAATGAAAGACCGGGAGTGCAATATCTGTGCTGCGATCGATTTTTCAAATGCGATGGACGTAATATGGTGGTGGAATTATCAAAATTATCTGACATATTCATAATAAGCCTTCATAAGTTTTATTTTAAAATATTTAAATTAACAAATATCTGGATTTTAAATGAATGGATATGGAATTTTTCTTTAGATTGCGCGAGAGATTTGGCCCTCAGATGGTGGCTTTATTGAATTAAATCGAAAAGAGCTGAAACGCTTCATTATGAATAATGAGGCCAGAAGGTAACTATAACAATATGAATTATTTACCTCTTAGTAAGGTTTAAATTTAAATTTTACATTAAATTTTTGAATCCAGGCTAAATGAATTGAAATTGGATAGACATGTGGCCGGCAGAAGTTCACTAGGATGTTCCACTAACAGTACAATGCAACGTATTCCAAGAGATGACAATGCACTGGCCACTGAAAGCATTATTCAATCTTACAGGTAGACCGAAATTCAAGTTTGGAAATATGAAAGGGGAAGTGAGAAGTTACTCGGTTCAGCATTAATCATATCAGTCTTTTATGGTACCCGATGTAAAAACATTCAGTAATGATAAAAGAAATGCAGAATTTTAGAATAGTAATCGAAATCATTAAGACTAAAATAAATTGCCTAAAATTTAATATAGCGATTGAAAAAACTAAGACTTTTTGAGGAAGATTTAAATAATTTTAGACAAGATTTCTGTGAAATGCATCTAAACAAAAGAGGAGAAAATCTATCCGAGTTCAGTTCTACACCAGCTAATATTGATAGCGATGATGATGTAGAAATACAACAGCAATTTCCTATGAAAGAAAATTTTGCCCAAGATGCCACGTATTAATTTCCCTTACAGAATTTCGGTCTTCACAATATAAAAATAAAGATTACGTCAACTTTTTCCTAACGAGAGAATAGAGAGCGGATGAAAGTGAAAAAAAAATGAACATTTTCAAGATTTCCGATAAACTTTTAATGTTTGTCATTTCAGTCAACTATTTATTGCTTATGGGGATAAGCTCATTTACTTTACATGTTTACGGCTTTCAACTATGAATGAGGCGCTAAACATTTCAGAGATACATCATCACAGATAAATGTATCATCGATAACTCAGTCACCAGAAACATTGATCAGTAGTGAGATGATAGATCTTAAATTTTCAACTATTGATGAATCATCGACAAGCGGAAACGAGTCACTTATTGAAGATTATAATTTTATGCAAAATAGGGGAAATCAGTTGGCACCAGCTATGAAACCCGATGGTACCATTGTTATACCGGGCATTGTAAGGATTATCAGTGGTTGCAGCATTAAAATGGATCAACATTTAATAACGATTTTTGGATTTCTTAAAGAACAACTTGATTAAGCACGAATAAGTGAATCTGACAATATTAGGAGAGTTATAATAACAAAGGAGGAAGGTTGTAGCATAGAAGAAAGGGAAACTGTGTAATCATGGCAGATTCAATGAGAAGGAAGCCAGATCAGTTCTTGAGTTTTATTCTTTAATAGTTTTTAAAGAAAATGGTGAACTAATGTTTAGTAATTGAGTATTGAGTAGTAATCGCACAGAATCAAATAAGCCTTCAGCTCTCCTCAGGTTCATGTGAACAATTTTGAAAGTTTGAATGGAGTGGTGTTGAAATTGAAAGTGCTTATCAAGAGTCCAAAAGAATCGAGGAGAATCAACGTCAAAATCGACTGTCCCCACTTCAAACCAAAAGCCGTTAAAGTGAATGGAATCAAGACTCATCCCCTAATCAACGATCATCACGAAGCACCTTGACTCCAAGTATCCTTCAGAAGATTAAGATATGCTTCAGAAAACTTGCATTTTCTGAACATATCCTGAGAAATATTTCAGTAAAATATCTCTATCAGTCATATCTGTTTTGGCAAACATTACTCATTATCATCATTAACAGTTATTTTAAATATCATCCACCGATATACCTTTAAAATATAACTCCCCTTCCCAATTACCGCCTTCTTTCAAACTTTCTTCGTGAACATTCCGAAAAAAAAATATTCAGAACGAACGAACACATTTTATCAAGAAGCAAGAACTGTTGTCCAAATATATAAAGAAAACATGAAAATTGAGAAAAATAAATAAAAAGCATTCTTGGAAACGATAGAAACATTAATTCGTGCACTACTGGGAATGCATGAGTTTGATTTCCAAAATATAAAGATTATGTCAATTCCACTGTGAGAGGGTACTTATGACAGTTATCCAAAAAATGCGAAAATCTCCACCCAAAAACTGGACATTTGCTGAAAGTCATATATGGAACAATCTTAAAGAGTCGGTGAAATTCACAGAGTTGGAAAGTTATTTTTGCGAGCATCGCATATCATTTTTCAAGTCTTGGAGAAACAATGAATTTCTGTGAACACAAAAAAGCGAGAAATTTCATGTCCTTGGAAACAGAAATGTAAAAAATGTAAAAACATGATTCTGCATAATAATATTGATGATAAAATAATTCCACAGTACGTAGGCTTTCATGAATTTTTTCAAAATATAAATATGACGCGAACGATTTTCTATGACAGCAAATAAAAAACTTGTGCTCTCTATTTTGCTGATGAATGGATGAATACGATATTGGTCGATCTCACAATTCTGCTTGTCATACGAATTCATTTAGTCGTCATCATCGTTACAAACTCTAAAAAATGATTTATATAAAGGTTACCTTAAAGATTAAGTAAATTTCACTTTTCTTTCACAGCAGAAAAGCAAAGCGAACTCTATCAACTGTTCAAAATTCTTATTCATTATGACCAACGTTGTTGATTATGGTATTTGGTAAATCCGCAATTAGGACAAATAAATTTATATGAATGTATGTAATAGAGAAAGATGGAAACTACGACTTTTTAAACCAGAAAAAATTTCATTCATGAAATATTTCTATGTTTTAAAATATACTCCACAAACCTGACTATCTTTTTTTCCATAAGTCTTACTCTCCGCATTATTTACAATTTACATTGTTGTCATTTTACATAAGCAATGGATATTATATATTTTAACAAACTTATTAAATCTCGGTCAAAATATACCACAGTTTTTGTATGTGGATTTCTTTTACATCTACATTGACATGCTGTTAATCTTAACACAGCAAACATAGGAAATGTCAAAATCTCAATAACAGTGTTCACCTTCGTAATTAACCTGACCATCACCATCAATATCAGCTTCCCTAATCATTTCATCCACCTCCTCATCCGTCAATTTTTCACCAAGATTGGTCATAACGTGACGTAATTCGGCTGCAGATATGAAACCATTGCCATCCTTGTCGAATACCTTCAAAAAAATAAAATTCTGTATCTTGCATAAAAGATGTTCTGAATCCAATATGCTGGATACGTAAACAATATACAATAGGAAATGACTTTGCTGATTAAATGTATTTAGGAAATCAATTTTAAAATTCATATGAAATCAGTAAAATAAGTGCCCTGCGCTGAATGTAAAGTGTAGTAACCATATAAGGAAACTTCATAAAGTGTTATGGATTTTACTAACAAATTTTGCCATCGAAACACTATGCTGATAAGGTTACATGTAACTAGGATATTCGCTAAAGCGATAAAAAAACGTTAGACACATACTCGGAAGGCTTCACGGATTTCTTCTTCGCTATCTGTATCCTTCATTTTCCGTGCCATCATGGTAAGGAATTCCGGAAAATCAATTGTTCCATTACCTGTAAGCCAAAAAATCTTTACGACTAAGAGAAGATGACCTTCAACCTACACCATACAATGGTACTGAAGAATAACAAAATAAAAAGTTTAAGAAAACAGAAGTTCACATCAATTTAACTTACCATCAGCATCAACTTCGTTGATCATATCCTGTAATTCGGCTTCAGTTGGGTTCTGGCCCAGTGATCGCATAACCGTACCCAATTCTTTTGTTGTGATTGTGCCATCGCCATCTTTGTCGAACAACGAAAATGCCTCTTTAAATTCTGAAAAAAGATACTAAGGACGATATTTTATCCACGGTATTTCTTATAAGTGTGTCTTACTTATTAAACCATCACTGTAATGCATGATAAGCTCGGATTTTCTTAAACTGCTAGTTTAAAATTAATACTTAAATGCATTTAAAATATTGTCCTTAAATCAGAAATTCTGCATCCAGATATACAAAAAAAGAATTAGAGTTTGTATTTTTATAAGTAGACAAAAAATAACAAAAACAAAAAGTAGGGATCGGAAAATTCGAACAAGAAATAAAAATCGTCGAAACGTGAATCTTCCCAAACAAAGTCAATATGAAGCGAAAATAAAACTGCAGAGACCAAACCAACAAAAATAAACTCTCTCATCGCCATCTTTCTCGATGTACCACTAATTTCGCAAATAATAATTGTTTAGAATGGTTCCAGTTAACTAAATACAATTTTTTTCCTTAGCAGACTGTGGAAGCTAATTTATCATCAAAATTAACATCTATTTTGAGCGGTCTCGTTGGATTACAATTTTTTCCAGTAAACGAAAAAATCATATCGGCTAAAATCCTGGACTTCAATTTATGCAGACCCTTGTTGTTAACGATGGAAGCGTACGGTGACGTGTTCATTATTTCCCAATATGGTCACCGCAAAAGCATCCACATTCGTTTGAATGTGATAAGCTCAGTAAAATATGAAATTAACCACGGATGAAAAGCTTGGAAACTCGATCAAATGCAAATACCTCAAAGTCATTGCATTTCGAAATTTCATATCGATTTTCAAATCCTTGTTTATTGCAAAAAGTTGTTCTCCATAATCTTGTGAAGAAGGTAAAAACAACAAATAAAGATGGGATCAGTTAACATGATAGGCTTTCAACATAAAGGCTGTTAGTCATTTATTCCCTTTGAAGTTTTGTCTATCTACAATCATCTAAGGCATTTTCTTTCCTGTCATTTGAGTTGGTGGATCTTTGTTAAGTAATTTATTTGCATTCCAAAATGGATACGTCATTTCTTTATGCAATAAGACCTAGTTAAGTTTATTTTATACTAAACTTCAATTCTCTTTATCCTCTTCATATTCTACTTTTTTCATCACATTTTCATAAATTTTCATTATAATTTTGCATGATTAATATAGAAGAACAAACCAACAATATTAACATAGATTCTACATATATTTTAATACTAAGCCACCTCCATCGGATAAGGATCCATATACCTAGACTCAAATGATTACTACTTTCGGTAGAAATTACATTTCTAACATTTCAGATATGACAGACAATCTAATAAGAACAGGAGATAATTCAATATCACATTTTGAGCGCTATCTTTGGTATCCGTCAATACTAAGAGATGATTCCTATGGCTTCTATTCAAAGTAATCCTGAATAAGAAAATTCAATGTATCACTATTCCATTTAATAATATAATGATATTTAGATCCAAGCAAAATTCACTGCATCTTATAATTACGACAGCCATATAAATGCCATAGTTAAGTTTTTTCTCCTTATTTCTTCAAATTATAGGTGAAAGTTCAAATAAATTTTATAATTTATAACTAGTGAAATTCCAATGCACAAAAGATTCAAAAATAACATTACATATTATAAGCGGAAAAAGAATGAAAAATAAGGATAAAACAGTCCTAATACATAATTCAGTAAGAAGTGCTATACGCAACTCAATTCCCATAAATTAGATATTTTAGGCCTAGCATAGGTATGGTCCAGAATAAGAAATAAAAGAATTCCATACTACATAGAGAATGCTCCTAATATCATTCACTTCTATTTTGAATGAATGCTAAATATATATCTTAAGCATGAATTTATGAAAAGATTTAATATCTTCGAAAAAATTATCGAAATTTAAACTCAAGTTAGTTACAAGCTTACCTGCAATTTGCTCCTCAGTGAGCTGATCGGCCATTAGTTTGTGGAAGTATCTGAAGAATCAAGAAAAAAGGACGAGAAAGCGTGGAATGCACCGAGAAGATGCGACGAGATCAAGTCCGTGAGAGGAAGCAACTAAATTGATTGATGGGAAAACCACGTAAAATCACCACCAGTAACAATAATTTTGCTTAAAAGCGTAGACGCTCTTGTTTCAGTAAAGCACACCACAGCAGCTTTCTCGATATTGTCCGTAAACACTTGGCTCAACAAGACAATTTGCCACGCAGAAACTGAAATTTCTTACGGTTTAGCAGCAATTATTATGCATGATAATGCCTACGTGGGCAACTGAAGGCAAAATCGATTAAACAACAAGCACTGAAAGACTTAAATTTCTCAACCATTCTACAGTTGTTAAAAAGTTTGACTTTTTAGTCATTAAATAATTAAGAAATTTTATTTAACACAGAATAAATATAATAAATGTACTTTTGCAAATAAATTAAACAATAAAATATCAGCCTCATGTAACTGTATGACACAACAGTGTGATGATACTATACTGAGGAACCAATTTAAAAAACGTAATTGCAGCTGTCTATATTTGGAAGGATAGCAACCAAAAGTATGAACTTCTACATGTCAAAAAATTAGAGCAATTTCGTCATCCTTAACGCACTGTGAAACCACCTTGATTGCAAACCTTCCCAATTTTAAAATAATTGTTCGTTCGATAAAAAATTGTGCATTTTTCACTATTTCCGCATTAAATTAACAAATGCAGAAGCCAAAACATATAGCTCACAGACAAATTAGCATAAATGAAGCATATCAGAATGCAACTGAGAAGTTATGGAACACAATTCTCATTTCGTAAAAGAGTATAAGCTATTAGGCTCTTTTTTCATCATTAAATAACATGAAAAATTCAAATTGTTTAGAAAAACAAGTCAATCTTCCAAGTTTTCAATTCCTGGGACTTTTATTTAATTTTTATTTATTCTATAACATTCATGCTTATCTCAATATTTGAAAAGACTCGTCATCTTTGGAATATATAATTTCCAACCACCACCTCCTCTAAATTTTTTGAAGTGGAGTCGAGTAATGAAAAGCAAGCTTTTTTTTACACTATTCAACTTAATTCTCTTTGATAACTTCATCAACTACATTCATTACAGTTATTGTAAAAGAATTTTTGCAAAAAATACACAACCCTGATAATTTACTGTAACTTTTTCTGATGGAAGAAAAAACTTTGAATAATACCTGCCAAAACGTAAGGTAAAGTTTGGCATCCAAAGCAAATTACAAGGAGTGTGTCCAAAATGAATCTTTTCTGCAAAAACGATGAATCAAATTTGATATGTGGGTTGTATAACGCGACATGTAGTATTGAGTATCGGTTAAATGTAAGAGTGAAAGATTTCTTATCAGGTGACCGAGAGTTGTGTCAACAAACGCTGAACGCATGGATATCTTTGTCAAACGAAAGATAGGCACAGTGTCCCACAGCAGTGACAAAACATGCTAAAAGAATAAAGCAATGAGAGCAGTCTTCGTAAAATCAATCAAAAAATGCTTCTCACTCTCAAACATAGATATTCTTAAGTCTAACACATTGCACAGTAAAATAATCAACGAGAAACACCACCCTAAAACATACTAAAATTAAGTTATTGACCATGAAGAACCATTTGTATCATTCAAGATATTTTTTAATGCACTTGATATCTGGTGAAATGTATCTGATTTATTATGATAAATCGAATCGGATAGAGAGATTTGAAAAATCACTATAAACAAAATTGAAATAGTTACAAAGCATTGAAAATTCAAACTTTCAGTTACTTTAGTCGATGCAACCGAATATTGAAAAAAGGTTGAAATGCCCCTTCAAAGCATACATAGAATACATGTCTTGCCATAGTATAACGACACTAGCTAATTTCTCTAACTTCCACATCATTATGAAGTGCTCGAGAAATTTTGTTATCCAATAAAACAGTCCTAGAGCTATGAAAGAAACTCGCAAATAAGTCTTCGTGGATAAAAACTTATCGGTCTAGCGCACACTAAACAGGTAGAAGCAGACGTAGAGAGAGCGGGAATGGCAGCCTGAAACAACGCAATAAAATGATGCGAATATAAAGCAGAAACTATTAATAAAAAAGGAAGTGTTTTTTTTCCCAATGGAGTGCTTCACACCTTCTTTCAGTTATAAGACAAAATGTAAGCAACTATTTAAAAGCCTTTCTTCATACTACTATAAAACAAGAAGCAGAGCCAAAAATCTATTGCCGAAATTACCAGAACTAAAACTTTCTAAATTTTGAGACATAACTACCAATCTTCAACCATCTTTTCCATTGGAACGTGGACTGGAGAATGCAATTTCGAGAGTTTCATTATTTCGGAATATAAAAAGAATCTCAATATTTTAAAATTGAAAACATATTATATTGATCATTGCTGTCCGGATAATATAGTATATGTACTAAGCTTCGTCTTCAAAATGCTTCAATTACGTTCCAATATCGCTGTCGTAGCACATGAAATTACTCGTGGTTCATGGGTTCTACGATATTCATGAGATTTTTCATATCTCGCATTTTACAGCATATCATTTGTTTCTCTCCTAATAAAATTCTTGATATCGCCTCCAGATGAATTTACCAAAAACGACAAATCTTTCTCCGCTAAGAAATCATGAACGTTCATTTTGAAGGAAAATGCATTACGGAAGCGAGACAATATGGAGTAACATAAAAGGCTACCTTGCAGAAGGGACCAAGCGCTGGCCACACACTCATTCCTTTCTTAACTCATTAAAGAGGACATCATACAAGCATCTGTGAAAGAAACGAAGCAGTGAATGATTGGTGTAATGAACCGAGCCAAACATGCACATACGTAAGACACGTACATCGCGCACGTAACATGGCGTAGAATGGAAAGCGATGACTGGGCGATGGTGGAATGTAGGATGAAGGAAGGAAGACGGATACTTGAGAGGGATTGGACAAAGCGAGAAGGAAAGAGAGGGAAGAGAAGACCTATTATCTGACAAGGGGATGGCCCATCAGTTGTGTCATTCAGATTCTTCCAGAGTGATAAGCCGCGGCGGAAAAAGAGACAGTAGAGATAGAAAACACTGGGAGGAAACATGTAGGCGAAGAAATGAAGAAAAAAAGTTTCAAAACGACAACACTTCGTATAGTTCAATATCACTGCTGTCACACACAATGCAGAGTGACAATGAGACAAAGAGAGAAATAAAAATAGAAAGAAAGTAGTTGATTAGCAGGGAAATGAAGATGGAAAATACAATGAGGATAAAAGAGAAATGGGGGAAAAAGTAATTCGGGCCAAAAAAAGTATGGGATATAAAGGAAATTATTAAAAGGACCAGGGAAAGTGGGTTTGAAAGATTGATTAGAGAATGAAAGAGAGAATTACTGACAGCCATCTTCGAGATGAATGAGTGGAGTGAGCATTGAGTGCCTAATGTGCTGTTGCCATGGAAACACAGCTCTACCTCTTACTCTCCACCATGTGGCAGGCGAGCAGGGAATTTGATAGAGAATGAGTGACCAGACATGGGAGTACGAATATGTCGCAAAGACAACTATGCTACACCGGGCCCTTTTCACGTTATGCACACAGTAGTGGTAATCTGAGGTTAAGTGTAAGTCACGTAATGATTGATTAGGTCATTTCCACTTCCTTGTAGTCGTATGAAGGTGGATTGTTCTATTAAGTGAGGAGGAAGAAACATGTAGTACGAGCAATGATCTTGTGGATCACCATCGACATTAACAGATGTCAATTAGCAAGGTTTCTGATCATACATGGAAATTTTGTGAAAAAAGATCGTGAATATAAAATCATTAGAGCAAGAAATATCATTATGCTTCAATAAGAGTGCAAGTATAGTGCTTTACTTGGAAACTCTTCACAAGTGTTTCAATTAGAGCTTCACTTTCTGCTTCTTTTTCTGTATTCATTTAGTAAAGCTTTGTGAAAATGAAGTCTAGATGATGAATTATGTGGAAGGGTAAAATTGTAAAATATAGGACACGCTGGACAAGGTCATCTTATAAATGAATGACATTAAACATCGTGGGACTTTTGGTTCCACTCGTAGATCTATCATCCTAAAGCTTTTTGAAGTGCTCTCATCTAATATCTTCTAAAGAATTAGACGAGAGTACCGCAAGCTACCCTCTACCCTGTTTTTATTTTCCTTCTTCTAGGGTTCCCACAAGCCTGAATGTATTCATTGATACATTTTGTATTATGCTGTCACTAGCAAAACAGGCACATGCAAAAGCTGTTCAAAATTAAATTATCGACCGAGTACAAAAAATTACATATTGCTCTGCTGGTGTTCAGCTTCAAACTAGATGAATGAGGATTTTGCGAATAAAACTAAGAACATCACATTAGTCATCGGATTATAGTGCAAGAAGACAAGACAGAGTTATGCTGAATGGGAATCAAGTCTTGTTTTTGGTGAATATATTGATTGGAGACAAATGTTCATGAAATTTGCCTTTAGCTCTGCTCAAAAATTTGCACGATCAAAGTCACTATACCGGTAAAACAAAGCTTATAAATGATCGTAAAAAACACGTATCTGCTTACATTCGGAGCTCCTCACCAAGTACTGCACTTTCTGAAATTTTGCATTAATGATTGTTTTTTGAATATTATCAATAGAAAGTTGAAAGCAGCAAAGAGAAAGCTATATGAGACGAAGGCATAATGCTTTTTTTCTAGCACACATTCACTTGATTCGAGCTCTCAATTTCCGTCGCTGTGAATGTAGGATGCAATTTTATCTCAAAAGTTCATGTCTTCCGCATTTTCATTTCCTGAAATCATATAAGGCTTTTTGGACCGATAAATAGCAGAGCAATATTTTTCAGACCTGTTATTTCTTTCCAAATGTCATTTCAGAACAATTATGAAGCATGAAATTCCGCTAAAGGACTTGTACTTTCTGAACAAGACTTTTTACTTTTGAGAATTTCCATACCTCTTAGATCTCAAAATTTGAAACAGATGATTTATCGTATTAAGGGAGATTTATTGTATCGTATAAATACCTCAAAAGTATTAAGCGAGTCAACTTAACGGACTATATGGTTTAGACTTCTGAAGCTTAATCCATGAATAACGACAACTAAAACGTGATCATTCATTTAGAAAAGTCCATCTAAGTAATATGTTATTATCATCAATATTAAAAGTTCCGATGGATCTCTTCACATCTGAATCAACTGCTTGAAAATCAAGTAACCGACCAAATCGAGAGTAAAATAAAAAACAAAGAAATTGTAGTACATCTCAGCTAGGCAGGATCAAATCGATAAGACTGTTACAAATCATCAATACTGTCATGTCATTAAAAATTTGCTCATTCTTAATCATTAATCTTAATCATTCTGTCCTCATTTTTCTGATCCTTTACGGTCACCTCTATTATTGGAGTGAAAATCTTGAGTTAAACAGTAGTAGAGTACCTAACCTAATCTCAAACATAGCTTAACAGCATTTAATAGGCACAGAATTCTCATGCTTTTAGGCATAATGCTGATATGCAATCAACAAACAGGAAACATATGAACGAACCATATCCCTTGGTTTTAATGGGAAGCATTTTGAAATGGGTATATCAACATTTCCCTAAACCATCCATCCATCTCTCTCGTTTCCTTTTTCGTTCGTGCATTTTTCTTTAAACAAAAATCCATGAAAAAGAGACTGTGAAGTAAGGTGGATCTCTTGATGCCATAGGAAGAGACTCTTTAAAAGTTTAACTTCTATCGTCCATGCCATCAAGATGAGTCTTATTTGTGTACGCTAAACCGAATGATTCGTACATTTTTGGTGTGAATTTTTAATCAGAATATAATATTCTTATTGTTTATTTTTCCACCATGGATATTATTCATTTATTAGGTAATGAAATGGAATAATTCTAGAAAATTTGAAATATACCGAAGAAATTGGCATGTGCTCAATTGAGCAAAGATTTTGTGAGAATCCGATCTCAAACTTCCGAAGGATGGAAGAAGAGTAAAATAAAGTGGATTAAGAGGAGAATGGAATTTGAGTGTTGGAAGTACGAAAATAGTAAATAGGAAACATGCTTCTAAATCATTTAAAGCAGCTTCAATTTTACTATTAATATATTTTACAATTGATTAAAAAAATGGCAAAATTTCCACTTGCCCATCAACAGTTGCATCTTATACAGAATGTGGAACAGACAAAAGCACACAAATTTTATGAAGTAAAAAGTTGAAGGAGGCAGAAGAATAGGGAATTTGCACGGTTTATAAAATTTATCAGCTCGTTGCTGTATTGATCGCTAAAAGCGGCTTAAAAAAATAAAAACATCCGTCCTATCAGCAGTGCAATATATATGATATGCTGCTAGATTGCTAAAAATATTGATATGCATAAGTAGTGAAGCGGAAGAAGAGACGATGGGTTTCGCTGCATGAAAACGAACTGCAGCAAAACTGAATTCCTTGATGCGTTAAAAAGTCGAGAAAGAAGAATCACTGAACGGATTCTATGAGCGGATTCTGTTTCGAAAACAAAACTGCACTCAGTTAATAGGAGTTACTTTTACCATGAAATAATAAATGAAGTCGACCACATTCTATCTTCAGAAAATTCGATAAATAAATAGAAAGAGAGAAGAGAGAAGGAGAGGAAGAGGAAGGTGAAGAGTTATGAATACTTCCGGATGTCTCTCTGTGAGACATTGTGCTACTGGGGAGGTTCTCTAAGAAACATTCACACTTCAAACAATCGAATGTCAACTCGTTAATTGAACTGATTCTTTTGGCGTGATCATTGAAGTGAATGATAACAGGAATGTGTGGGGAGAGGAATGGAAGATATCGTACAATGACCTTATCACGAAGCTTCAGACGAGATCAATTACTGCGTAGTAATTTCTGCACATAATGCAGATTGAATCAGTTAACATACTCGGTACAATCGAATGTCACAGAATGGAACCTTAACATAGGCTTACTCGATCGATCAGCGAATCCAATTTGATACTATCATAGATCCGTATATATGAGAAAGTGAAGTCAGTAGTGGAAAATTCGGCCGAACGGTAAGAAGCACCGATCGAATACTATGTGCAGTGCTAACACGACACTTTTATAATGAATTTGAAAAAGATATAAACTGATTATTTTAATTATGCAAATAATGAAGATTTAAAAATGAAGATCGATGTATTACGAAGAAAAAAAAGGTGGATTTGGAGGACTTATTTACATTTCCACGTCGATCAATCTTTCATCTCTCAAAACGCGTTACATATACCCTTGCTTACTGAACTTTTCGTGTATATATCTAAGAGTCGTTTAAAAAATGATTTAATTTGGACAAATATAGATATATACGGCTTTAAATGATATTAATATTTATTCTCGTTGCTTCCTGCTCACTTGTAGAATGCCACAGAAATTAAATGCTCATGAGTTTGATATTTTCTAAAAAAAAAACTCTGGCCCGGGTCGCAGTCTTTTAGATGGTCGAACATGGCACGTCCTTTCCTCGATAAAAATTTTTAGTACTGATTGTTTGTCGCTGTTTAGTATCTCGGAATTTTAGGGTAAGGTCTGAGTGTTTGAATCTGATTAATTAATATTTGAACAGAAATAAATCGTTGTGTGAAACTAATCATTAATACAAAAAGCACTGAATATTGTATATGACGAAGATAGAACCTTCTAGGTTGATGAAAGTATTTCTCACAGCAGCTCAAAATACCTCTTAAAAATGATAGTGTTCCTGTAATTGGAAACGAAGAGTAATAGTGAAGAGTTGAAGTATGAAATTTAGTTATAAGTTCCAGAAGTTAAAGACATTTCGCATCAAACAAATTTTCTTCGGAAATGTCAGCAAGAATTGGATATCAACTGGAGGATATATCGAGATGTACGTCACTTTGATCATATGTTCCATGCTTTCCTGTTGCATTGTGCAGAACATGAATTTCTTCTAAATGACCTCTTTAACTGTTGCAATTTCATTTCTCTAATTTAGATTTGGATGGTTTACGAGAGCAAAGAAAAGCGAGTGAAGATATTATTGGTCATTTGAAGAAAGAACGAGGATTAATCTCATTACAGGTCCATTGATTTGACATTTTTAGTGATACAGAAATAAATTGCAGAATGCAAGTTCATGACCAAGTAATCAAATAATTATATCTTGTGAAAGTTAGAAACATATCGTCCTAATTAGTTTGTTATTCTTCAGATTGACGATCTGCGTATGAAGCTTAACTCGCTGGATACGAAAATAGGAAAAGAGGAAGAAATTTGTTCACGTTTGGAAAGAACGATAGCACATGCAAATGAAACATATGAAAAAGTATGTGATTGCAGTAAATCAAATTTTAAACAAATGAATATATGAATTTGTCCACTCCGTTTTATTTGTTAATTATCATTTATAAATTTCACTTTAAGGCTCTATAGCGAGTCTCAATCTATTCGATATTGGAAGAGTTCAAGTTCAAAAACTTCAAGCACTTTGTATGTGGTTCATTAAGCCTAATATATTATTTAGTATACAGCACTTCTTGCGATGCTTGATTTATCTGTTCCCATCAACATGAAATGAATCATAACATGATCCACATGAAAATGTTTCACTATATTAGAGTGATTTTATACTCCAAGTGAAAATGTAACTTTTTGAAGGTTAAAGCGTTCAGTTCATTCTGAATTTTCATCCATTTTGAAGTACACTGGACAAAATATGTTTAAAGAAAAATGTTTAGACAAACTTAAAAATATTGTTTTCCAGCTTGTCGAATCGTCTCAAAGTTTAGTGGACTATGTTAAAAAGGAATATGAAGGTGCTCGCAATTCGTCACTTACTTGAATTAAAATTAGGATATACTAATATGTATTAGTCTATATTGACGGCATGTATGTATGGAGAAGTCATTTGAAGCTTTCAAATATCTCCAAAGCAGTAGTGTTCTTACCATAATATGGCCTTCTCAAGTTATTTCTCATTGATTGCTTTCATACAATTCTTTATTTCTTCTAATACTTGAAAAATTTTAAATTTTAATTCAAATAAATATAGTTTATCTCTTCCATTTTACTGTTTGTATCATATTATTTAATACGATCATTTTGGCTTACAAGTTTTCGTAAACGCTAATTCAAACACTAAGAATGGTATTTAAATAGTATTTACGCTGATATTTCTTGTTTCTCAGCATTACTATGATACATTCCCTTTTTATCAAGTAGAAATGCATTATAGTGGATGATTTTAATAATGTTTCTCTCGACCATTGTCTACTCAATAGTTTCTATAAAATTCAATTCAGTTTATGTACCTCTATTCAGTTCAGCTTTCAGCTTTTATGTCACATAATTCAATTTATTCATTGTTTTTTATATAGTTCAACTGAGTTCCCGATGAATATTTTTGATTTCCAGTTCGACAACATTATTAGAATTAATACTGTTCATTGCTAAGCTGTCACGAAAATTTCACTGTATAGATTATTTTACTGAAGTGAACTTGATTTTAATGGTGCAGAACCACATTATCAGAACAATATTTGGTTTCTTTGTTGAAAGCTCTATCGGCAATCACTGTCCGTTGTCCACTACTATTTCATGATGAAGTAGTTACATTGAAAGGTTTTCAGATGTGTAGGAGTATAGGTAATGAAATCTTTTGATACATTATCTTCCAAGTTCAGATATTGCTTTCTCCTTTTATCCTATAGAGAATATGAAAATGCTTTGTGTTTGGCATGTCCGATTTTATTTATTATTACAGGAGAAGGATCCACATGTAGCATTTATAGTAAATATTCGTACCACTAACATATGTTGATGTCAGTGAATATGATGTGTGTGATTAGTATTGCTGGAATAAAATTCCATTTTTTTTGGTGAAATCCAGTATATCAATCATTTCTGGATGTAATGGAATGTAGGAGAGAAGAATATGGAAAAAAAATTGGAATTCATAGGAGGAACTTAGCATGAGAAACGGCGGTTACGTAAATCTTCGATCGGAATGATACAATAAATATTGTTACAGATATCATGCACAGCGTAGGAATTAAATGATTCTATATTTTTAGCAAGGTTCAATAGTCAAGTTCGAATAAAACAAAGACTGCCTGAAACGACGCTAATAACTTCTACGTTTTAGATATGGATTCGATTCTGTTGTAGGTTCTTGATCGTATAATCTCTCGCAGCACTCTCCTGTCTTTTAATATCAATTCACATCCTATTCATTTGCGATAAGGCATACATATTGAATGGTTACGCACTCTTATCTTCCATCTTTCCTTATTTAGTGAATTAATTAGTAATTATAGCAATAGCAGCATTTATGGTTCTTATCTAAGTTATTGCTTTTCAAAATTTAATAATTTAATCAAAAATAATAGAACATTTGAAAACATAGCGTATTTGAACTATTCTGCAAAGCCATACTGAACTATGTACGCTATAATTTTTCAGGAATTTATTTATGGAATAAATTCAAGCCTAAATGATATAGAAATGGAACGATTTGGATGAAATGCATCGATGGCGATAGTATTTGATACTTTCTGGCAGCATATTCTCGAACTGCAGCAACATTTCTTGCTTCATAAAATATTATAAAGTAAGAAATGAAATCACTCATACATGATGTTTCAATTTTCCTTAATTATGCTCATGCTGCAGATTAAAAAGTAGTGATTTAAAAAATTAACTTTGGCATATTGCTCACAAGCTAATTATCGTCTGCGTACTACACGCGATTCGTCGCTATCAAACGATTATGATTAAACTATGCTAGCGCGGAAATAAAGCTATATTGTTTGTATTGCTACATCATTCAAAAGAAATTTTATTACTGAGGGATGAAACTTATTTATATAGATTGTACAGCTTTAGAATTCTAGTTTTTTCGAGATCTTAACTCTTCTTTTGTCTTTTTAATCTAGTAGATTAGTTGTCTTTGAATCATTTATAATCGCGTTTGGATTATTTTATGACTTGCACTGAATAATTATTAGTTATTAATTTTAGTTGAGCAAAAGGTAAAGAGGGTCGAAAGGGACATCATTACAACTTCATATATAACACCACCATCCATCCAGTGCATTTCATCAGTCATGACGTTGACATTTGATGACTCAATTAAAATTGGTAAGATATTCAGGTTTCGTTAAATTGCACAGTATTGACACAGTGCCATGTAGGCATGTGCTCTATCAATTATGTTCGAGAATGTGAAAAAACCTGTATCACGGAAGCACAGGTGAGCAACCCCGTGGATTCAATGAATTTTTGATTCTCAAATTCTCTATGGTCAAAATTTATACGAAGCGGATTGATATTTTCTCTTTACAGATAAATATCCAATTCTGTTTCTCTTTTTTATTTTTATTCAAAAAAGGTTAATTCACATTAATCCGGCAAGCAGACTGCTGAATTTTTTATAATCATTGTTATGGTCATTTTCTACAACCATCTCATAATTGTCAAGAAACTTCTCGAAACTATTTTTAACTAAGATATTTATCAAATCAAACAATTAAACTAACAAATGCTTTCATTGGTAAATTTCTCCATGATTCATCATTTGTTATAAATGTAAGAAAGCTTAATGTTGTATGTAGTTGGCCAATTCTCATTATAAAAACCGTTTTATAGAATTTATTCCATTTTACCATTTTTCAATCTTTGTGAACATCTTCGTTACAAATTAACTTATCTTTCTGTGAATAATGATTTAATTACCGCCCGAGACTTTGCTAAGAGCTTCAGTGTGCTGTATTGTTTACGCTTGTACAATAGTTGATTGGAGTGTATCTGTTGACAATACAAGAACATCTCGAACTTATGGTGGTATCTGTTGACTAGGGTCAAGATTACTTCTCTTTACTAATTGCTGTTACTATCAGTTCTGAATACGACCGACAGAGACTCAATCTTCACTGAACTGTACTATAATTCGACAGCATCTAGTCAAGTCAAATAAATTATGTCTATGAACCCCAAATCAAAAACCTTCCACGATAATAATTTCATCTGTATAATTCTTGGTGAGCATAGTTTTATGGATATTCTTAAAATCCTGCGTGATTTTTTTTTCGAAAATACAGATGAAACCTCGCAGAAATCTGTTGAAAGCCTCAGTTTGCTTCCAAATGCTCAGATAAATTTTAATTAAAAGCCAAGCAGTAACTAACTTTGTAGAGAATGAATTTGGTTTGGTGATAATCAACTTAATTTTCTCTAGTTGGTCTTTCACTGTTTTATTTGTTCAACTTTTGCAGTTGATTGTCATTTCGTGTTTCGATCTCGTTGATAATGCACGACAGTTCTGTGGTAATATTCGATTATTGGGTATTTTTCCATTAATTTCTATAGGAAATGTGAGTCACTGTGTATGAGTCTGTCTAGATTAAATTACTTTGTACATATTCCCAAACCAAATCAAGAACCAAAAAGCGGATCACGTTGTGAATCAGTGTTGTAAGCCATTCGTGATTGTTTGAGTAGTCATTCTACCTAAATTTATGAAAGCATCCCCAAATATATTGTTTTATCAGCATATTTCATTAAAATTCATAGAATTTTTTAATGGATCGAAGAAAAATTCATTCTTTAAGAATTAAAAAACCCTTGCTTGAAATAGATGAAGGCCATTTTTTCATATTTCAAATTTGGCGAAGAAACTGTATCCTACAGTTAGGGTTTCCTTCCAATCGGCGGTGACCGTATTGTTCTGCAGACATTAATATGTCATCCCATTAAACAGATATAACAGATGATTTGAAAGGAGCTATTGATCGACATTGCATTAATTGTTCATAGGCGATAGATGTTCAAAATTTGGCAGGAAAGGTTGGCATATCACGTTTATATCCATGTTATGCTTATGTGAAGAAATCTAAATTTCGATTTTTGCATATATTTGATCGTTCGAAAAAAATATAAATAAATGCAAGCACTTCTTGCTTTTTTTACTGTTTGACATCGGTTTAGACTAGAAAATTTCAACGACCAGATTTGTTAACCTACACCTGGTGCAGTTTGTCTATTAATGTCTATACTGTTAGGAATTTTCAAAGAATGTAATAATGATCGAGAATATCAAAGGCAAATTAATCGTAACAAAAGCAAAGACATTTCAGTGTGGATTTACGAAGGAAATTTTATGAAAATTTTTCCGTGTCTTTTTTCTAAAAAATTAAATTTTCCTAACTATAATTAAAATGTCTCAGTTTTGCAGACGGCAAGATCTCTGTACCTAAATCATATGAAATGCACAATTATTATATCACGCAGCTGACAGCGATAATGTCGAAATGTTCAATGCACTTCGTGAAAATGGAACTAATCTTTCAGCTATTGACTACAACGGATGTAATATTTTACGTATAGTGGAAAGTGCAGAACACGTCGACGCAGTCAAATGCATGTTAACTTAAGGCATTAGTTTTCAATTTAAATGAGAAATTGTACAGAAAGCATTTAATAGAGTTGGAATTGAATTTGTCAAAGTCTTTTGCGGCCCCCATTTATCACTCTAGTCATATTTACTATTTTCTTCATGAATCCCTTTCGAACTTAGTTTTTAATATCAAAATCCATCCACGAAATCTCTATGGGACTATGGGATTCATAAACTTTCTTACATTCTCTTGATTAAATGTTTCATTTTTTTTTACTAAACAAATTTGAGTGGGTCGAACTGTATCTGTGCGCACGATATGAAGACGGAATTTTTGGCTTGCTGTCTGAGCTGATATAAATTAACAAAATCATAGTGGCAAGGCTGTTCTGAATATTGTAAATTCCAGGTTTTTTTCAGATGTATAATCAATATTGCTTTTCTATTGTCATTTATTTTTATAGAAAGTTTACTTTTCTAAGACAGATGACGAAACTTGATAACCAACGGAATTTATTTTTATAGTTTTTAATATCTTGCAGACAGTGGGATTGGGAAATGATTAACTACTACATTATTTTCAGTTGAAGTGCTAACCCGAACAAAAGTAATTATTCAAGTGTAACACTACCTGGGCATACCGGAAAACTTTATTTGCAACGCCTGGTTATCAGAATGAAAGAGTGCAGAGTTCTATAACATATAACTGTTGCAAAAAAGAAACATTTTGTAATTAATACACTAGAAGTTATGATACGAAGTTTCCAATACACTATATTCCAGCGTAATTTCTAGCTTTTTTGAAAAGTAATTGCCTTTTAGCTTTTATTCGTAGGTGTCTATTATGAGAGGAAACTTATTCATCAACTGACTTATTTCTTATCATAATGTATTGTTTGCATAGAGACAGAAAATCTTTGCACATTTTATAGGTGTTTGTATCATTTCGAAAAAAATTTTCCTTCAAATGTGGAAATCGTTTTTCAAAACGAAATAACAAATATTACACACTTTGAAAGATAATTTTTTTTTTTTATTTTTGAGCAATATAAGTGGAGAGTAGGAACAGTTTCGATAAATCGCTAAAGATTAAACGAATCAAATCTGACTATTTTGGAGATTTGACGTGTGCCCAAACTTGTCATTTTTTAGAGTAACGAAACAAATTATCAAGCAGATGGTAATGTAAAAAAATTATCAAGCAGGTCCTATGTACTTGCTTGATGCAGTGCTATAGCGATGTTATTCTAGCTCTTTCAGCTGAACTCTTTATACGATGAAAGACAAATATATTCAGAGTTAAAAATTCCCAATGCTGCTACAAATTTTCATTTCAGGAAGTATTCAAGAAATGGAAATCTTTGCCGGCAGCTTTAATCTCTTCTTCATCAAATAAGTTTTCGAATTTCTTCAAAAATTCTTCGAACTGCCCGGCTGAAAATGCAAAACATTTCTTTATTATGACAACAATTACTAAGTATTTACATATTGCTACAAAACCTATTTTATTTGTTCACACAAAAACAGAGCAACTTTTCATTAACTAACCAAATTGCAATAGAAAGAAACTAACAATTTGTACTGAAATTTCTAGCTTTCGAACCACGTTCAAGAAAGTATGAAAAAACAGCATAACGAACTAAACGATTTTCTTTCCAGGCACTCTCAATGAGCTTTAAGCCATTCATCTTATCTGCCGACTGCAAACTTTCTAGGAATCTGCAAATGATGCTAATACATGTTTTGCAATTTAATTTTATTATATATGAAGTCCTATCTTGGGATCGATTCAACAAAATATTAATATGTTGACCTGATAGCTTCTACAACCAGACTTCTAGCTATTAAAATTTCAACAATTTCTTCGGTAGCAGTGCCAAGCCTAGACAGCATATCTAAAACGAGTTGAACCAATGGAGAATATTTCGCTTCGTGAGAAAGAAGTTGAAATGCCTAAAAATTAGTAATTCATTTAAATAAATTCTTGGAAAATACGAGCTTTTTTGATTTAAGTCAAGTGTGAAATAATGGATAATTGAAATTAAAGTGGAAGCTGTAGTGAACACTGTTTGATTTTGAATTGATAAAACTATTAATAAATAAATTTCAGAGACATGAAACAAACAAGTTGTTTAGAGTCTGGAATAATGCGATATAGAAGAAACTGATGAAGTCTTTCCAGCTGTCCCACCGTAATCATAGTCGGTACCAATATTTCATTTAGAAAATAAGGCTAAAAAATTGGGCACAATAAAAATAAGCAAAAAATCTTTGGATTTACACTGATGAATCCCATGATTAGATTTTTGCCAATTGAGTTACATATATATACTTGCTTGCAAAAATTTCAGTATCACGAAACAGTAGCTTGTGGCAATAAACTCTTCCAAACAGGACAGACAAAACAGATTTCGAAAACAGGAACCATTGGCTTTCTATCATATGTATTTGGGAAGAAATCACATTGACTAGGTAAGAAGTGAACAAAAATTTTCTTTCAACTTTGAGCTTTCAAAAAGCCTCATAAACTACATGCACTTCGGGCTTCATGGTACAAATTCGTAGGATAGCTAAGCTTCACTGACAAATGGTTGAACAAAAAAAAGTGAACCTGTACTTCCAATTTGTTTTCTCGCAAAGCTGTAAGATAGCGTAACATATATTGCAGAAAACGCTGTTTTTGATTTAAAGTATAATCATCTGGTAGCAGAAACAAATTACCTACAACATCTCCTTGTTCAATATCAATTTCTTCGTAATGTTCGGCCATTAAAGTATATTTTGCACCATTATCTGCAGAATTCGAAGAAATAATACTGTTGCCTGCCATGCAAACTAACAATGCAAAAAAAAGGGAAGTAAATGTAACATGCATTGCTTCATTTTCTGCCTTAGGAAATGAAGTTTATCTAAAATAGGCAACAAATGTTCTCAAGAAAGAGTGATTAAAACTTTTGAAGCTATCAAAATTTCTCCATGTATAAACTGATATAACGGCATATTGCTATAAACATACGTTTGCAAATATATTCCAAACATTACAAATATTAGAAAGGTAAAAAAAAGATTCCGAAGATGAAATGCGCAATGAAATTACCGCCGTGTCTCGAGATTGGTAGATAACGTTTAGCAAGCGCTTTCGCGAACCAATTAAAAACATTTTCCAGTTGTTTCAATCTCAGTTTATTAGTAACTATGCAATGTCTCAAAATTTCCAGAAATATCGACTTTGGAATACATCTATTATACAGGAAACGTAAGTACTGATACTGAAAGAGTTTCATCAGTATAAATAGGATTTTTTTTTTTCATTTTGTGCACTTCTTATTAGATTTGGACCACTAAAAACGTATATTAATTCATAACTGAAATCTCAATAAAGAAATTACTTTATCCTCAATATAATTTTCAGCTTCGACTGGATCTAATGACACCGATGTGAAAACACCAACACTTGCATCCGTAATAAAGTTTGGTTGGAACATCACCCAAAAAGGACTGTATAATTTGAATTCGTGATTAAATTTGGCCTGCAGCGAATCCAAACAGCTTAAAGAAGTTTTATAAAGTGGATATAAAATGCAACCATTTTCTGAAACTTCTCCCAAACCAATATCGAAAATTAATGACGTTTTTGAACTCTGAAAGCACAATAAAATGAGAACACAACAGATTGGATAGAGTGTAAGTGCAAATGGTGAATATATCAGAATCTTCTAACGTATGACATTTGTCGCAATCTTTTAATATAAATAATACAATTGAAGCAACAGAATTTTTTTAATTCGAATTTAAAATATTACTTTATGGTGCACAACAATCAAGTTATGAAATCCGTGCAAAGCAAAGGCTCCGACCATACCCAAATGCAAGATGTGAGCAAGTTTTGGTACTTCCGTCCTATCCATACACATTTTATACAAAGCAATGTCGGAACTAGTAGAATCATGAGTGCCATTGCGCAACACCGCTATATATAATGCATTATAACTGGAAAAATATGCAAGAGATTAAAGCTAATATTTACATATTGCTCCACAATTACTGGAATCTCTAGATAACGAGACTGTATCTGTTCTGGAGAATCTCATTCAACAAATGCTGCTCTGTGAAAGACTTGACTTTTTGTTGGAAAGGGATGATGAACTAAATATTCAGAAATATTTTTATGTGCGAGGCACTAAAAGAAAAGTTTACTGAAACCTAAAGTAATTAGGAAGTAAATTCTTCACTTTAACATTCCCTCATTAATATTTAAAATATTAATAAACAACCCAACTAACCAAATAAAATTCTTAAAAATAAAACGATATAATAGTTTGGATATGATTCCATCAAGAATTTTGGAATAAAAAAGGATAACAAACATAGATATGATGAATACTTCTCGTTCCAACAATCGCGCTCTTGTATTTGAATGACCAAACTCAACTTCGAACTTCATCAATCGATATATACTCCCATTCTAAATTATGATAGTGCGATTAACTTGGGGTAGACTGTTTAAATCTTTATGATATCAAATTTAACTTTCATCTTCTTTCTTAACGAATAAAAAGTTAGTAATAGAACCTGAATAACAAAAGGATTTAATAAAGCACCGGCAACTCCACATGATACAATAAGCAGTTGTGAGTAAGGCTGAAATTATCAAACAGAAATTATAAAAATCAAAAAAGCAAAAAAATCATCTTTATGAATATTTCTCAGAATTTCCTTACAATAATCAGAAGAATGTCTAATAAATGCAAATTTAGGAGAGATACAAAGTATAGATATTAAAACTTACATAATATAAATACCAATATAAGGAAATATTGTATGATTTTAACAGCTTGACTGACTTCTTCTCTCGATTCACCTGATACAGTTCCAATCCCTAAAAAAGCCGTATGAAAGCGGCATCGCTAAGTGAAAAAGTGAATTCACCCACATTTAGTTTATTAAAAAAAGTTCTGCAAAACAAAAAAAAGGCAAAATTTATAATGATAAGCAAACTAAAAGCTAAATAAAAACCTGATTTGTAATATAGAGAATCTGGCTGTTTAGAATCCATTCCAGGCCAATGATATGTGCTGAACGATTTTTCGCTGGTTGTGAGAAACACGTAGATAAAGTATCAGTATTAATATTTATGAGGTTTATAAAATCCTTAAAAAGTATATATTTTTATTTTAATATAAACTATCATAAAATCATTGTTTACCATATTCTTCATAACTACTGAATTTATTGAAAAATTAAATTTAGAAAACTCAGCCGATTTTATAAGTTTTGAATCTTAGTATTAATCATGAACCAGACTCCATACTGCTACTCTTCCAATGATGTTAACATTAAGAATCTGCTGTTGAATAGGTATTTTTCTGTGCATTATAAGTACCCTTTAATTTCAATTATTAGAAAAAACTTACAACAGCAGATTCATCATACTGCACACATATTAAGCATTTATCTGGAGAAAATTTGATTGCTCGAATTCTACTCCTGTTCTTCAGTCTTAAATATTCATTAACAAATACAGTCGAAAAAGCTGTATCCTCCTCAGCAAGATATTATTCTCAAATAATATTTTCAACAAAATTCATTTACCACACAGAAAGGTTAACTAAAAGTTAAGAAAATAAAACAATACAATCACTTCAATCCTTGAAACAACCAGATATTGTGATTCAAAAGAATGGATTTATTGCAGGAAACAACGACACTTACCAATGGTATTTCAAGTTTAAAAATTAAAATTACCGGAATGAAACGATCTCACTTAATTCTAGTCCATAGGCTTTTACTTCAACAACATCATCGCCACGAACTGTTACAATCTAAATGAAAATATACCAAAAATTTAAAACGATCGGTAACACTACAATCTCTGCAAATCTAACAATTTTAAATACTGCTAATGAGGTGAAACGACCACATTATTTCACACACTTAACTCAAACTTTTTGCTAATTTATTTTTTTCAGATACTGTTACCTTTTTGTTAACATCATCATAAAAGATTTCACTCAGCGCACTTCCCGACTCGAAAATGACATGAGGTTCACCTATATGAAGCATTAACAATAATGGCGATTTCAAACAACGATCTGAAATTTATGAATTCTTCACAAGTGTGACACTACTCCAGTGATTACTTCAAGAAACTTCATTACTAAATGTTCGACATTTCGGGAATTGCATCTGTTGCATTACCTTTATCATGCAATTCTAAGTTCAGTTGTTCAAATTTGAAAACTATTTGTCTGTACTAAATTATTTATGACAAAAAGAATGCACAGATGAACCAAGTTTTTGCAAAATGATGTCAGCAATCTGCTGCCAAAAGATTAAAACAGGAACGTTTTCATCCTATGAATAAGCTTAGCATAGAAATGCAGCATCCTTTCTTATACTTCTGTTATGTACAAACACCATTAATGTAATAAAAATTTACGTTAATTGTTAGGATCCCTTTAGCCTACCAAACTTGAGATCTCAATTCAGGCTCTACATTATCTCGAATACAATCTATACTTCAATTCCATTTTAATCTTGGAAACTATAAACGTCATAGATGGTAAATCATGGAGAAATAAAGTTCAATCAGTTCGAACTGGAACCTCCTTCTATTTGTTTAAAGCAACAAGTGATTATTCCGTAAAATTGTTTATGACAAACGACCTATGCAAATCAAACAAATAGCTCAATAAGTATTAGGATCCATTTTCAGATCACGTTACAATAAAAATTCCTGGAGAACGATTCATCTTATGCAATCAGACACGTAATAACATATAAAATGTAAGAGATTGAAGAGATTTATTTTAAAACGATATGGCTATAAATTACAATTGATTATAGTGACAAACATAAAATTCGACAGCAAAAAACTATTTGCTTTTTTAAAGCGTGCAACTTCTTAAAATACAGTATACAATAATTTAAACGAACATTTAGCAATCTCAGCGCCAAAAATCTAATTTCGAAAAATTATAGCTTACGTCCAATAAAATATTTCGTTTTTCCCCGTTCTTCCCAATCTCCTATTACTGAATGTATCAATTAACATTCGGATTCCGCATTTTAGTTACTAAGCTTGGCTCTTTGAAAGACGGTATTTTAGCTGCAGCAGCACGTTTACATCGAACACTTTCATTTAAATTTGATGCGCTGAGAACGCCGGTAGAAGATTTTGACGATGGCATTATCAACAATTTGCTGGTTTCCTTCGTAACTTTTGCATTATTTTTCGAGCTTTTTTTATAGCTTCTGCAATAAGGAAGTCATTAGATGTCTAGATGCTTCTCATTGATATTGCTTGCACTTTTTTAAGCAATTAACTAACTTATTTCTTTGGAATTTAGAAAAATGATGATCGATATTATCACATTTTTTAGAAAAATGACTTACCTTGAAATCCCATCAATTGCAAATTTTCTCTTCGTCTTGCTATGCGTAACGATTTCAGATTTCCTAACTTTACTATTCCTCGCTGGAGTACTTTCATCGTGCGCTGCCTTCGATTTCAAGGATCTAGATCTAAAGCTCGCAGTTGGTGTTTCAAGTTTAGAGAATACAGTTGGGTTTTTAAGTACAGAGAATGTAGTAGGCGTTATAGGCTCCGTTAGAACAGCAATTGCCGGTGGATCTGAACACAATTTATTTTAATTTGATCTGAACACTTTAAAATTTCAAACAGAAATGGAGAAGCAAAATAAACAATACTCAAGATATAAGGTGGACGACCTTCATGGTTCTGAGTCGAGGAAGAATAAACTGTCTGATTCGTTTCAGGAAAAGATACTTTAATGAACGAGGTTTCAGTATCATCATCTGAAAATGCGAAAAACAATAATTTTCCTCGGAAATTCAAACTGGGAATTATTGATTAAAATCCTTCAGGAAAAGCGATGATTTGAGAAAAGTTTAAATCTTTCTGAAATTTTATCATTTAAGGGAAAGCTGACCAAATTCACGAGATTCTTCTTTGACAAAAAAAGTTTCTCGTCGATTATTACGACTAGATGTGCGACTAACTGGTAATCGTTTAGACCCATCGCCATTTATGGGCATGATCAAATTTCTATCAAAAATGATATCTTCATTTTCATCCATCTCACCGTAAACATCCTGAACATTGGAAATAATACCGATTTAAACCAACCAATTGCATATTAATAGTTATATTACATCAAAAAAAATTTAATTCAAATTATGCCTTCAAAGAGAAAAAATAATAAAGAGACAAATAATTCACCTCTTCCACAGCTTCAAGAGGAGATGGCCGCTTCACATTACGTCCAACGATTTCGTCCTCTTGAATAATGTTTGCAAAATTAGCTATACGGAAGTTTATATTAAAGATACAAATTGTAAAAAAAAGAACTGATAAAACATGATAAGGAAACCTGTTCCGCATGATAATGATGCCCCAACACTTTGACTGGCTTCTTCGCCGTAAATGGTATCAAAATTATTTGATAATCTAAAAAGTCAATTGATTTCATCACAGAATAAGATAATTAATTAATAAACGATACATAAAAATAAATTTCACTGACGTAATGTGATCGAGACGACCTGCCGCATGATCGAAATCTGCTTTTGTTTTTTCCATGTATTGCATTGTACGGTTGGCTATAGATTTCAAGTGCTGTACTCTTTGCTGCAGAATAAAATTTTTCGCTTAGTTCTTGCACTTGTTTGAATTGAAAACAAAAACAAATACACGAAAGTACTGTTGAGGTATTCTCTGTCAAAAAAAAGAAAATAACGCAATTTAAACATTCTTTGAGGAATATCACTATGTAATGTGATTCGAATAACGACATTTTATCCACTACCCACCTTTTCTCCCTCAATCAGTTTATCTAAACCTGATTAGTTTAATTAATGTAATGATTTATCAAAAAAACTTGAAACTACAATAATGAAGCAACAAACCTGTAATCGCCTTTTCACAATCATTTCGATGCGTTCCTCATCACTCGTTGATTCCAGTCCTGTAATTCGTCTTTGTAAGTCAACAATTTCATTTTGCAATCGATTGATTTCTGCTTTAGCGAATGCAAGCTGAATGCGAAGTTGTTGATTAGCAGCAACTAATGAACGATTCGATCGGATGGTATCTAAAATGATCACTTTCTTAATTCTGTAATATTTACTTCAGTTTACTTCCGAAGCAATTTTATTTCCCATATATGATTTAGTTCCAGCTGGCAAGCTTCACTGTCAGAAAATAAATAAATGATTCAATGGACAATGAAACATAATATTGCCTCCGATAAATACGCAGTATCAAATACTTTTAGTTTTTGGAAAGTAATGAAATCAAATTTACTCAGTTTATTGTTGAACGTCTCGAATAAACTTGGATTATTCTCATCGGTGTTGGTAGTGGCCATTGTCCTAAAATATAGATATATCAGACGCAAAGCAATTTCTTGCGAAACAAAAATACGGAGCTAAGACTTCTATCAAGTCTTTCACACTCCATCTTCAATCACAGAATCTCAAGCATTCAGGTTTGGGCGTAAATCGCTAAAAATTGATTGACAAACACGTTTGCAGAAGTGAGGAGTGTATTGCCAAATTTTTTTCATATGCTTGACCTGGAAATAGATATTTAAAAATAGCTCATTTCTCCGCTTATTTGTTTCTGAGAAGTTTAGAAAATGACACATTTATATGTACCTTGTCTACACCTCGCTCCTTTTTATATTTACTGTTCTAAATAACAATCTGAGGGAAATTGGTGTGATGGTGACTACATTTATCAGGTATGCATAGATGTGATCATTTAAAGGAAGGAATTGATCACTACGAAAAATATCACGAGAATATACACGAGTGAAAATGGTAGACAGTGAGAATGCAAGTGAAGAGGTTAATTTATTTCAATATATTTTCCTTGTATACTTTTGTTAATTCCTCAGTTCTGGGCAAATTTTTATTTTGCTGAAAATTTGATTGCATCTCGTAAGTAACTGCCAACATTCCAAGAAAGAAGGAATCCCCCACAATCGAGGATAGATTAAAATTTGGATGAAAATTTCTAGATTGGAAATGAAATACGCGAAGCACATCAGTCGTCTGGTAAATCAGTGGATATTCGTATCAAACATCTTTATAGGGTATTTATTTCTAATCAAAATTTTATAAAACAAATCGGTAGGAAGAAAAGTAAAAATAACAATGCGCTGAAACTAGTTTCATTATACTGTGACAACTTCTTTATCACAATTTTTTCAATGTACCAACTAAGTCATCGAGAATTGATAAATGAAGTAAAACTGAGTCAAATTCTGAAGTTATCCCAAATAATTTCGTGACAATGTTAAGAAAATATCATTTGCATTTTAATTTTACAAATATTTTTAGGCGCAGGAGCTAATACTGCACAGAGATAAAAGCAGTTCTCTTCTTGACAACTTCCTCGATGAAATGCTGGAATTTGTAGTAGAAAATGACTCAAAAATGCGTTGTTTCATTGCATCCTTTATTGAGAAAGCTTGGTACGTTAAAAATTTGTTTATACGCCAAAACATTTCACAGTTTAGCATACAACTTTCTCTATGTAACCTCTGTTTAATTGTAGTAAAAAAGATTGCGAAGTGATGAAAAAGGCTGTTGTTTCGCTTTCATATCTTATTCAGACTGCTGGCATGGGAACAGTGGCCGTTACTAAAAAGGTGAAATTTTGTTATGAATTTTATTTGTAAACTAATTTGAGTTTGTATTGATATTTAGAGCAGTTTAAAACAAGCATCTTAATCTTAATGATACATATCATCTTATTTTTATAATCTTTGAATAGTTAAAGTGTGTTGATGAATGAACTTTGTATGGCAATAACTTAATTCAAATATATTAGATTTAAAGCCCCGTTTACATATATTGTTCTGCAGCAAGTTAATCAAGTTTTCATTTCTTTACAGTGAATTTTTTTCTTTGACTTTGAAAATTTGAGGTACTGTTTTTGAAGGTAATCACAGTGTGTTCGCAGTTGTATCCATTCATTTTAAAATGGGCAGCTGGATCACGCAGTGCTGAGACTGCGCGGTGTTGGGAAGCTTTTTCGGTGCTCAAAGGACGTATCATGCAGCACATTGATTCCGATAACGAAGGGTAGGGTTTTTATGGCACTTGTTCTGCAGTTTTATTTAACTTTCTTTTAATTTTTTTAGTTTTTATTTTAAATGACTTTCTCTCGATTTTGTTTTTCATGAATACTTATATTACAGGATACGCACGCAAACTATTAGATTCTTGGAAGCTGTAATACTTGCGCAAACACTACGAACGGAGGTAAATTGGGTTTTCGAATCTTTTTGTTCCATAATTTCATTATACTTGAATATTTTAGTGTCGAAATCTTAAACTTTCGCTTACATATTGTTGTACTTTACTAGCTTATCTAGGAAAGTGAGAAAGGTCGTGGTGATAACATGTGCTTAAACGAAATTGGCCGTGACCATCGATTCATTTCATATCGTAAAATGGAAAGTGAAGCAGCTCTAAATTTCAATTCTTTGCTTGATCATATTTCTTCGGCACATATATCCTCGCTCAATTTATTAACTTGTTTGACTTGTATCTGTAATATTGCTCAACAACGTCCACAGTTTATGCAAAGAGTTGTTGGTATGAATTTTGAATTCATCTTATATATTTCATTCAAATTTCTATGGTTTCATGTCTAATTTTAGTTTTTCTCAGTGTATCAATATTTTTTTAATAAGATGATGTCTTTTGCTTTTTATCTGAATGAAATGAAGAACACCTTCGCTGAATGTTTAAAATTTTTTTTATTTGGATAAAATAATTTGATGCTGAAATTTTAGGAGCTCTGGAAACTCTGCATGTCAATCTTCCTCCAACTTTGGCAACGAGTCAAGTGAAAAGCGTGCGCAAGGAATTGAAAATGCACCTTTTACGGCTTCTTCGACATTCCAGTAGTACACCTTTTCATCCAAGAATAATGACACTATTAACAGATTTAGGAGCTGCGCAATCGGTAATTTCAAGTTTAATGTGAGGAATACTGTTAACGATAAAGGATATTTTCAAAAACTGAAACTAAGATTGAAGTTTGATAAAAGACAATGCCGAAAATAATGGCTACGATGAAATTGTTATCATGCTAACTTTTTCTTTAAAAATTTTAATTTCGCGATAATTTTTATTTCGCAGGAAGTTTTACGTGCATTACCTTGTGCCAGTGAACAGCGTAAAAAATCTCATCGAAGTAATGAAAACAGTGATGAACCGGAACCAAAAAGAATAAAAGTGAGATTTTCATAGATGCAGTTACTGTTGTAACATGCAGTATCATTTTGTTTTATGTCTGCATCATTATCCTTTTTGCTATTTGCTCTACTAAGATAACCACAAGTACAATAGCTTGAAATCGATGCTTGGATTATAATTCTAGAAATGTTATGTAACTCGAAGATAATATTAGTGGAAGATATAAACTGTTTTACTCCAACATTATTGACACAAATTTTTATTTAAATTTTTCCATTTGCTTACTTATACCGTTTTTGAAGGGTATCGGAGAAATTTCAACAGTTGTTGAAAAAGTAGATGATGAAGAATACGAAGACGAAGCTGGTTCAAGCATATATGTCGAGAAAAATCAGATTCAATCTGCTATTGATATTACTGCCCAATTTGTTTACGAACGATTGAAACCAAGTTTGGTTGCAGACTTAGTTCTTATGTCTCTTGTGAGTCAATTATATTGACAATTTTGTACTTGACTAAAGAGGAATATCTTCTTGTTTCAAGGCTTAATTTATACTTTTAGGTAACATTGCCAGATGAAATGCCTGTGGCATTTCAGTCATCGTATACCCCTGTTGCTGCAGCTGGCACGGAAGGTCAGATTCTACACTTGGCACGCATGATTGCAACACAGTTAACTAGCATGGAGTTAGGTCCAGGAGTCGAGAAATTTCGAACAGAAAAGCAGTTTATCGGTTATTTGCTTTAACTGATGATCAATCACTGAATAATTCATGAATTACTAGTAAATTAGCGAGTTGAATACTACTTAGAATCTATTTACAGATTAAATATATGTAATCAGAATTGAATTTATTTTAGAGAAGTAAGGTCAGCAGTATATTCATCTCTTAATTTACGTTGACATCTGAGAACTAATATATCAAATTTCTTCAGCTCGTCATACTGCGAGAATGGAAAGTGCCATCATTCCGCCGACTCCATTGACACAATTTGCCTCTGTACAGCAAAATCAAACGCAGCAATCTGATTCTGTACTACTTGCTATTAGCTATTTTGTTATAAAATAATATCGCTAGATATCCAAAATTTTGTGTTCTTTTCGCCATTTTGCTATAAGTTATCTTTATTGTTTCAGGCTTCACTAGCAAAGACTAAACCTAAGATTCAGTTTGGATTACTTTCTATCACCAAAGAATTAGATCGTGAGCAGTCGCTGAAACTTATTCTTCTTGCATTTCAGCGGATATTGGCCAACGAAAGTGGGTGGATCATTCTTTTTTATTCTAGTTTGATAAATTATCTGTGGATATCAACTTTCTTAAAGTCTCCATTGTTAATTTTTTGAAATATGCAGTGTTACATTCTTCACTCTATATTAAACTGTATATTAACTTGTTTACTCATTTATTCGTTCAGATTATGATTTAAACCTTTTTCTTAACTATGTGAATTGCTTGTAGAAAGAGCAATCCAAGGTGGTGTAGGTGTTGCGCAACAGAAGCTATTGGTCAGGCTTGTAACTCGTCTTGAACATGATTCACGCGTTGAATTTGAAGATCTATTTATGACTTTTATCGTACAGGAACAAAAATCACGAACTGAGCTGGCATTATTATGGATAGCAGAACTTTATGCCCAGTTTCAAGGGTAATGTAGTTGACATTTTTCGAAATTTGAAAAATATATCTATATTTAAGTGTTTTATGAAAAATTGTGCTATATTGATTTGTTTTTTGCTTATAAGCGTAATGGAAAAAAATAGGTTTATTTAGATACTCATTATGCTGTACTTTTTATGACAAAGAAGGATATCATAGTGAATCTCGGCGCTACCAACGTTACAATACAGTTTTATGTAATTTGTTGAAGACATTGTACGAGCGAGGAGAGCATAAAGAAACGTAATATTTTCTCCAAATTTTATTCATTCTCTCTGAATAAGAGCAAATTTCACCGTATCCGCAAATTTAACTTTGTTCATTGCAGTTTATTCCATAAAATTTTACTGGAAGCACCTCTATTAACACCACAATCTCTCGTATGGTTGAGGACCGCTTGCTTGGATTCGGTAGGTATTTTTTCATTCTTTTCAGCAAAAGTATTTGATAATTTGCTAGAAAATTGTTCTTTTTTTTAATGAATTTCAAAGAACTGCAGGTATTTGGAGCATTTGGAATGACAACTTTGCGTGAATTAATTTTAACTCGAGCAAGGCAACGAAATGAATTGCTTTGCATACTTCTTGACTTCTCATATAGTAATAGGGCTGATGTCCGTACACAAAGTGTTGAAACAGCAAAGGAACTGTATCAAATCGATTATGTTAGGCCAGTTTTTATCAATTTTTGTTAAAATTCATAACTGTATTTTATAAGATTTTGTAAAATATAAATGCGGTCTTATTTTCAGGGGAGATGTCAGAGAATATTTAGTTTCTTCAATAAATTATTGCACAAGGCCAATTCCTCCTCCTCAACTTTATACCTATGAAAAAGAAGGTGCCAAACTTCAATGGGACGATGCAGCAATACGCATTACTTTAAACTTATTTTTATCGATTCTTCCTCTTGATCATTCACTGATACACACTTTGGCTGCTGTTTATGCGAAATCTTCAAATGACATAAAACGGGTAGAGGTCTTGTTCTTGTTAAACTAATTTTCACTGACTTTAAAAATTTTTAAATTAAATTTTAAATAATTTCGTCACATATAAAATGGTGTTTGATGCGGAGAAAAATTACTTTGAAAATTTTTTAAAACCTTTTAGGGGATCAAAACTGTTTTGAAAAGAAAAATATAAAATTGGGGTTGTATCTCTATCTTACTAATTAATGATGACGTCGTGTCTTTCATTTGAGATTATTTCGGGATTTTTCGTAGTTTAAGTTGATTAGAATGTTTAGTTCGAAATCGCATTGAATTCTTATAAAATTGTACAACTTCAGGAATGTATACATGTTTTCAGGTTACATTGCGCACAATTGATAGTGCTATAAAGTCAATGGGTGCAACAAGCGAACATCTATTGGAAATGATTGAAAATTGCCCTCAAGGGGCTGAAACATTTGCTGCTAGAATAGTACATCTTCTTACTGAAAGAAGTGCTTTCTGCAATTTTTATTTTTGATTTTATTTTGCAAAACTTCTTTTTGATTGACGGGATCTATCACAGTTGATCGATTTGTTCTGTGTTATAGATCCTCCAACCCAAGATCTTGTAAATAGGATAACTGCGCTATATGAACAAGGAAGAACCGATGTCCGCTCAATGATACCAGTTTTGAGTGGTCTTGATAAGGTTGTCGATTTGTTGTGATTTAGATGTAATGTTGCTAAAGGAAGTTTACGGTCTTGCAAAAGTAAGGGACGGCTTTTATCTCTCCTTGGCAAATTGGTGAGAAAAATAATATATTCTGTATTTATCATGTTTGAGGATTTTTACCGAGTCGATGATTTAAATATATAATGTAGTATGATGATTTTCAGGATCAAATACTAAATATTTTACCAAAGTTTGTTCTCACACCAGTCAATCAGAAATCAGTACCTATTGTGTTCAATAAGCTTTTGGTTGGAAGAAGTAAGTATGAAAGTTAGAATGAGTTCCAGGTTATGAATTACCATTTATTATTTTTTAATAGTAAATTCCAGGCATCAAAACCGGCCTTCATCCAATGGGTGCAGGTGAACTGCTTATGGCACTGCATAAAATTCACACTGAAAATAAAGAGGAAAATAGTTTACTATTGCAGAGTTAGTTTTTATTTATGTGGAGAGTCAAAGTCTAAAATTTTACCATGCATTCTTTAGTTGCCGTTTGTGCCAATATTTTTTATTCGTTTTACCCCATCGAGAATGTGAATTCAATACAATGAATTTTCAGATATCGATGTTTTATTAACACAACTGACAGCATCTAAAGACGCTGTAGGTTCAGCAATTGACCAGCTCTGTGATGAGGAAGTATTCTCAGAAATATTATTTTACACTATTACACTCTCGCATAAAATATTTCCTGCTTTGGGTGGTTTTATCTCAAATGTATTGGTGAAAATTGCGAACAAAAAACCATGGAAAAGCGATCCAAATTTATGGCCCCACTTTGTACGCTGTGCTGTTGCAAATGCTCCACATTCCTATTTCGTTAGTTATTTTAAAGATTACGAATGAGGAAGTATGCCACGCGATTTCAAGAATTTTTTTGCAATGAAATATATCATGTAGCTAGTTCAAGATTTTTCTCACTTGTTGACATAGAAGACTAAAGAGTGGAATGAAATTCAGGTTTCATTATCCTCATCGTTCAGTTATGTTATCCATGCAACAAATCACAAAAATTATCTTAACTCTTGGAAATATCAAATGGCGAATATCTAATTTAATAATTTACAGATATGAGGATTGAGATTTTTAAGTGCAAAAAATGCAAGTAATTAGACGCTTACGTCTAATTATTTGAGTTTGATATTGAATGTACTTAAAATCTCATATAGCCATATCTTAGAATTTGATCTATTGTCAAGCTGGTTTTAAATTTCAGGCAATATTAACAGTTTTAACAAATGACGAATTTGACCAGTTATTACAACAATCGCGAAAAGAAGGCACTGAAGTTTTGAGCTCATTACGAGATTATATTCCGTCATTATCAGCGCATCAGCAAAAAAATATCGATCATCATGTTAGGGAAATCATCATGAAATATCGATCGGTGGGTTTGTTATTTTTTAGTCTTTTTTAATTTAAATCGACGAATGCATGGATTTGTCGGGGAACAGTTAGTGTTTGGCAGTTTTTATTGGCCAGATTCGCTTAGCAGCAGATAATTTTGTACTTGTAAACCTAAAGTTCAGAAATTTGTTACGAGAGAAAGTGTTGCAGTAACTTTAGATAAAGTTGAAGCGATAATAATTATTATAAGCTGCTTTTCTCATGCTTTTTTGGATTTAGTTCTTAGCGAATGAATCATTACAATATGTTTTAGTGGTTTAAAAAACGAGAGGAAAGCATAATCTGTTTTTTTATGGAACTTTTAAGAGAGAATTAGTAGTAGTTTTGAGCTGTATGACATCCATTATTTGTTATTCGAAATGTGTGTAACAGTTAGATTTTGTAAATCATATAAATTGTACTCCAAATTATAACTTACATGATATTATATATATTTATATAAAAGAAAGCTTCCAAGTAGAAATAATTATTATCATGACATCAATCATACAGTTTTGTACGAATGGAAGATAAGGACAGAAATATCTGTTCCTTATTTTTTTATGCCCATCCTTGGCGAACAAAGGTGTGCTTAAAGATTCATTTTAGCCAGAAAGTATTCTTTCGTTTATCGTTTATCGTAAAGTCGGTCTCTGTTATATGTTTTAACAGATAGCTGTCTTTTGACATCCTAATGTCTTTTTTTTAGAACAGATCTGAAAACAAGGAGGACGTCTAAGGATCTCAAATGATATTGTTTGTTATTATTATTGTTTTTTAATCGAATATCATGATTAACGAGAAGAATAAATTATTTTGTAAAATTTTCAAGCATTTACAAATGTTTTCCATAAATATGTTGTATTTACGAATGATTTACTTGAGGATTGCTTGTCAGTTTTTTCTTCTAATGCAGTAAGGTTAATATTACAAGTAATGAAAGCTGTATTTATTGCTAGGTTAAGATCGTCGAGGTAATGTAAAATAGATCCATTTGTGAATTCCGACGAAGATGAAGATTGTGTTTTTGTATGGATAATCAGTCACAAATACGTTTTGGACATTAATTTTATGGATGAAAGAACATGTGGGAAGGCTTCGTCAGGTTCTAGATCACGCATTTTATGATTCGAAATGTTGCGGAGACTATAAAGTTTATATGCTTTGTGGTGTGAATTTTTCAAATGGTGCTTGTTAACGCGGAGAAGATGATTTGCAAGTTGGATCTGAAATGCACATTGTAGTAATTTTTCTACTGGAACACGTTGATATAGCACGGTATACTTGAGTATATGTGCGTATGAATTTTGTGATATTGTGAAGCGAAAAAAAAATGAGAGATGAGCTAGAATGTCGAAAACAATGAAAAAACCGATCCCATTATTCGTTCATTACGGTTTTGCTGGTGGTGTTTCGTGCTCCGCAATAATCTTCGTAAATGATGAACCACAGTTGGCTGTTGGCACTACATATGGGAAATGTACTTTATTTTCATCGAGAACTCATTTGCGCACTGCCATAATTTACGGTTAGTTTTGAGTTTAACAAAACATAATATTGCTCATTAAATTATATTTCTTCAGCATTGATGGTAAATTTAATAATAATAGTATATATTCCTCTCTGGAAACATTTTAATAAGTTTAATGAGATGTCGATACTACATTATGCTAGATCTTTTATTCATAGCAAAAGAACTTTATAGAAATAGTTTCACTACTTAAAGTTTTAGTGGTAGGCAGATATTAGTTTACGTTAAGAATTGGAGACAAAGATTAGTTATAACAACATATAAATTTGGGTATTTACTATTGTAATATATTTCTGATCCAACATCACTGAATACAATCTCTTATTAAATTGGATTTAAAATTTACTTGATAGAAGATTTGTTGGTTTTAACACGTTTCTTATTGTCAATACGGTTAATTTGCACTGGTTATTTAATTGATGAAAGGAACTTGGAAAGATTCATGTTGTATAATTGATTATTCTTTCTGGTTTGTATTCCAGTCGATCCGAGTGACAGATCAATTGTAGCCGTGGGACAATTTATGAAGAATTGCATATTTGTGCATATTCGTGCCTATGCAATTATATTGTTGTCGGTAGACAAAGCTTCCGAGGTTATACAGCTTTTCCTTAATTGTTTGCTTATGTGCAAACCAGGATAGACAGAAATATGGGGTCAATGGAGGATACAATCACCTTTCCTCTTGAAGCCAGGTGCATGCTGCATATTGAATGCAGTCGAGCGCATGTAATTGAATGAAATATTTTATAAGCATTTTCTGTACAACTCTTATTTCTCACATTATTGTTGTATTGTTTAGGTCTTAAACTTTCACATCACAAAAACAATACAGACTGAATTCTACGGTTTTTGTGGTGCATTTTGCCATGAATCTTATTTATTTTATCCATTTCTTCAGGTACTTTAATTCATTCCATTTTTTTCATAGTTTCAGGTTTCATTTTATTTTTCGTACTAATTTTCTCCTTTTTTTGAATATATTTATTTTAAGGCTGACAAATGCGTAATTGGCGTTTTCGCTAACACAATAGAGCAGACGTCTCAAGTCTGGTTTCCTGATGATGATGACGCTAGTGCTTTCATGACATTCTCTATATCGGATAATAGATATTTAGCTTGTGGTTTCGAAACTGGGGAAATGAAAGTTGTGAGTGTTAAAGATTTCAGTTTTATAGATAAGGTATGTATTATTTTTTTCATTGAATAATTTTGTTGTATTTTTTGTATCATTGTATCGAGTTGTATTTTTGTTCCACAAAATAGGTTAATCTTTTTAAAGTTACTTGCATTATCTATTTTAGAAGAAACTTTTTGCGGAACCTATTCTTGCCTGTGCGTCATTCGCTAGCAGGTTAGCCGTATCATCTGTTAAATCGCCGCTAATGTTAATTAATGTGACAACGGATGGTATCACTGTTGAGAAGGAGATTTTATTTCCGCACAAGTTAGTTACTGATTAATTGGAATTTTGACTGTTCATGAGTGGAATAATTATTTGTGTTATACTGCAAATTATGGTAATTGTTTAATTTGCGTAATGAAAACATTATTTCTTAAATAAACATATCTGAATGTTTATATTTGCAAGTCAGTTCCCATCTCACTAATTCCTATATATATTTTTCGTTGCTGAAGTTTTGTAAACAAATATCTTTCCCATCACTGATCTGTGTAATGTTATGTGATTGATGAGATATCGAATTATACGATCACTTGAGAACATCGAGAATACTTTTTTGAGGACAGTTTAAAATGTGTAAAGATTGGACTGATTGAGAAAATAGCGCTTATCATATTTTAATCACAATTTTCCGTTCTTATAATAAAAAATTTATTGCAGAGCTGGTGGATGCTCTTCTCTGTCTTTTTCAAAGTGCGGCAGAAAACTTGCTTCTGGATATTGGAATGGAACGGTGCGTATAAATTCCGTCAAAACAGGAGCAATACGAGCTGTTTTAGATTTTCATTCCGAAACCATCAATTGTTTATGCTGGACTAAGATTGATGGTCAACGTTTATTATTTGTTTGCTCAAAGGATACCAAATTATCAATATGGAATTTATACAATGATTAAATTATCAAAACAAACTATGTTTTCTTACAAACCGTGTATTTCAAATTTTAACCACTTTGAAACATTTGTGAAACGAAGACTATTTCTTTCATGCAAAACAAATAATTTGTGGTAAAAATATACTTTATATCATAAAAATAGTCATTTAATAGCAAATTCATTGGCAGGTTGTTGTTGAAATGCTTTGAATTTGGATGTGGAAAGATACCGTGAATAAGCATTCCTGTTGGCATAGAATCTTGCTACAAGCGTATGTAATAATTCGAAATCTAGTAAGCAATACATTTATCAAAAGTAAATCAAAATAATCTATGATGAAATATGTAACCATTCGGTAATGGATAAGCAACCAAAAAAGCAAAAAATAAACAACAATAATTTAAACAGTTAACAAATTAATCATTTGTAATTTCGAGATGTTGCTTTCTTCATTTTATAGAAACTTATGCTTGATAATATTTCCATTTAATATTAGAGCTCTTCATATTCTCACGATTTAATTTATCTAATAATGCGAATTTTCTCCATTATCCAATTTCGCATTACTGCGCTCGTTCCTTTAGACAATTTATTAAAGTGATTCTGTTATTAATAAATCAAAATTAAATTAACGAATTTTTCGCCAAACGTATCAGTAGAACCACTGATGTTAGCTTAATAAATTGGGAATTTTTGAGGTAGTGTTTATGATCACAAGACTGATCTTGTCGTCAGTGATATAGACCAAGCAAAATGCTTGGAGAGCTCATTCTTCATAATATCAATTCTCAGTTGAATCAGCACAAATAAATATTCTTTTCTAAATTTACACGCGAAAAAATTTTCTAATATATGAAAGATTTAATACCTCAATGAAAATTCAATTATTTGATGATGAACTAGCACAGTAGATTAATCAGTGAAGTATGCTAATACTTGGATAGTTATTAAAGTTTTCCTTATTATGTTTTGTTAAAAAATTTGAACATGGAAAATAAGGAGAAAGAGAGGAAACGAGATGAGAAAAGGGAGATTTATTTTGTTAGTTGAAGGATATCAATCAAAGGATAAATGAAGCTTGTCGTATTGGGAAGTAAACGAACAACTGATGAGGATCTTCATTTTCTATGAAATAGTATACAACCATTTGTTAAATGTGAAGGAAGAGATTTTTTTTTGCTGCTATCACTGAGAATGAATTTCCATAGATTTTTAAGAATTTAAAAGGATTCTTGAATTTGGAAGTAAGTTTTACATTTCTGAGGATTGCATATGCTTCACAGCGGAGTAACGCGATCATGTAAACATTAGAAAAAGTTAAACTAGTCAAACATTAAGTATGAGTAAAGTAAATTATTCTCTTGTGCAGCTTTATTTTCAGCGCTTGGATAATAGGTGTATTGGCGCAAACTACGCAAATAGCGTCTAAACTGTTTCACGCTTCCATTGAATTATTATTCCATCAATGTCGTGGTTACCTTTTGTTTCATTTCTTTCACTACTGATAAGCGGTGAAGCGGTAATGGATCAATGTCCAGAACGATGCTTATGCCATGAAGGATTGATCGACTGTCGTCGACAATCATTTTTTGCCGTACCCCGATATTTACCAGCGAATACCAAAGTGTTGGATCTGCGAAATAATCGCTTAAGGAAGATTTTTAAGAGTGATTTCAAAAATTTAGGCAAATTAGAAGTTTTGCTGATTTCACGAAACTGGATTCATGCTTTTGAAAAGGTATTTCTTCGCGTATTCTAATTCATTTCTGGAACACTTTTTTTTAATAGAAATAAAAACCATTAGTAAATTTTGGTTTTCTTTTAAAACAAAAAATTCCATAGAAATGAGTGAAGTAGCCCAGTCTGTTGGTTTAGAAGTTGAAAATAAATAATTTAAACTATTATAATTATTCAGGAAGCTTTGGATGGAACTTTGAATCTTAAGAGATTACTATTAGCAGAAAACCGTTTGGAATCAATTCCTAAATTCAGTTCACATTATCTCATCAATTTACATCACATCGATGTATCACTCAACAATATTGAATATATTGATCCGCAACTGTTATGGAACGTGCCAAATCTTCAAGTGCTAAATCTGGCCGATAATGCTATTCAGACACTCCCAAAACATTTTTTTGACTACTCGAAGAGGCTGAAATCACTCATTTTGAATGGTAATCCACTAAACTGTGATTGCAGGTATAGCATAGATTCCTTTTTACTGCATAATTAAAACTAATTTATGATACAGTGTGAGAAAGAAAGAGCAGAAATGTTCCTCGGTAATTTATGATTAATTTTTAATTAATTGTCAAATTACTAGGGAAGAAAAAAGAAGAAGTTTTAAACCATTATTATTTCTTAGTGTCGGGGATTTCCTTCAACCGCGACAAGATTTAAGTTGTTCTTTCTTTCCTGTTATTGTCGACGATCTTCTTTGACCGTGACAGTCTTTCTTTCTATTCGTAAGTAAGCAAACTGCTAGCTTCTGTGATAGCTGATACTTTGGGTGTACCTCAAACTTGGGTAATTAAACCTTTATTAGAACAAATTTGATACATAGTATAATACAACATTACATCAACGTTAACAATTTAAATATTCTAAACAGTTTCAAGCAATAACAATATCTGTCAGGGCCCAGGGAAAAAAGGGGGATTGAATTTACCCTGTGATAACTAACCACACTCCTTAAGACAAATTCTTAGCAATGGTAGGATGTTGGGACCCTTTTTTATCCTGGAGGAGGGAGGATCCTTGAAGTTAGAAGATGACCGTTAAAGTCGTATAATTTGACCTTATATCATTAATTAAAACAAATGATGGCGTTAACAAAGCTTTTAAAACCTCAAACATTTAGCTTACAATAACAAATCCGGGATTTCATCGACACAGTTTATAGACATGGAGCTAACAATGCTAATTTGAAGAACAAAGGATTTCGTTATCCTTCATTTCCTCGCTTTTCCAGCGACACTTAGAGTTTGCACGGGATTACGCCAAAACTTAAAATATTCGTGCAACATATTCTCTACCAGGAATGAATATATTTATGGCTCCATTACTAATTTAACCATTACTGCTCCCTTTCCTCATAGTTGTGTTTCATGGAAGTTTCTTGCGACATTCTTAACAGAAGCATCATTTTGCAGAAATGAATAACTGCTATTTTAAATAATGGTGGAAAAAAATTTTTCCAAGTGTTTTCGGCGAAGCACAATCATAAATTTCTTAAAAACTTCACTTCTTACACGTTCTTTGATATGTTGGATGTATTATTTGATATTAAAGCATCCATCGCCAAGCTGAATCCAAATCAGATTTACCTAGCTAGAAGGTGAATAAATAGTAAATAAATATCACTGCTACCATTCCAGATGGTTATCACTCGTCGAATTTATTCATGAATGTTGCAATATATCACCGGTGTGTCACTACCCGGATATACTTCGTCGACGACAATTCTTATTACTCAAAAGCAACGATTTTCGGTGTTTTAGAGTGAAATTGTTAGACAATAAACGTAGTGCCAAATGTGAAATCGACACAAAAACACCTGTTACTTTCATCTACAAGTAAAGTTTTCAAATTGAAAATTAAGGCGTTCTCCCCCTAAAATATTGACCTCAAGTATCAAGTATCGAACATTAAAGGAATTAGTGAAGAATAGTGGAGAAATCTTCAATTTTTCCCGAAAAAACGATAGAGCAGTCATATTATGGTTATGAAGATAACAAAAAAGATATTTTTTCGAAAAATATTCTTTTCGAAATGCATGAAATGAATAATAATTTAAAATATATGAAATTATCAATCTATTAATATCTGTAAAATTGAATGCTATTGAATAATAATTTAAAGAAAAGAAGAAGTGGATGACAGCAATGCCGAAGGAATCGAAATAATATCAAATGGTTTAGTTTCGTTGAATCCCAATATTTCATTGGACGAATTGCAATGCGCTATTAATTACAATGCAACTTTCGCTCGGTAAGTTTCCTTAAGATAAAATTTTTATTTCTTCAATTTTCACTACACTGTTCATATGTAAAAATACTACTTTAAGAGTAAATTATGGCCAATCTCGACTTCCCCGTCAAATTTTTGACGCTTCTTTGACACCAAAGTTTATTCTGAAACCAAAAAATCGTTCATATCGTGAAGGAACCACTGTCCGACTTGACTGTGAGGTTCTTTTTCTTCCTTCATTTCCTTTAAATTCGCAGTTAAACTTCTAATAATCTTTAGTTTTCAATGATCGAATATAAATAAAATTTTCGATATTAAAATGTTGTAGGTAGTTGGTAAGCCTCAACCCTTTATAAGTTGGTATTTCAATGGCAAAAAGTTGGAAAAGTCGCAGAAGTATGATTTGAATCTTGGGCAGACCAGTTTGAATATTTATCCATTTCTTGAGAGAGATGTTGGAAAGTGAGTTTCTTAAATTTTTAGTACTCAAAATTGTTATATTACTAAAAATTGACTTGAAGTATGATAAAGACTAAGTTTCTCAGAAAAATAAAAAGTATGTCAAATTGATTAACTAAGTTACATGTTCGTGATTTTTCGAGGTACACTTGCGTTGCGGAGAATGCGTATGGACGAATTGAAACTTCCGCGGAAGCTCACCTTGTTTCCAGCTCTCCACCTGTTATTATAGAAGGTCCAGAAAATCAGAAGGTATCACTAGGTTCAACGGTAATATTCCGTTGTCGAGCTGACGGTGAACCTCGTCCATTTATTACGTGGTTTCTGAATGGTGGTGAAATACACGTACTGAAAGGACATTTTCATGTAAGCAGTTTCAGTATTTGTTACATCACTCATTCCTTTGCACCTTCTTACTCTTTCTATACAAAATCAATTTTAAAATTAGATATCGGATGATGAAACGAAATTGACCATTTCGGGAGTAACGAAACGCGATGAAGGTGTTTATTCATGTATGGCCGGTAATACAGTTGGTTCAATGATTGCTGAAGCTCGTTTAATAATTGATCGCAATCGATTTCAAAACAATTTGATAAATGGCAGTTTTATCCATAATGTATTCCAGCAAGCATCACGGAATGTTGATAGGTTTGCTTAAAATTAAAAGTAATTTGACTTTGATAACACATCGTTTGTCTGGGTACCACCGAATTATACTGCAGTTGAGAGAGGATTGAGCTCTCTGCTGGTCGTACAGTTCAACGTCAATGCTTTATTCAGAAGTGATAGTAAGAGCAATTAGCTGAGAAGGGTAATCTTTTCATATTTGGCAAGATAACGCCCATCATAAAAAGAGCACAAAGAAATTTTTGTACAATGGTTAACCGATATAGCATAAAGGTTAAAGGTCATGGGATATATGAGTTAATTGAAATATTGTGTGAGTGCAAATCCTCCATCATCCTTTAAAGACGATGAAACTGTGATAAGAGTAAATGACTTTTAGTCATTCCTTGAAGATGATGATGAAATAAAAAAATGATGTGACAATGGGTTGAGATAGAACAAAGCATAGGTTTTTAACTGAGCACATCTACACAAAGATATCTCAACGTATGATATCTTCATCTACGAATTTAACATTTCCTTTTATAATTTCGGTTATTCACGACATCGTAGCTACGTTGAGGAAACTACAATAACTAGGAAAAACATAACTTTTTAATATATAAGTTTACTTCAAAATTTGATTTTAGTGCTATTGAACAAACACGTGAAAAATTATCAAAAATAACCAACCCACATGAGCTACTGCGATGGTTTCAGTTTTCATTTCCTGAAACGATTGAACTTAGTCGTGCACGAGAAATCTATGAAGAGGGCATACGTCTTATCCAAAAACATGTCGAAAAAGGTGTAATTATTTTTCCATTGGAATTAGTACTTTAGATTTAAATTTGATTTAAATTCTATGAAAACTTGCCTTAACAGCATATTCAATCCTGAAGCGATATCATTTGTTGTTAAAAAAGATATTGATTACACTTAAGCTGGGAGACTTAACTTTGGTAGTTCAAAGTTATTTAATAGGATAAATTATCGTTTGAACTTACACACCAGGAAAGGAACATCTTAGTACAGAGCCAATCTTTTTTTGCAATTTTGTTATGTTAAATTGCAAGAGTTTCTGAATTGACAATCACGAATTATTGGAGAAAGAGAGTGGCAGTTTTGATATGTTAAATATGAAGTCATAATTTGTGTAGGTTTGACTCTTCCTCTTCATAAACTCTCGTCAAATATTTCAATTGAATCTGTTCTTGCCAAATCTCATGTGGACATGTTAATGCAACTGGCTGGTTGTTCGGGAGCACAGACTCGAGATCCTTGCGATGAACAGTGTTTCCATTCACGTTACAGGTTCCTATTAATTTCGTTAACTACAGTCAGATAATTGAAGTTTTTTTTTATGATCGATGTATTTTTATGTTTAGGCAGCGTTCTATTCAACTCTTTGTTCAGGATTCGGGCGTTGCTTATTTGATTTGATTTTTCGAAAAATTCCTCCTCAACGTCATTTATACTTATCGGAAAGACAAAAATTACATTTTTTTTAGCGCGTTAAATGATACGCTTTCAAATAAAAAAATTGTGAATTTTAGAAATTTTAGAACTTTTGATGGACAATGCAACAATGAAATTCACAAAATGTGGGGTGCAAGTCAAACGCATTTCCGACGTTTATTACCGCCAATATATGAAAATGGTTTCAATACGCCAGTTGGATGGGATCCGAACAAATTGTATTTCGGTTACCGCAAACCCAACGCACGAAGCGTATCCAAGAAGGTTTACTTATTTGCAGAAAGTTAAGAAAACATCTATTGGGTAAGCTATGTAATATAATTTAAAGAAGTCATTTAATGTGATTGTATTTCAGCTTCTTGGAACCAACCATATCACTCCTCATAAAATTTACTCGGCAATGCTAATGCAGTGGGGACAATTTATTGGTGATTTTAAAAGAATTAGTTTTCAAATGAGAATGCTAGCTATAAAAATTTGTAACTTGCGAAAAAAGAAATTCAGATCATGATTTGGACTTTACTGCAACAGCAATCAGTCGTCAAGCATTTGCTACGGGCGCCATTTGTAATCGAACCTGTGAATATCTCAATCCGTGTTTCAATATACCATTGGCGTACGATGATCCAAGAATGCTTGCCAAGTTTGTTAAAAACAAATTATTATAAAGGGAAAGAAAAGAAATGGATTAAATTTCTCCTACAATTCTTAATATTTCAACAGATCGATAGAAGTCTGCGCAAATATACATTTCTTTACGGAATAAACTGAATAATAATTCACTATCTTCAGGCACTACATCTCTTTTAACAGAATCTTTTATAGTCCACAATATCCGTGTATTGAATTCGAACGTTCAAGTGCGGTATGCGGTTCTGGTGAAACATCGCTTATCTATCGTCATGTTACTTATCGTGAACAAATGAACACTGTAAATTCTTTTTTTAATTGAAGTTTAGCAAAACTATTTCGTACAAACTTTCATCATTTAAAGGATAGAATTTTATCCAGATTACAAGTTACCTCGACGCTTCGGGAATATACGGTAGTACGGAAGACGATGCATACAATTTACGTGATTTAAGTCCGGATCGAGGCTTGCTCAGGTAGAAAATGTGAAATTCTGATATATCATATTGATTTTATTGACTTGCATTCTGCTTGAAATAAAATAGTAAAAGTGATGATGAGTGGAAGAAGGAATATACAGCCAAATATAGTAAAATTAAAATATCTCGTTGAATAACTTGCTTTTTTTCGTTCTTTTCTTTTTTTGTTCTATTAAAAAAATTTTTGCTATTTTATTGCATTTATAATAAAGATAAAGAAAATACAAATAGATATGATATGCTATCACCAGCAAATAAGCCTTATTTGCCGTTTGAACGTGATTCACCCGTTGACTGTCGACGAAACTGGACTTTGGATTATCCAGTGCGATGTTTTTTGGCCGGAGATTTTAGAGCTAACGAACAGGTTAGAGGAAATAGTTTATAGGCACACAAAGATTAGATTTCTAAAAAGAGAATTGTTCGGTCAGTATTAAAATTTTATCCGCTTTATTTGTTTACCTTGTTGGTTGAAGTTTCAAAAAATAAAATTGTTTTATTACAGTTAGGATTAATGACTATGCATACAATTTTCATGCGGGAGCATAATAGACTAGCAATTCAAATTGCTGATTTAAATCCTAATCTCGATGGTGAAACGATTTTTCATGAAACTCGAAAAATTGTTGGCGCTGAATTGCAGCATATTACATTCCATTATTGGCTACCAAAAGTTCTTGGAAAAGTTTATTTTTATTATGTGAATTTAAACGTAAATCGAATTAAATTTTGAATCTGTTTGAAAATAAAATGCTATCATGATTGTGACCCAAACAAAAGTTTGGTGATCGTCAACTTTTGATGTCCCAGATTGATTATCACCAGGAGACTGTATTAATGAACGTTGATATTCTAGAAGCAATTTAATAAGCTAATTGGTCCATACAAAGGCTATCATCCATTATTGGACGCTAGCATATCAAACGCATTTGCGACAGCAGCATTTCGTTTTGGACATACATTGGTTAATCCAGTTCTTTATAGGTATACTAATTTAATATTTCTATTAGCTTTTTATAATATTTTATTTCTTATTTTCATCACAATGGAATGTTATATATGGCTTGAACGAGGATTCTATTTTATGCAAATAAAATTCAAATGAATTGTTACAAATCCAATCTAAATAATATTTATTCATACAAACTTGAAAGAATGACATAATTATGATATAGTAATGTGGAATTGAATAGAATTCATGCATTTATCAGTATGATTTATAGGTATGAATGAAATAATAGACATTACTTATAAGATTTCAGATTATGCAAATAATATTTTGATGTTTTATTTTGCGAATAATTAAATATTTTTCAAATCTTGCATGATATTTGTATTTTAGATTTGATGAGAAATTAGCACCAATCAAGGAAGGGCATATACTATTGAGAGATGCATTCTTTGCACCGGAAATGTTGTTATCAACGGGAAGTGTTGATCCATATTTGCGTGGCTTGTTTGCAACACCGATGAAGAAGCCGTTATCAAATGAATTGATGAATAATGAACTTACTGAAAATCTGTTCAGTCGAGCTCACGAAGTAAGTATAACTTACAGCCTAACTTAACAATGCTGTTCAATCCTTTCTTACCGATTTTGAACTTTTAATAAATTATTATATCGAGAATATATGAATTAGTTTGAAAATGAGTAACAGATTTAAGACTGAAGGTCAACTGTTTTTCGTTGAGTAACTTGTGCTTTTTTTCAAATTTCTTTAATACAAAGATTGGAGCTAACAAAAGAAGGTTAAAATTGAGCAGTCATAATTTTCAGATAGAAAAACTGGACGGAGAAAAAGTAATTACTATAAATTTCTCGTGCGATTGATCTCAATAACATTAACTATGAGCTAATCCTATTAATTTGTTGACTCAGGAACAGGGAATTGAGAAAACATGAATATGAGAATGTCTAGGAATTTTTTACTTATTTTAACAAAAGCTTTTCATTTTCGGTTTCACTGGATTTGGCTGCGATGAATATACAGCGAGGTCGTGATCATGCTCTTCCCGGGTAGGAAGAGGAACCTTATTTTATTTGAATGATGATTCTAAAGCAAAGAATTCGCACTTTGGTATCACAAAACAGATTATTTAAATGTATTTAAATCATGTATTCCAACATGACGTAATCAGTAAATAATTCATATCTTTGAAGAGATTTTCAATATTTCTTTTTTCAGGTATGTCGAATTCCGAAAATGGTGTAATCTATCACCAGTGGAAAATTGGGAGGATTTGAAGAATATAATGCCACTCGAAATTATTCACAAGTTAAAAGATTTATATGGTCATCCAGGTTAGAGCTTCTGATTATTTTTGCTTCTATCTGAAGGAACAAACTTCTGATTTTCATATGATTTAATTTGCTTTCAAGCATTTGTTTGATTTGATAGTCGAGTGATTAACAGCGTCGTTGATCGGGAAAAAAATCTATTTATCTTTTACTTATCAGGTAACATCGACTTGTTCGCTGGTGGTATAGCAGAGAAGCGATTCGATGGAGCATTGATTGGTCCAACATTTTCATGTATTATTGCTGAACAATTCAGACGCATACGTGATGGAGATAGATTTTGGTTCATTGAATTTCTTAAATGCATTTCAATTTTAGCAGTGTATTTCCGATTAATTTAATATTGAATCGTAAAATAATAAATAAAACTTTTGGGTATGAAAAAAAAGGCGTATTCGATGAAGCTCAGAAGAAAGAAATAAAAAAGATTTCACTGGCTCGGATTATTTGTGATAATGCTGATAATATCACCAATGTACAAGTAAGTATTATCCATTATGCCTTTCAGTTTCCGTCATTTGTTTTGTTGTTAACGGAAGATTTTAGAACTGACGAATCTCGAATGCTTTAATCGCCTGTTTAAGACCACTAGTTTCACTCATCCTTATTAGGTTCGGAATGAATGCTTGCGTTTTTGCGATTCCAGCTGGCTCTAAACAATTATCACTTTCACAATTTTTCTACTGATTAAACTTGCCTTTTTCAGCAGGACGTCTTCATCTTTATGGGTAAACGTCCTCAATCCTACAACTCTTGTACACATATCCCAAAGCTGGATTTAAAACCGTGGAAGTCTTGTTGTTACCGTTTGTGTCCGATACAATTTAATCGATACAGAAGGATATATAGACGACGGTTAAATCATTTTCTTTCAAACATATGAACTCTCGTTTTCGTTTCTCATAGCTGGAATTCTCAATATCTGAACATAAACTCTCAGCTATTCTTACTTCACAACGTATTGCAGTTTTCTCCTCAGAAACTTGTGATTCGCTTAACATCAACTCTTTCATTTATTGCAGGAAGCGTAATATTAATCAATGAAATTATCACAACTCTACACTATTCACCGGATAGCTAAGAACATAGAAGAATTGCGCTGTGTTATGTTATCAATAGTTTAGTACCATGTGCAAGAGAAATATTTTCTCAATTCTTAATAATACTTCGAAAAATTCATAGAAGTTTAGCAAAATATTCTAGCCATAACACAATAAAATGAATTTGTCAAAATTTATGTCTGTATCGAAGAAATTTTTAAATACACAATTCCGTCCCATCAAGGATTTATCTGATATTTTTAAAGAAATTGAAGCAAAATTTTTTCCTTATTAATAGTTGCAATTATTAAATTGCTTTCCATTGCAGAAATCTGTAGTAAACTTAAAAATTCTTTTGATTGCTACTAACTAAGTTAAGATTGGTCAAGTTTGATCTGAATTCTATACGGAGATAAAAATTTCTATTTAAGGTACATGTAATTTATTTTTCAGTAAATAGATTTCCTGGATAATAATCATCGATTGCACAGCGAAAGACATTTTATGCAAGAACAAAAAAAATATGAGATCACTAACGAAATATATATGATGACATCTTAATTCATGATGGTGTAAATGAAGTTTAGTTCACCGCAGCTCAAATCATAAAAGGCGATGGATCGCTAAAAAACCGTTCGATGACATATGGGAATTTGAAAGTTCAATTACAGGAATATCAAATATTAGCTTTTGCGCAAAAAATAAAACATCTGTCGATCAAATTAACATAAAACAAATTTCATAAACGCTCTGTAAAAGTATCAAAAATTCAAAAAATAAAATCATTCTGAGAAAAATACCACTAATCTCTCCTTTTCATTTTGATAAATAGCGTAGAAATTATAAAGGCTCATATCAAAACAGATAGGAACTTGATTTGTGAAAAATAAAATTAAGTGGAAAGCTTATCCAATAAGGATTCCCTGACGGTTTTAGCATACTTAGATGTCCAATCTCTCATGAAAATAGTATTTAACGAATTGACAACTGTTGACGAGATGAAAGAAATTCCAACACCAGCAGTACTAATAAAATAATCACCGGCCCAGTTTGATGTACCTGAAAAAAATGTCGTTCAGTTGATTCATTTCTCTCAAATATAACTTGAATTAAAAAACCAACCAAAATATGCGATTTTCTCCGTAACCATGTATTTATTGTGGTTTACGAGGGTATGAGGGATTTCTTCGTGGTATGAATCCATTGGAATCATAAATAACTTCTGTAAAAGTCTTCGAATTAGAACTAATGAGGAAACAAAAAATTCAAAGACTTTTTTTAGAATTACGTTTAAAATTTTTCACACAAAAATTAGTAAAAATTATAAAGAAATTTGAAATGGTATACCTCCAACCATTTTCTTCATGACCAGCAAATATAAAATCCATTGCTGTTATTGATGATCATATTAATTACCAATTATAATTACATCTTGGGAATAAAAATGAATAAATTTAAATGAAATCCTGCAAAAAATGCTTACTGCTTCAATTTTTCCAGACTGGTTTGCTATTTTTGGCATAGTATCACTAATTTCAAGCAATGATTTCAAAAAATTAATCATTTCGGGTCGAGAATACTTCCAATAGCTCACGAGCAATCGAACATTTACCCCACGATAAGCTGTTGCACGTATTGCATTGTCTAATTTCGGCCAATATCTGCAGAATTATTTAATTTATTACCAAGATATGAGTAAGAATAATGAGGGTTTTACCATAAAATTACTTAATACTTAATTGTCGGGAGATGCCAAACGTATTCATGCTTAAATTTGTAAATGACTGCCACAGTATTGTAGAATTTAAAACACTTTCTATTTCTAGAATAGCTACACACGCTACTGCCTGCAAGAAATTGCGCGAAAAGATTTTATTTATTTCACTTTATCTCTTGTCTCTCATCAAGCTTAAATCAAAAGTAAACATATAATCTTAATTTTAATCTTAATTGATCATATGATCTTAATTTTCACTCCTATTTCTTCATTCTTTAATCTTCCCTGCAAGAAGAATTTTTAGATAATCGTGCTCTCTTCTCCGTTTCCTTTAACACTCCGCGCTCTTCTTTGCCATGGAATTGCATTACTGAGGAGCATTATAAATTAATAATACAAAAGTGATGAAAGAAGAAAGAGGAAGATAGACGTTATGAGCAAAGGAATATCAGAAACCATATAAAAAGACCAATATTTCACCATAAAAACTAAGGTTCGTTATTGTAGCCGAATAGTATATCTTTAATATAATTCCGGCAGGAAAAGCTACAGGTTTGAAAAGTTAGAAACCAACATATTTTTACTAGGAGTCCGATAAATGGTTGCAGGCATGTAATCCATCACCGATATATGAACAAATTCGTGTGCATCATCCATTATCGCAACGATAGCATCACTATCTTCTTCACGTCCTTTTGCATTGAATTGACGAGGAGAACTCTGAATAAAAATGAATAAGTATCAAATAGCATATATTTTGATGTTTCTCATTTCCATACATAGAAATAAGCGGTCGAAAATTACTGGAATTATATATTCAGGCTTCATACAACTTCAAAAGTTCATTCAAAACCTATTATTAAAATAATACAATAAAAATTTATAATGATTCAGTTTATTGTAGTTTCAGCAACCTGTTGCAACATTCTATTCGATCTCACACAGCTATTGAATTTATCTTAGTAAACTAAGATTCTTGATACTTGATAAAAGGAAAAAGAGAGCGTACTGATATGAATGTACTAGCACCATTAACACTGAGAAGCTTAAGTGGATGTGAGAAATTGAAATAAGTTCTTAAATTCAGTGGCCATTTGTATGGAATTTTTGCTCCTTTCACTCCAAGACGCCAATAAACAGTGAAAATTTTGTACAAATCGTTTGCTATGCATGTGCAATTCCAAATTACAACGCCTAATTCTTTGATCTGAAACAAATTTTTTGTCGGAAATGTTAATAAATTGTTTCTTAACAACTACTTAAGATACAGGACTGACATTGATCATGAAATAGTGATCGCCCATTCCGTGAAGATATAGTTCATAATCTCTGATAAAAAAAGAATACCAAAATGGTAGTTTGGTTACCTCTGAAAGAGATTTCCAATCCATATTTGCTGATCCAATGTAAACATGTCGAGAATCAACAATCCAGAATTTGGCATGCAGAACTCCATTACCACCCATTAGTGTTGGCATATCCAAATTTCGTACAGCTGCATAACCTATAACAAATAGAAACGGAGATTATCGGATACAACCAACAATTTAATGATATAATTTGTGGAAAAAAAGAAATTACTTACTCGAGTACAATCTATTAACTGCACAGGGAAACTTCAAATATTAATGTATTAACCGTTCCCTTTATTAACTTGCCAGTATGCACTATCGATATAGCGGTCTTCTAACTTAAAACCTTAGAACATGTCATCTTCATATTTAATTGAGAACTTATCGTTCATTACAGCTAAAAAGAAAAAAAATATTACACAAATAATTTAAACTGCGGACTACAGACGGATAAAAATAAAACTCTGGAATTAAAATTACAATCCAACTTTAATGATTAGGTTTGTTTTTAGAAATTCAAAGCATTTGTAACATAGGAAGTTATCAATAATTATATAAGTACTTAAATCTTACCATTCTCAGCAAGATAGTCCGAGTCAAACTGTGGAAATGCTGCAGTGGGTTGACTTTGTGCTATTCTTATCTGTAACATAGGAAGAGTTATTTTCATTATTACATATTTTCATTAATACTAACAAGCAAAATAACATTTAAAATATTACAAAATTAATTCTATTAATGAAGAGAAGATAGATCAAAGATTATTAAGATGGCATAATAAGAAATAATCTTGGAGAATGTTCCTCCTGAAAAGCGAAAACTAAAACCTCAGTTAACGAAAGTGAAAAAGAAGCTAACTTGAACACCACGCTCAGCGGCTTTTATAAATCTTTCGAATGTATCATTTCCCTGCAAAAAAATAAAGCCAAAAATTGTTAGCAAAATTCTATTAATCGATTTCAGTACTGCATTCATTAAGGTTATAAAATGATGTTTTAAAAATTTTATCATTACACTAAAGGAGTCTGTCATCAGATCTTGCATTGTCTCTATCTTTCCGCCTTCTTGTTTACCTATTGGATTGAATATTTTAAATACTTCAAGAATTTAAAGAATTTAATGCAATTTGTATGTTTTGGCAGCATATGAGTTTGAATCTTTAAAATTTCAACAACTAAGATTATTTAGCTCACTGTTGTATAATTAACGCACTTATTAGCTCTGAAGATTGATGTCACTTGGACTGTAAAATGGTAGCTAGATAAATCGGATGAAAAGTGTTGGTGTGATATAATGACAAAAAAGTTAATATCAAAAGTTAATTTCAAGATAATTCACGCAAACAGAATATGTAATAGAATAACATTTGAAGCTACCTGCCAAGAGGTTGAATGAGATGCAGGATCTCGAAGATTCCAATAGAAAGATGCAATATCAATCGAAATTTGTGCATCATCCAATAATTGTTTCCAGACTTTATAAAATGACGAAGTCGTAAGGCTATTATTGTGAAAAATAAGAACGGACGGTATACTTTCAACTAACTGCACTCTGAAATTAATGAAGAATGTGGACTATCAGAAACAAATAAACGTCCTTACACCACTCATTATTACTGTTCCAGAAGCAAAATGAATTATAGTGATAAAGAGAATTGGAAACAGAGACAAAGAGAATATTAGCTAGTGTTTAATATTCACAGCTAAAGAATAGACTTTTAATTCTTATGGAATTACAGCGAAGTGAGTAATCTTAATAATAACCACTCTTCTCGTTATTCCAAGCGAACATTCGATAAAAGCTAGAGGACGAATATATATATTTGCTAAAAATGCAAGACGCAACCCTTGAAAAAAAAATGAAAAGCAAGCCTGCACTGATCGATACAATAACCACTTCGATCATAGCGAATGGATGTCATATCAAAGCCATCTTCATTGAACAATGGAAAAAATACAATTAAAAATATAAATAGCGATATGATTGAAACTGGAACACATGCTGGTTTGATGATACTATGTTGACAACATTGTTCACTTTCTTCCTGAAAGATTAAGAGGATTTCTTCGTAGTCTCATCTGAAATGCTACTTCATTATCGTAAATGTTATTTACACATTCTCATTCGCCTTAATCTGCATCTATTAATGTTTACTGAACCAGTTACATAAGCTAAAGAATGCATAAAACTTCGCTGTAATTACAACTAAGATATAAGCACAAGATAAATATACCTGAGTTAGCTATTAAGATTGAAATTATCTACTAAAATTTTAGAAATGTAATTAGAGCTCTATTAAATAGAAATGGAATGAAGAGAATCCAATTATCGCTTAAGAATGAAAAAGGAATATACGGATACCGGAAAGGTGTCCCAATTCAAGAACAGTGAATTTACTAATAGTACAGTAACGAAAATGAAAAAATGAAGACAGACTTTTTCCAGAGCATATGAATTTATCTTTGTATCAAACAAGTCCATTTCAAAATTGGTCATATCGGCACGGCCATCTTGAGTCTGAAATTTGAATTTTGTAAATGATTTAACGAAGGGAAAGAAGTGAATTTACATGATTACTTACATATTTTATAACTCGAAATATGCCGATTCTAACGCCTGCATACCATTAAAGCATAAAGTAATATGCACTGTCTGTGAATCGATACGTGTATCTCAATTTACTTTAATAATTCAGGCGATACCTTTGTAGCATTGTTGAAATTCGCAAAAAGTATGTTTCATGTGTTCTTTCCTCAGCAAAACAATATTTCCCATAATGTATCCATTAATTTCTTACAATTTACATATGTATATACAACATATATAACTAAATTCTTCCAAATACTGAGTTATTTTTTGTTGGAAATTAAAATTAAGATTGCAGTTGAAGAGAACTGTACAGCACAAATAACAAGATGACTTCTTTCTCTCATTAAAATCGTTAATAGAAAGTTCTGAGATGTAAAAGAGCACTTATAAAGATAAACATTTATTTAGAATTTGGAAAAATATCTAGAAAATAAATTAATAGGGTTAGAAGATGAAACAAGTGTGAAATGGTGTTTGATCATCTGTGATGTTCAGTTTAAAAAGAAGTGTTTGCAAATGTAAAACAATGTCTTTTGCATGCTTCACTTTGAAATGTAACAACTTTCACAATACAATTTATCACGCACAACCAAAAATAAAAGAAAAATTCACCTCTCCAATCGGTATCATTGCTATTATCAGTGCACTTCACCTTTATAGGGCGCAATCGGGTACGTACTCTACTGCTACAGCGTGCGCTTCCATCAATGCTTGTGCACGCGCGTATGTGAGTGTGCGTGTGCGTGAGGGTATGTATATGTGAAAAGCCGCAGTGAAAATTTTTCTTCAAAGCAACAGAGTAGGGAAGAAGAGAGAGGAAGCTCGTTGGTATGTAACCGATGGATCAGAGAGCAGAGAATAATGCATGTGGTGGAATTAAATTGAATTTGAACTGCTAATTTTGATGAAAGATCATCTTGATGAAGGAATTTAGATGTCACTTTTAAAATGATAAAATTCCATTGCTTTTACAAAATGTATGTTCTAATTGACTGCGAGATCGTTAAAGCTAGAAAGTCAGTTCAAAGTAAGAAAAATAAAGGAAAGTTCTCAGGAACTACAAAGTATGGCATGCTGTGTACATAAGATGGATATTCATAATGATAAGTGGAATAAGTAAAATGCCTAAAATAATGTTAACGATAAGTTATCCTCTATAAAAAACTGTGTTTAATATACACTAAATGACAAAAAGAGTTCAAACTCAATTTGAGAAGCTCCTATAAATAGTTTCTATTGAAACAGACAAGTGAAAATCATCGAATTCTTGTATGCGTAAGTCTTTCATACGGCAATGTAATCCTTCTCAGGAAATGATTTTACTCAACATCCTTTAGCAAAATTTAAATCAGAAGAAGAAAAGTGATGCAACATCATAATTAAATTCTCGTAAATTTTGACGAAATTTCAACACATTCATATTTATCAATTTATATTGATGATAATTATAAGCGTCCCTCGCTCAAATCAAAAAAATAATTTCAAATGTCATTTATGCTAGTACACATAATCAAAATTAAAATTAAAAAAATTTTTGTTTTATGCTGAAGGGATTTTTAAAAAACATAAATTCTATAAGCAATCAAGTGAATTTGGAGATACTCATATCTATTACTTGATTGCTTTCTGATAGATTGAGTAAGCTTAAGAGGAGCAAAAATTACCATGTTATAATCATGATATGACATCCTTATTATCAGTAATAATATGCTGCAAATGTCCCTACATTACGACGATATTAAAAAATCTCACCGATATTTTAGTTCTGTTTCATTCAATAATATCCTCTAAAAAAGAGAAAAAAGTGCTTGATGAAAAATATGCAGTGAGAGTTATTTCATTAAACTATGACCTAATTACCAGTAATGAAAAATGTTTTTTTTTTCATTTATTAGCTATAACGCAACTGTAAGAATGGATAAACACCTGAAAGAAATCCACAGAGTAAGATTAAATTCATATGCTATGTTATTAAAGCAAGATTAAATTCACGCTGTAAGATTTATGCCAACAAAACTCTAAAAGAATCGCTTCTTAGTTCAGCTTCAATTAAGTAAAATCGCATCAGTAAAATAAATACACCTGATTATATGCCACCTTGATAAGCAGTTGTTGTAATGGAATGATTTCAACTACCTGATCGATGAGAAATATTATCATATGTTAAAGCGCTCATCTCACGGTGTTTTCTTCAACTGGCTTGTCATCTTATTTCCTTAGAATATTTTTTCATGAGAAACAAAAAACAAAAAATGAATTTCAGTTTAAATTCAGTCTGACAACGGTTAACTTTCTGTTGAATAAATTGACAAAACTAATGCATAATTGGTACTGAATCTCTCAGAACAGCTTTATAGTTCTTCTAGTGACATTATAACTCTGAAGATAATGTAAAATCACTCCATATTAAAGCCATAGTAAACTATTAGTAATGACAAATGGAAGTTTCAGAATGAATAATTTGCATCACAGAAGAATAATTAATTTACATCTGTAACTTATAAATTGATCATAAAACTACTAACCGAATGAATATTCTTTTTTTCAATAATTTTTTTTTAATATAATGCAGCCTTTTCAGTCGATTATATAGTCGAAATTGATAACCGGGAAGAAATATTCATAATAGAAGGAAAAATTCTAGTATTGTTATTCCATCCCCCAAACTAGAAACCATTTTTAGTATGTCATTTTAGATGCCCAGAAGATATCAGTATATTCCTTTCTTCACTTGAAATTTTCTGATATCAATTATTCAGTGTGCAAATCAATATCATTTAAATCATATGAAGAGAAGTTTGTGAAAAGATTTAGATGAGAAATATTCCATCCGAACCACAAATATCATCATCATAAAACAGCCATTTTAACAGCATGCTACACCCAAAAACCTTAGTTATCACTTCAAAGAATTTATATATCATATTCAACAATCCATTCAGTTTATTTATATTCCTCGGTAACTTATTCCAACCATGCCTTCACCAATATATATATGTTTCCAATCCACGCAGAGAACGACTTTGATCTTTCGGTCACCGTAACTGTCACCAATCAGCTAATCTTCCAAGTTGTCATTCCTTACTCCTATGTATGTCGACTTCTTTTGCACAGCCAGAGATTACTACGAGTCAATTTTGATACATCACTGAATGCTCCTCAGTTGAAATAAATATATAGGAATATATTTGTTAAAAATATATTAAAAATAAATTCATATAAATCGAAACAATGGCATAATTATTCGTACCGAAAAAGTAAATATGAACGCGTCACATAACAAATCAAAACGAAACATATGAAATAGAAACGAAAATAAAACGACATATTAATTGGAAAAATAAAGAGATCAATAAAATCTTACTTTATATTAACATTTACAGCTTCAATCAACAAAATTTCCGATCCTACTAACAGAGCTATATGATATGGTAATTTCTGTAAGAGGTCGTTTATAAAAAGTACTGCCAAATAAGCTTGGATTCGACAGCAGATATTAAGCATTGCATTGAATTTTTTAAAAGTACAATACGTAAAACACGACTATAATCATGACTATCATGCCCTTAATACGCAACACACCATAAATTCTTCCAACAAAAGATATTCACGGAGGAAGAATCGAAAATGCCGGAAAAAAAGGATAAACGGGAAATCCCAGAAGCATTCATCAACCAACGTTCCATTCAATCAATAGAGAAATTTCTTATGATGGTTCAACAAAGCATAAAAAATACCCCAGAACCCTCTAATTTAATAAGCAATATTTCTAACTTTCGTTATTTCACTTGTTTAGATATACCGCCTACTTCTAAAAATAATCGAACCTGATACACTCATAACACTTCAGAAAACTTCGGGCTGTTCTTCACCTGCTGTGAACTCACTAGCACACGATACTTTTGCGCGGCTGCTCAACAATTACATATAAATGGTTGTCGAGTATACATTGCATCACCCACGAATTTCCCAGTTTTACATTCAAGTACCAAATTTCAAGGTGCAGTGATTATTTCTATGTGATAATAATATTCGCACACATAAATTGAAGCGAAATATTCTATTCAGAAAAATAGAATTTCTTTAATGTTTGCTATCAAGAAGAAATAGATCAGTATTTCCGAGACCAAATATGTTGCCGACAGAGCTACATTGTTAACAATGGATATGGACGGTTACTTTCCCTTGCTTTATGAAATATGGATGGAGAAAATGCGTGAGAACTGGCTTGAAAAATTGTTTCTGTAATTGAAAACTAATTGTGAATAGAAAATAATCTACACTTTAGAATGCGCCAATAATGATAGCCAGGAGAAAAATTCACAAATAACAAAGAACTAAAGGGATACAGCGGATGCCAAAACTTATTCCTTTCCTGGCCATAAAATTTTTCCTACTATATGTATTCCAACAACGAAAGCAGTAACAGGATACAAAATAGTGACGAAGAGAAGTTGAAATTTTAAGATACATCATTGACAAATTAGTTTCAAACAGCATCAAAACAAAACAATTACAAATGTTATTCTATATACAGTAAAAGGTTTTTAAACATTCAAAAATAATAACGAAATTCTACGCATATACTCTAGAGAATGAATGAAGAAAGGAAAGAGAGAATGCTCTAAGAAAAGTGGACTAAGAAAAGAGAGAAAGAGGGGAAGGAAAAGACATTATTAAAACAGATAAACATGTAAGCATCACTCAATTACAACTGCTTTTCGCGTAGAGGTAGACAAACATTCGAAAAAGAAGGAACTTCGTTGGTTAACGATGAAAAGGACTGTCGACAGATACATAACGTTTTGTTACGCAAATAAAAAAAGCCGATTGACACTACTTCGTAGTCTTTTCCTTTCCTCCCCCTCTTTTAAACACGCCACGATTTTATTTTTCGGGTGGTGTAAAGGCAGTGGATATTAAAATATTCTTTTCAGATATACTCTAATTAATCATTCCATTATATATTGAAATTGACGAATCATCATTAATTTGAAACCATTATATTAAAAATCCATTCTAGAGAATAAGATACTTACCCAAAGTCAGTATCAAATCCCTACGAAAATATATAACGTTATGGGATGATATCCTATGAATCTACTGAAAACGCCAAAACCTTCAGAACGAACAACGTACCACTATGCTGCGTCAGATACCACTGTTGCCCTAGTGTTCATATAATTGTGATCTATCCATAATTTTTTTTTTCATTCAGCATAAATCTTTGGCAATCAGGAATTCGAGAACATTTTGCAAAATTACATTGCTTAGTTTAGCTCCAGTGCACCATTACTGTAAAAGGCATTCCACAGGTAGTCCAATACAAAATATCTCTTTATAATTAACTGCTTAACGTTCGGCTTGCATTGATAGAGAAGAAAATAAAAAAGACTTGGAAACATTAAGCGGGACAAGAGTTCTCACCAGAAGGGCAGCAGTGGAATCATATTTCGCAACCACCAGATATCAAAAGTGAAGCAAGGAGCTTACAGAGTGAAGATTACGAAGTATGACTGAAAATGGGCATGACTCTGCGCCCTTTAATTACTTGAAAAAGGAAACAAGAATAAAAATTCATGATGAGCCTGCCTATACAAAAAACGAAAACACTCAAAAAATGAAGAATTGACCTGTAACAAGTTCAACAATGTCATGTAATCCCACACATAATAATAATGACAATCAATTATCAACTTCTCTTCATTCATTCGTCTCCTCCTGAAATATTTAACTTGTTTTTTATAAGAGCAATTCCTTTCTCAAAATGATGAAATAAATGCAGGAATGAAAAATGAGATAGATGACTTTTACTACTTAAACATATATAAAATTCCAATATCTCCCCGAAACAAAAAACGAAACTGTATTAAGTGATAGAAGTATCACTAGTTAGAAGACTGTATGTATGAAAATATTACTGCTTAGTGCATTTTAGCTGCTGGTACACGACCACGTTTTTTGGATGGTGTTTTGGGTGACTGTACTTCGGCAACATAAGCGGCAGCTCGTCGCTTCGAAGGGGTAGGCTTATAGGACTCTTCACCAGAACCTGTTGAACCACCAGCATCATTATCCGACAAATCCATTTCCTCATCATCATCATCGCTCTCATCTTTATTGCTCTTTTTTCCTACAAAAATTTAGTTCATTAAGAAACATAACTACTGAAATATTTCGGATACTGAATATTTTTTAGATCTAAAAAAGATAGAAATGAAAGGAAGCCATATATTATTTTATACACACATCATAATCTTTAAGATAAGATAGAAACGAACCCAGACTTCGAGATGGTCTTCCACGACCTCTGCCTCGTCCTCGACCTCGTGAACCACTACTTCCCGCGCGTTTTCGCTTTTTGTTGCCGCCATATTCAGAGTCGCTATCTTCGCCATCATCAGTATCAGCTGCTGCTCGTTTACGTCCACCAGATCGTCCGCCTCGACCTCTGCCGCGGCCTCTGCCACGACTTCGACTAAGTTTTTGCTGAAGCTGAAATTGTAATAAACTTATGATCCATAAATAATAGATGAAATCGCTAAGTGTTTCTAAAATTCATCTCTAAGGAATAAACCTTTTTCTACGTTCGCATAATGAACTACTTAAAAGTATTCCTTTTAAAGGATTAAGAAAATTCTCCTGGATATACAAAGGAAGATCGTGCCATAACAAGAAATAAAAGCTATAGAGCTCTATACATTTGAAAATTAAAATTTATAAAAATATATTTATAAAAAATATAATTTCCCAGCACAACACCTCGTTTTCCAAGTCTTCTTGCTCAGCAACTACAGTTGCTACATCTGGATGGGCGTAGTCCACATTTGACCGTGTCGAACGACGAGGGCGACCGGATGCCAGTGATTCTGGCTGTGGATGTTCGGCAGCAGTTTCCTAAATTTTATAATCATTCTTCCACAGGGCCAATAAACACATTGATTCGTGATAAATTCACTTTTTGCTCCTACTTAAAAGCCACCGATCACCTCTGGTAAGATTTATAAAAAATCACAAATTTTTTAAAAAATTGAGCTGAATCTCAATTAAATAAAGAAGGTTTTAAACACCGGAATGGCTATATCAGCTGATAAATTCAACCTGCTAAACGTTATGACATACATTATGAGGTTTAGCTACTGCTCGCGTCGTATCACGCCCTTTCCTACCACGTCCTCGTCCTCGAGCGCCACTAGATGGTTCATTTTCCATAACAGCTACAGCCACATCTTTTTCATCTGTCTCTTCTTTTGGACTTGGAGGCGCATCTGCGTCCTGCACCATCCATTTCGGCAAGATACGCTTTACACTTCCCTGAAATTAGTATCGTTCAACATTCAACGAATATAATTTAAATTAATAAAATTTCTTTTATTTTACCATTACTCGACATAAGATATAACAAATGTAGTTCATTCAAATATGAATCGTTTGTTTCCGAAGAATTACTTACTTCCTCTTTTTTATCAATAGTATCAATTTCTTTATCTTCGATTTTCTCTGAAACATCCACATCTTCCATTTTCTCTTTTTTCTGCTCTTCACCTTCTCCTTCCTCAGTATCCGTTTTGTCATCGCCATCACCATCAGTCTTCAAACTGTCAGCTTCTTTACCAGAATCATTTTTGATTTCGCTTGTCTCCTTATGATCACCTTCTTCTGAATTACTCTTCGTGTCTGTATCCATGTGCAATTCGTCTGGAGCAGCGCTACTCTACAAAAAAGAGTACGCTTCAAAATATAACCATATTAAACTTAAAATCAACGACGCAAAAAGATTACAATTGGTAATTCTCATAACATGGCAAACAATTACGAAAAGAAGGGATTCTCTGCTGGAAACTAAAATTTTATAAGAAGCTCGAAATCCTGCAACATAGCAGAAAACAATATAAAGAAAATTCTTTGTCCCTATTCCGTTAATAAATGGTGAAAGATTATAATTTTGCCGATTTCTATCTTCGAATTTAACTATCACATAAACTGATACTGTGACTATTATAATTATGAATGAAAGTATCCTTATATTTTCCGCTGAGAAATCTTTCAAAGTAATTACAATAAGTACAAAATAAAGATAATACTTTAACTTACTGGGGGGGGAGATGAACCAGCTGAAGCCGCAACGCTGTCATGTTTTTCCGATTCAAGTGCTTCGCTGGTATTTTCACTTGATCCTTCCTTCAGCTGAAACTAATCTTTCAAAATACACGCTATTTTATATTTAAATGTTCAATTACTATCAATTTACATCTAGTTATATATTAGTGCTTGTCTCATTTAACACGACTTGGAATACTTTCTGTAAGTTCCTCAGAACGAAATAAGCACTAATTAACTTAATAATATCTTTCGGCAGTTACAATAAAATTTATGACTGTGTTTAATCCTATACTCTAAACAATATATTTCATTTTGGTCATTTACTTTCATTTCTGGATCATTATGGTTTTCATCAATTAGCTTAAAGTAATTTCGTGAAAACTACAAAAATGAACCTCTATTCTTTGATCTTCAGTGGCGTCCTTACACGCCTCCTCATCACCTACATTTTCTGCAAGCCCTTCAGTCCTTTGTCCCGAAGAAGCCTAAATTAACAAACGCATATCTTTAATTATATTTCTGCTACGTCAGCTGCAAATACCCTTTTGCAAAAATTGCGTATAAGAAATCACAAAAACTTTCATTAACCTCAGAAATGATATGAAGATTGTCTCCGTGTTCGCTGTTCAAAATTTGCGCACATCCGCCTTTCTGTTTCTGTTCCATGCCTTTTTCACCATTGGTAACTGTATCAGTTATAATTGAACTTGCTATAAATGATAGTATTTATCTGACATAGAATTTACAATTGTATTTCATCTTCACAAACTGTTATAAAACCTTTTCTTTACCAACTTTCATGAATAAAGATTAAATTTACTCTTTCAAAAAGAATTTAACAATGGAATGATGTAAGGAGAATTCAAGAATTACCGTGTGAAAAGCCCACAGTTTGTGGGTCACTATGAGAATGGTCAACCAATTTGTCACTATTTCCTGGGAAACTTTCCGACGATTCGGCGTCCATTGACGACATTGAACTTTACAATCACAACCGATTCTTTATTTGAACCAAATCGCTTGATATCACTAAAACACTGAGTAAATAAAAGAAGAAATTAAGGCCAGAACACCTTTTGCAAACTTCCTCTCTTAAAGCTTTCTTAAGTACACAACTCGAGTAAAACCGAAGTGAATTGAATTAACTCATTCCAATAACAGCTAACAGCATTGGAAAATTATTCTTAAGTAATCGTTCATGAAACAGAATTTATAAAGCGGAAAAAGTAAAGACAATACATGAGACAAGATATCGCAAACATAGCAAAATTAACGACACTAAAAAAAAGAAGAAAAATACGAACAAAAAGGCAAACATACTATTCCATGTTTCATGCAATTATACAACTCACAATTTGCAATGACCAGTTGCTTACACTATCCTTTCAAGTATTAAAACAGTTTGTGCAAGTAAAGCATCCTTCATCAAATGGAAATTAAAACCTTAGTCTAATTAAAAGAATTGCTAACTAAATCATATCAAACTTCGATCACGAACATTATTTTCACCATCAAAAAAATTACAATTATTCCTGCATATAAAAAAAGAAAGGTAAGTCCAGAAAAGTAGTTCAAATTTTTATCAAAAGAGAAGGCACGGACAATAGATGAACATAAAAGTTTTTGGCATAGAGCCTGGAACCCGCGATTCCTTGTTGAAATGGCAAAAAAAAATTCACAGAAATTCAGAATCACCAAGACAAAAGTATACATGACTACAAAAGCATTAACAATTTATGATAAACTGATGAATTTTTAATTTCATGACCAAAGCACCACCAAGAATCTTAAGCATAAGCATTAATAATGATTATCATAACTTTAGCAAAAATAAGAAAAAGCTTGATAAATATTTTTCGATCCAATTCATACGGAATCACGGCTAATGAAAAAAGAACAGATACTAAACACATGTAATGAAGTTTAGCCATTACCTTATAAGTAAAAATGTTAAATTTTAATCTTACTTTAAAAAACATCGAATTAATATCGTAATAAAACAGAAGGCAGAATTAAATACTATTATTATCATTTTAGAGAAATAGAAAGTCCAAAAGAACTCCCAACAATAAACAATCCCGTACACATCAGTGGAAAGTGCAAATTTATTGTCAACAATTGTTCAATCAAGCCACCACAAGCAATGAGAGAAAGTGGGAGAGAGCGAGGGAGGTAAAAACAACTATTACGAAATGCATGGTCGCATTGAAAACAAGGGACTTTCTCAAAATAGCATATAATTAACAGTGAAGTGATGGCGCTGTGAGTATACTATTTAACGCAACAAAATTTGTCTAAAAAATTATTATCCTTCTCATCTTGAATTATTTCCGTCTTAATTAATTAATATCCTTTTTTTAATGAATTTACGAAATTAAGAATTCACCTCTTAATAGAGGTCTTAATAGTCTTGACTGCCATTTAGAGATCGAAGATTAACAGCAGATATCGACTGAACGGAACAAGGAGTGAATTATTGCATTAGCACAGATGAAATAAGTTTCACGTCAATAAAGAATAGTAGACAAGTGAAATGATTTAACAATTAAATGGAATATTGAAAATGAATCAATCGGTAAGGAATAATGTGCAATTCCGCCTTTAATTTTGCGATGTTTCTAGAACGAACACACTATTTCAACAACAACAATAACAACAACAATGACTAGAACAATTCAACGACCGGTACCATCCGGAAATCCACCGACAAGAAGTCACTTTCCTGTACACCAAAAACATCCCTCAATTCGTCCCCCTAACTGCTTATCGGCTCATTTCATATCCTCTCCTATTGTGCAATGTGTTACATGCCAATATCGATACTCCGACCGCGTTACATATGCTCGCGAGCCATTCCAAAGTGAGTATTGAAAAAAGGCGCGAATTTGAAGGTTGTGGAAGTGAGCTTTTATTGAAACGGGCGGTGTAAATAGGAGCGCTCGCTACATCGGCTGGCTCTATTGTCGTTGTTTTGAAATTGAACGAAGTTGTTCTTTGCTGAATTATTTTTTTTCGTTTCATTCAAGTGTATCCTTTAAACTGGAGGAATGTCACCAGTATCGCTTTCGTTTAAACGTTTACAGCAACGTTTGCGAAGATCACTTTGTTATGGAAGCCGTCAAATGAAATCGTTGCCGCTGCCTCTTTCCGGTTAGATACTCTATTTCAAACGTTAATTCAATCAACTTTTGACTGTTGTTTGCATGCTAATGATCACTGCCTTTCATGTTGGAACATCTGTTTTCTTTTGCAAAAGGTATTGAGCATGAGATACGAAATTGAAGGTGGTATTCCGTGAGCAGAGGTTGTCACAGGTCAGGAATTCAAGATTCCATAAGTATTAGTCCAACTCTTTCGCTTACTGCACGGCATTATATTTTTTTTAATCAATTCAATATCGTGTTGTCCATATCTCAAAATATTTCAGAATTGGCGATGGATTATTTTGATAATCATTGTCCTTTTGATTACATGAACATGGATTCAGCAACCTCCATATCACGGTGCATTTATTATAAATTTTGTTTAAAGCTTAATGTGAATAATTAGAATTTTATATAGCTTACAGAACATCGTTGAAATTCCTCGTATGTTGTCATGATGAGATATAAAACTCCCTTAGTTGTTTCTCTTATATATATTTTCTTCACATCAAAAAGTCTTATTTGATTAAACTTTGTAAACAAGAAATTCATCCATTTAGATTTTGAAATTTATAAGAGTTTATCTTCAGTCATGGATGCGTGGATGCATGTACATTTTTAGTAGCAATGGTATATCTTGATCGTATACGAACTGCTGGTAAAACTCGTTTTGAATTTTCTGATCCGGGCGAGTTATATCTTTCAACGCTTATAATTGCAAACAAATATCTCCATGTGAGTAATCTTATTTACAAACTTTCTGTCTTTAGAAATCAGTTATTCTACATGCGTCTTATTGATAATGAAATACATAATATTTGCTTCCACTTTAGCACCGAACATTTCGTTCTTCTATTCATGAAAATAAAATCACTTTTAATATTAGCTTGCTGCAAAGACCATAGATTACATAAACTGTTTAATTTATTATTCAGCGTTATCATCTTTTCAGGACGTGGGACAGCGAGAATATATTTACAATGACGAGTGGGCTGCGCTAGCCAGTATCTCTTTGAAACGAGTCAATGAGGTGGAATTGAATGTTCTAGATGCTATAGTATGTTTTTCAACACTCTTCCTTATCCTTCTCTCTTCTAATTCCTATTCATCACAATTTTTATATATTTTAACTGTGTATTTGTCATACTATAATTGTATATTTTCGATATTTTGGAACATCAATGTTAATATAAATTTCTTTGTGTGTAGGTGTGTCTATGCGTTATTTTTTAGCACTGGAACATTAATGTAAGCTATATAGAGTTCATGTGGTTATTGGAAGAAGTGGAAACATGGATAGCAAAGGACAGTTTAAAAAAACGTGGATTTTGTACATATAATGAAATAGCTATACTTCTCTCAAGGATCAGTTTTATATCTGATTGCATCAAACCGTTGATGTTATCATTTGCTGCATTTACTTTTCTTTATTCTGCTGCAGTTGTTTCACTTGTTACGTTCCCGCAAATTGCGATTTCAACAAGCATCCAACGTGAGTTTGTGGGATTTCTCAGTTTTACTGATCATATCATTATATCTTACTGAAGTCTACTTTGAGTTGCTGGTTTTGTACGTGTATTTGCCTTAAAGCAACACTTCCTACATGTTACTACAACTTTCAGTTCCTGAAATGTGATAATTTGGATAAAAAAAAGTCAAGGAAAAGACATCATAATTTTGAATTTATTTGTTATGCTTACCGAAAAATTACTACAGATTATACAATTTCAGGCAACTTGGTAAAAAACGATAAATATATGCTGCCCATCGCTTCCGCCGGTAATAAAACGATGCAGCAAGGAAAAGCTATCTTTTATCTTCTGCACAACAATTTTTACGGCTGGTATATATCTCATGGTCAGTGTATTTTTCGCGCCTTATTAATGTCAAATATCACTGTAAAATACAATATATTATTCAATCGGATTATTTTTTGGGAAAATGCTTTATCAATATGCAAATAGAGCTAAAAGATCTGTCATTCCATTGAAATTTATTTGCTTTAAAAATTGCATTCTCTTGATTACGAATTCAACTCGAGCTTTTATCACTTTTTTTCATTTTTTATCTTTTCCTTTAACCACTCATTTTTGCACTTCTCGGATATTGAAATGTGATTCTGCGTTGTAAAATAAATTCTAGTCTGGGGTGATCTTAAGAGATTCTTGATGATCTTTTACGTGCGGAGGCTTCATATATTTTATGAATTTTAACAATTTTCCTTAATTTCTGCTCAATAATCTGTGGGGATGTCGAAGCAGTATTCATTTCAAACACGTTTCATTTCAAATACGTTATAAATGAAGACTGATAAATTTTGTTAAGGTTGTTTGGATTTGCAATTTTATAATACATATTTGACGGGGGAGCGGCCTTTTTGATACCCATACTAATTCTTTGTGATCAAACAAGATTTCTGATATGTTGTTCTGCTCTCTGCTTTGATTTCGAAAATTTGAAGAAAAGTTGTTTATTCACTTGAATTTATGTCTTTCGACTGGGAGTGAGCTTGAATGATAGGAATACTCTTTTGACCATATTTCTTTTTGGCTAGTTATTACTGCTGATTAAGAATATTGGAAATAGTTAAAATTATAAAATAAGTCAAAAAAGATTTCCATTTTAAAGCTAATATCTAGGGTCGCAAGTGGCATTTAGTCCTCATTTTCTGCCGCATAGAGTTTTATGAGCGCATAAAATGTTCATTTTGCACAGTTCCGAAGTACATCCCTTCGCAGATTATTTCTTGGCCTACTGACCTTTATGTTAAATCTCAAGAACTGGAGGAAAAGATTAAAAGGGAAGGCGGAGAAGGGAAATGACATTTGTCCTAAATTATCGAATCTTGAATCATAACCACCTCATGAGACTCTTTTGGCTGCTATTATACTAATCGTTGTGTGTGTACGATGCGAATTTGTGTGATTGGTACTGGGGTAAGTGGTTTGCCTGCCATCAAAGAATGTCGCGCTGCTGGCCTTGATGTGATAGCCTACGAACGTACTAGCGATATCGGAGGTTTGTGGAATTATCGACCTGAATTAACAGTAAGTCACTTTCAACCTCTCAACTTTATTTAGATTTGGAACTTTGCATTTCTTGAAATTTTCTCACAGTTTTGTGTCAAGGCCAATGGGATTATTAGGCAGGTAGCTCTAAAGTTATTATCGGAATTATCTCAATAACAAAATGGTGTTCACTTTAATATCAATTATTTCATAATTAATTAATATTTTATCAGAAATTTTACCCAAAATTTGTTAGGAAGGTTTTCCAGTATAAGCTCTCCGATATTTCTATTGCCAAAGTTTTGGTCATTTCTTTAATTTTGGAAAATTGGGATCTATAAAATGAATTAAGGGACTTTTTTCATAAACTTGTTCCTAAGTAGAAGACTGTTTATTTACTTTTCAGAAATGTTAGAATTAGACGAAGAAAAATAGAAACACTTTTGCGCAAGCTAATTTGTCCTTTTGTTTATCATTTAAAATTTAATTTCTTACAGAATTAACGTCGTAGTAGAGTTAAAAGAAGATAACGAGAAATATGCAACAAAGCAGAAAGTGATGCAAAGTTGGTAGAAGCTAGAATTTGACACTAGAATGAGAGATGAGCTCAGTATAACGAAATTTTAAAAATAAGTTTAGGAGGGAGGTACGGTGATGAAATCGACGGTGATGAATACATCAAAAGAAATGTCGGCTTATTCTGATTTCCCACCGCCTGCTGGCTTTTGCAATTTTATGCATCATTCAAAAGTTTTGGAATATTTGAAAAACTACGCCAATGCGAATGATTTATACCAATATATTCGTTTTAATACCACAGTGCAGCAGGTAATTTTCACAAGATTGTTTTACAAGTTCAACAATAGATCCAAGTAAATTCAATGATAGCTGCAATTTTGTTTCATCCGAATCGATTAAATCATTTAAGTTCATATTAAGACGTTAAGCGAATATTTAAATTTGGAGGAATTTGGACTTTAATTTTAGGTTTCACGAGTGGGTAATTTTTGGGAAATAAAAACGAATAATGGTGAGAAAAAGTTGTTCGATTGTGTAATGATATGCACTGGACATCACAGTGTTCCACATTATCCTAAAATACCTGGTATATCTCTGTTGTTTCCATATTATTTATTGAAATGTTTTATAGATATCAAAACATTGAGGGTTTTTCCCCTTAAAATTAACCTGTTTGGATAATTATGAATTTATAATCTCTGACTGTAATGGTAATGTATTGAAATTGAACTAGTTGAAATTTCTTGAAATATGTTTGCCAAAAAATAACTTTTATCCGCTATCAGTGTTAATATGAAAGGAGTGAAATGGATTATTCAGTATTATTTAGGGAGTGAAAAATTTAAAGGACGTATCCTTCATTCTCATAAGTATCGTGATTATCAAGGATTTGAAGGAAAAGACATTTTTATTGTTGGGATTGGTAATTCGGCTCTCGACATTGCTGCAGAATTATCTGGAGTTTCGAAGTCGGTGAGTATTATCGCGGACATTGATTGCCAAGTTCTTGAGTTCTGAAACTGATGGCGATTCAAAATTTGGTACTTGAAATGTAACTGAATATTCATCTTTTCTGATTTAATGTATATTGATATCTTACTGATTTCTAAATTACAATTAAAACTGGTTGATAAGATTTTAAAGCCGTATTACGAAATATTTTATGGCCGATCGGTCAGCAATTTATTCATTACATAGCAATCACTAAGTTTTAATTTCATGACGTATTTGTAAGATATTTTAATTCAGGTAACAGTTTCCACCCGACGTGGTTCATGGATATTCAATCGTGTAAGTCAGGGAGGTATTCCTAATGATCTAAAAATGATGACTCGTCTTTATAACTACTTGATGAATAAATTGCCTTGGTCAGTTGTTAACGACTTCATGGAACATCGTCTGCAGGTTTCTAGCTGATCTGTTGAATTTATGATTACAGTGAGTAAATAAATTTAGCTATCTGTAATGCTAATGCTATCAATAAGTTTAAATTCCATAAATCCCAATTGTTCGTTAGGACTTGAAAAATTATTTTATTTTATTCATGATATTTAATTTCCTTCATTCTACGAATGAATAATTCTGATATTTTATAAAAAAAAATGTGTCGAAAAGAATGAATTTGCTGCAAATGTGGTGTATCATACCTTTTATTTTCGCTTTGTTTTTTAGTTACTTCAATACTTCGCAAAATCCATAGTTTAAATAATATTTTTGATGATTGTTATTTGTTTCAGTTACGAATGGATCATGATCTGTATGGACTTCGACCGAATCACCGATTTCTGCAACAGCATCCTACTATCAACGATGATTTACCCAACCTTCTGTGTAGTGGACGGATTGTTATTACGGTGATTTTTCAAGAGTAACGGATTCTTTTCTTGGAAATTATTTTATTCGAGTATCTCATTATTCATTATTCATTAATCATAATTCAGGAAGATATTGAATTGATTCATGAAAGGAGTATTCAAGTCATGGGAGGACGTCAATTTCCAGCTGATGTGATTATTTTTGCAACTGGTTATACATTTGGTTTTCCATTTTTGTATCCGGAAATTATTATACCAGTGAAGGTGTGCATCTATATTTTTCAATATTCAACTGAAATCATATAGAAGACTGCAGTATAAATCAACAAGTGTGAAATAGCCCTGTTTAATTTCATTCAACTTATGTTATTGGAGAAAAATCGTAACCGTATTGGAATTTGAATTGATTTAAATTTCCCCCTTAAAGCCCCCTCTTCTCCAAATAGTCTTCGAAATTATTAATGAAGTTTGAAATCATTGATCATTCCCTTTCAATCTATGTTTTCCAGGATCATGAAGTGGAATTATACAAATATGTTTTTCCATTGAAATATCCTTCTTTGGCAGTTATCGGTTTAATCCAACCCATTGGAAGTATTTTACCAATCTCTGAAATGCAATGTCGATGGGTCGCTGCTGTATTTAGTGGTCAAATCAGATTACCTCTTAATACAGATATGTTGGCTGATATTAAACTTAAACAGACGGAAATTAGGAAAAGGTCACAGCTATGCTCTCTCATAAATCAAATTGGTTTTTGATTACCATTTTTTTGTATGTTTCAGAAGATGCTGCATTGCAGAATGTGGCTGTATGACTCAAGTTTATTACAATAAACATAATAATTTCAACTTTAAGCAAATGAACATATTTGTCTTTCATAGATATTTCAAAAGTATGAAACATACTTTCCAAGTGGATTATATCAAATATATGGACGAAATTGCTGAACAAATAGGCTGTAGGCCTAATTTAAAGAAGGTAGTTTTAAATTTGAATATATATGAAGTTTCACATGTCTCTGCACATGTTTCGGTTTTCTAAATTAACTTCAAATTTTCATTGTTAAAGTTTTTTAAATATTTTTTTTCATTTTATCTAACTCACTTTCAGTACATATTCACGGAACCCAGTTTTTGCCTTAGACTGCTGATTGGTGCTAGTGCACCATATATTTACCGTTTAGAAGGCCCTGGATCTTGGGACAAGGCCAAGGAAACATTGATAAGCCTCCCAGAACGTGTCAAAGTTCCACTGAAGAATAGAGAATGTCACATGAAAAGATATAAAAGATGGGGAAGAATTGTAAGTTTACCAAAATCGACTACTAATTCTGTGGTATAAAACTAATTTAAAAAGTAAAACTTGGATATAGGAAATTTCCGTGCGCTAAAATTTTAATTAGATTTTAATCTATATAGGGACTTCAATGAAATGGAAGAAAAATGTAGAGAATGTTATAGGATGAATATTTCCAATATGTATCCATGAAATGGCTTGCCGGATGGACATGTATAGTATTTGTAACAGGTATTTGGATATTCTGCACAGGTTCTCGTGGTCTCAGTATACTTGCATACACCTTAAACGTTGCAATCTTCTTTGTATTTTTCTCACTCATTTTATTATGGTTTGACTTACAGTATGATATGTCCACGATTTTTTAAACAAAATTGGTGATTTGCTGATTTCTTATGTGGTAATTGTTCATCTAAATCTTTGTAATCTTATTCTTCCGGAGTGTGCGCATATTTACGCTATATATAATTAACAATGGTCGCATGATAAAATTTAATTATTCACTTCCCGCCTCGTCAATAGGTTTGCCTTATTCTCTTTCTGTACTCGTATCCACTTGGAACAAACAAGTTCCACGTGACTTCTTGGAGAAAAAAGTAAACTGTGAGCTTGACATAAATGATCTTTCATCATGAAACGAATATTCCTCAGCACAAAGTAAAACGCAGTGAGTTTATAAGTGTTCTCTATCGATGGAAAGACTCACTTAAGCGTTATTGTTTTTGTAATTTAATTTCTAATCTCAGTTTCTTTAAAAATGAAGCATTCAATTTCATAGTTGAAGTGACTTAAAAGTCAATTCAACCTAGGAGAATATATATTTAAAAAATAGCATTAAAGCTGCATTTCCCCTTTCCTGAAAGACGAAAAAAAATTATGAGAAAATGTCGAAATGAGCATAAAGATCTATTATACTGTTAACAAAACATTTCATTATTTATACAAACATAAAAGATATGAATAAACAATCTCTGTAATAAATAAACTATATAAAACCCGTAATTTTTTAAAAATCGCTACTTACAATGACATAGCAACGCACAACATGACATTTAACTGTGATTTACCGAGTGTAGATTTCCTTTCACCTCGAATATGAATGTCAAGTCTGGATCAATCATTATCGACTTTCAGTCTTCGTAATCGTATAATAATCAAGCACTTTATGACAAACCTAAAATCATTTCAAATATTGATAAAACTTATTTTCATCTTCATGGAATGGCAGAATCGCATGCTAAACACGAATATCAGTAAAAATATCTCATAACTTCATTTGTTTGCTGCGAATGTTTGACTTGGCATAACAGCAAACAAATTTCTTCTACTGTTCCGCCTAATCAGGAAAGATAGCCATATCTATTTCAGTGTTACGATGTTCATATTTTAGTTAGTAGACATGATCATGAAAACCTCACAGAAGTGAAAGTTTTAAGAGAATTCAAGACAAGTTAAGGAAGCAGTAGTAAAAAGAAAAGAAAAAAAATTAGTATTCGTGAAAGTCTTGAAATTAAAGTATTAAAAAGAAAACTGACATCTTCCATCATATCAGAAGTCAAATTGGCAACGAATTGATCCCACCACTGTTCGCCTGGCTGCCTATCAACCCAATCACAGTTATCCAGTTTCGTCATTTTCAAAGCCATATATATAAGCGAGATGGCAATTACCTGAACATCTATTATAGATAATATTTGTTTCTTTTCAAATGATCCGGTGGTTCAAGGATAGTGTAAAATGTCACAAAAAGTTACAGAGCTATTTAATCCTCGTGTATCACACTGAAAATTTCATAAACATTTCACAACAATAATAATTAATTGCAATTATATGATTAACTCCTAGTAACAACTTCATTCCTGAATTGTCCTAACTATCACCACATTTAAGATTTTAGGATATTGTGTAAGGAATTAAACTATATAATGATATCTACTTCTGGTTCCCACATAAGACATAATGTTGTTGATATCGAGTCATTGACAAACGTCCACGCATTTTGCAGTATCATTTGCTTTTTCTCCCGATCCAACTTGAAAACCTGAAACTTCATTGTGAGATTTATCAGATTTCAATAAATTATTTGAATCAATAGTAAGAGATGTAAAAAGCATATTGTCAAGACACTTTGCAGTCGAGAATACAAATTAAGTCTGCTTTCTGAAAACTTGACTTTCTGATATTGCAGGAGAAACGTATATGGATGGTCCACATGAAGATCGAACTTGATTGTTTGCAGCAGAACTCGTTCGATACCCATTACCTCTTCCTGAAATTTAATGCTTTAGCGCCACATTTTTCGTGATCATAACTCGCATTCTATTCACTTTTTCGTATTACAATCTTTAATCACTTACAATTGCATTCTTCATATTGTACAAGTCAGAGTACTTTTCTTTTGCAATCAGTACAATATCTCTACATTTTTTTGGTGTCTCTTCGACCTTTCCAGCCAAAAACAAACAACCCAAAGCTGTCAGCTGAAATGGATTTTTACATTCTAAATTTGGTTGATTCAGTATACCTGATTTTATTATTGAGTTTTCTGAAGCTATACCAGTTAATTCAATTAAAAAAAATGCGTCTTCTAGTATATTGGGAAATAATAGAAGCTGAAATTTGAAATGTGCTTCATATCTTGAACTACATATTTCAACAAAATGAATGTCTCAATGTTGAAACGCACACGAAAAATTATGTAACAAAGATACAATAAAAAAACTGCTTTCAAAAATTTTATTTTCGTTACTGATTTATTGTTTGAGATGAAGATGAAAATCATAAATGACTTCATCTGATCATGTCGTCCGATTTTTAGAAGAAATAATCCTTGATCTCTTGCATGATAACGTAGAGAAGAAATGCATAACACCTACATGTTTCTGGAACTCCTTGAAGGAATGAAACATGTAGAAGCGATGAAAATAAACAGCTGCTGTAGCCAATGTTGGATTTGGCTGCCTGAAACAATCATTCTACCAAATTGAAATAAACAGCCTCAGCTGTAGAAAGAAATGATGTGCTGATAAGTTGATATATCCAAATATGATTTGATCTTTCAAAACAGGAACATTTAATGCACATCTTTCAAAAAAGAATCTTGTAAACCATTTTGTAAACCATGAAGAAGAAAAGAGATTGCCAATTGACTGAACATATGCAAAACATATTTATAAAGTTTTAAATTACAATTTCAACCCACTGCCAATCTCGACAATAAACTTGATTCCCTCTCTTCGCAATTTGTCTTCTTCGACACGATCAACTCCATCTCTCCTAGACGGCGTGTTTGCGAGTTGTTCCTCTGTGAAAAGCCAATCACGACCCATCTCAAAAAACTCAAAAAATGAACTCAAAAAATCCATAAACTAAAAACATTTTGTGTTTATACAAAAATAACCGATTTCTTCACCTGAGAGATATAGGTTATCGAGTAGACTTACTATTTTTTGGGCAAATTCAATGGTATAGAAGAATAAAAGAAATTAATTCGGGTTATCAAATCACAAATGGTTATCAATGGTTCAATGAATGCAATTCTGATTTCAGATATTAACTGAACATTTCAAATTTAACACTGCAAAGAGATTATGCCGATCAAAACCTCCTATGAAAGAAAAGAGGAAAAAAAATGCGAGGAGAAAAAAACGACTCCATTCTCTCTCGGTACTAAAGATTCAGATCCCATCCCAGAAAAAACAGTTGTGAACTTTACTTCCAAAATGAAAAAGGAACAAGCAAAACCTACAACAAATTTCAGAAGAGTTTCTTAACGGGCCACGTTAAGCAGGAACTCTTGATTATTTTGACAATTAATATGACGGATATTAATGGCAGGGTTTTGTCGTGGAATGCTTCTGTCTTTTTCAGGTTATCCGAAAGTAATTGCGTTAAGTTGTTATGGGTTTTCCAAATTATTGAAGCGAAAGAGTTCAAGTCTAGAGTTCTAGATCATGCTTTGTATACTGCTATTGGTAGGATTTAATCCTGAGAATCGGAGAATAGTAGATCGTTAAGAAAACATTTTACTTATTGATGTATATTGTATTTTTTGATATACAATTATTGGTATTGGTATAAATAATTATTGGTATAAATGTAAATCACTGCTTTTGATCATGAAATTATATCTGTATAGTTCAGAATGTATAAAGTGGGTCATTCATCAGTACCTCGTTCAACGTTGGTTTATAATGGTCGCCGAAATGTACCTGCTCGATCAGAGATTTGTTAGCCATTTCTACTAGAAAACTTGACATAACTATAAATTTTTGCATTCCTTTCTTTTTTCCAGTTTCATGCGAATATGTTAGCCATCTTTTTTGCAAGACTAAGGTGTGATTTTAGTAAATTATTAGATCATAGGAAGATTTTCTCACCCTTAAAACGTAGCTTTCTGAGTTATGCGAATAATGACTTTGAGCGATTTGATCATTTTGATAAATATTTTCAGATGAAAGGACATTGAATCAATATGGTGCTGATAGTGAAAAACCGTGCAAAAATGAAATGTATGTTATTAATATAAATATTGCATGGCCTTGAGATTTCAGAAGCATGACTATAATTTTACTGGGTGAACAAAAAATTTCTAAAACATTGTTTCTCCTGGTTTATTATCATCTGTTCAAGAGTAATCAAACATTTTTTGTGGAACATCGCCGGAAGTAGCGATATTGTCTACCAGGTATAATGGTTTGGAATTACCATCTTTCATTATTTGGAACGAAACGGAGCTTCATATTTTAGATAAATTTATTAAAGCTATTTCAAAAAAAAAAACTACTATTTCAGGAATATGCAAATCCCAGCACTATCTAAACGGAATCGTAGTCGGACGTCACTAGATGCTACGAAACATGTAAATATGGAAACAGTGTCGATTTTAATGAAAGGTTAGCATAAGGCAGAAAAAATGAAATGTATCATTTGAGTTAATTGTTGTTTCTTGCTAAACATTTTATAAAAAAGATATCAATATTGTACTGAGAAGTTTATGTCATTGTCTCATTTCAGCAACCGAAGAATTTCTTCGTACTCCTGACGGCTGCCCCGATAAAACCATCAAACATTATCGGCCAAAGAAACAACTCCCAGAAGGTCATTTTTCTCTTAAATTTTCAGAAGTGGTAGGTGACATACTTTTTGGAATCAGTTAGCAGTAAGTTTTGTGTTTTGAATACCTGACTTATAATTAATCTACTTCAAGTATCACATCATACATATTAAATGGTATCAATAATTAATAAAGCAAAGCTAAATAGTTTGAGTAACGGCTACGTAGGGCTTAACGCATGACCGCTGGAATCATTGTCATTTGTCTTTTGTTGGGAAAATTATTCAAAAATTTAATATTGATGTGAAATGATAATGGTCATCGAGAAGTCTTTCTGAATGGCACATGTTTATTCTTTTTTTGGAACAGAAGCATTTTTCCGCATTGAATTTTATTACGTCCATTTCTCAACAAGATTTATTTTAGATTTTGTGCCCTTCGATGTTGAAAGCTATTTAACGGAGCGCTTTCTAAGAGATGTTAACTTGGATCCAAAAATTTTGAATGGTTTTTGCAAATAAAGACTTACAACACTGGATTTTTTCACGTACTGGTTGCACTTACTACTTACAGTCTCAATAGAGCTATCTATGCCGGAATTATTTTATGATCATTTTAATGAGAAAATGGTCAATTGTAAATCGCAGTTGCTTTATCGTCTGATTTCAAAAAAAGTATTGCTTGATCTTAGTTACTTAGGTATTAACTGAAACTATAATTACTGTTAGTTAAATGTGAAGATATGCCTCATGATTTTGCAACTGGTTGCTCAATTTCTCTGGTTCTTATACTTCGGATTTTTGTCTGTCTGTTTTCTCTTGTTTAATTTCCAGTGATCTCGCGCTAATTATAAAGCATTTTTTATGCGCATACGATGTATACTCAATTTCCAGTTACGTGGCGCAACATAACTGTCAAATCACCGTGTTTTCCTCAGCTTCACATTTTGCGATGTCCAGTTATTATATGTGTAAAAAAATATTGAATTCTTCGGAATATAATGATGTGCTTCTAACTGACAAAAGCAGATTAAAACCTTTTTCAGGATAATTTTAGTCCGATATTTATAGTCAAGATTAGTTTCATGAAGATTTGAAGACTTTCTTATCGATTTTAATGCAATGGAGATTAATATTCAATAAAGACTACTTATTTGTTGAACTGAATATATTGCAGTAGAGATTTCACATTCGTTTTCAAAAATGAGGTCGGCACAATTTAAGGAAGGCCACATACAACTCTTAGAATAAAATAGCGTTTCGTTAACCCAACTTCTGCTTTTCTGGGTTGGAATTTGAGGAATGAGGGAGTTCACTTGTATTTAACTCATTTCTAGGAATGGTTATAAAGAGCTCTCGAGCAAATATATGAATAAACCAAGAGGTTAATGAATTCTGCAAAAAATAAACATGCTGCATATTGTCTCATAGCGTATTCAATCTTCTCTTTCAAAATGCGGTTACTAATAAAGTTATTCGTAAAAATCTTCAGAATAAGAATTCCATTGCTCTATGTAGTAAAAATCGTGTTCACAATACTTTTCATCGAATAAGTGGGAAATCACAGATGCCAGAATCTTGTCATTTAGACGGTTTACTATTCTATTTTAATTACTAATTATTAACGTGATTTTGTAACAGCGTTTTGAAATTTTGATTTGCTCCATAAAAATTAAAGTCAACGATAACAATTATGAACAAAAGTTCTGATGGATCGCCCACTTCGTGCATTCCGCGATAAATTGCTTCTATGAGCCCATCATTTCCATTTCTAAGAAACGAAATTGTATCAAAATCATTTCTTTTGTCTCTTTCAACTTTCTAAGTTTGTCTTTAAACCCTTGATAAGTAGTACATTAAGTAGTACACTCTTTCAAAAGAGAAAACGTTTTAGTAGTATGATATTTGAAGTATAAAATAATTTCATTTCATTTAGATCAATGATATGTGAAGTACACTTGGCAATAATATTTTGAACTTCTTATCAACAAATATTATCAAGAAAAAATTGAAGCTACCGATTACATGAAGATTTTGATTTGCGGTTTTCCGCTTCAACTTTTATGATATTTGACTCTGTGTTTCTAGTTTTCTTTCACAGTTATCTAATTTATTTATCACTAATTTTTTTCCTCCTAAAGTGACAAGAATTTAAAATACTTTTCGGTAAAATAATTTAGCATGTCTTAAAATAAGTGTTCCAGTTTTCAGCCGTAATTACGTTCTTAGCTTTCAGAATTATCAGTACAAAAATAAGGTTATCACTTCCATTCGTTTTATGCTTTTTTCAGTTCTTTTATTTCTAGATCACTTTGATATTTGATACTTCTTATTTGTTTTATTTTCTCCAATTGTTTACGCTGCATTCTTTCATTTTTCGAATCTTAAACACGCAAGTGATTCACTACAAATTACGAACAACTGCATGTTTCTCATTCTTCACATTTCTTTGAAACAATTTGATATCTGCTTCAGTAGTTCTTGTAACAAATCAGATCTCGAAATGCGATAGATTGATAACTGAGAATCTCGTTTAATCTGGGCTTGAAAAAACATAATTCATAAAGAAGATACTTGACAGCACAACGAGTGCCATGTGTCGCTGGAAAAGCGAGGAAATGAAGGATAACGAAA